>JALIGW010000309.1:0-5000 GCA_023053685.1 Diadophis punctatus similis
AGTTTCGAAAGGATAGCACATTGTGAGAGAACATTTTTCTCTTCACTGTAAGATTCTGCGAGGGCTTCCCAAAATTCTGTTTTGTGGAGCACATGATATATGGAACGCATTATACAAAATGTGAAGGAAGTTGCTATCCTTGATTAAATAAACAAGGATCCTAATGTTTTTTATTGTAGACCTTTATCCACAGCTGTTGCTCATAAGGGCACAATGGAATCGAGGCATCTGCTTTTAGTTGGCCCATTAGAGAAATTCTCTGTGCCGATTACCAAAATAAAAAACCAGACTTGCATGGTTCAAAGTAGTGTGTCTATGAATACAGTTGTTAAGGTAAGCGTCCCAACTGAGTCAAAACTGATGAAGCTCCTTGAGAAGCAGAATATCTAGAATAGAATAGAATAGAATAGAATAGAATAGAATAGAGTAGAGTAGAGTAGAGTAGAGTAGAGTAGTGTAGAGTAGAGTAGAGTAGAGTAGAGTAGAGTAGAGTAGAGTAGAGTAGAGTAGAGTAGAATAGAATAGAATAATAGAATAGAATAGAATAGAATAGAATAGAATAGAATAGAATAGAATAGAATAGAATAGAATAGAATAGAATAGAATAGAATAGAATAGAATAGAATAGAATTCTTTGGCAATCTTCAAGGAAAAAAACAAAAAAAGTCCAGTTGCCTTTGGAAAAAGCACCTTTGGGACAACCATGACCTGGATGACTGAGAATCTCCATAGACAGATGAACTAATGGCTGTATGGCCCTCAATTTTGCTGGAATGCTTCAAAGCCGTGATGGTGAACCTATGGCCAAAGGTGGCACGCAGAGCCCTCTCTGTGGGGCACGTGCGCCGTCACGAGCTTCTCTTCTTGGGTTCTGTCTTGTGCATGCATGCCAGACAGCTGGTTCAGCAATGCATGTGCAGTGTCCAGCTGCTCTCTTCACGCAAAGACCAGCTGGCCAGTGCACATGTACATGATGGAACCCGGAAGAGAGCAGCTGGCTGGCGCGCATGAGCATAACGGAACCTGGAAGAGCAGTTGGCGCATGCAGGTTCCGGCGCGCTGGTTGCACGCACACACGCACGCTCCAGTTTCAGTACACGGTGCCGAAAAGGTTAACCATCACTGGCTTAAAGCATCTTACTGATTAGTTTGTGGCAAAGATGCTGAGCTTCTATTGTCGACTCTACTTTATTCTCAGGCTGCTTGAGAATGTCTTCAGAATTTTTCTAAGTCAAGGTTTGTTTTCTTTTTGAAAGTGGACGATGCTATTCCTGGTGTTGGCGGTGGTATGTTTCCATCTCCTTCAGCTTCCTGACTGCTCACATTTGCCAGTCTGAAAAGAGATACTTTGAGGTAATATGTCGGCTGATACATTCCCTTGAGAGACGATTGTGCAAAGCGTAGCAGGAGAGTCACAATCATACTCGGCCTTCTGATTGCTAAATACAGGTGAAAGAAACCTACTTGTCATCCCCTTTTACCCAAATGTTCCTCCTCTTTGAAAGAAAAAAACTATTTATCATTTCATCAAATTAAACGAGAGTTGGGAGGAAAAATAATAATTCAGGAACATGATTTTGCTAGGGTACTAAAACTGATGCTTGTCAAGTGTCGATGGAGAGTCTCAGTCATCCAGGTCATGGTTGTCCCAAAGGTCTTTTTTCAAGAGGCAACTGGACTTTCTGGTTTTTCTTTGAAGATGTTTCACTTCACATCCAGGAAGCTTCTTCAACTCAGAGCTGAAGAAGCTTCTTTGATGAGAAGCGAAAAGTCTTCAAAGAAAAACAAGAAAGTCCAGTTGCCTCTTGAAAAAAAACCACCTTTGCGACATATTTGTCAAGTGTTTCTTAGGCGAACAGGACCAAAGGATCATTCTTGTTATTCTACTCAACTTCTGCCAACACTGGATAACAACAATAGGAATAGCACTTACTTATATACTGCTTCACAGTGCTTTACAGCCCTCTCTAAGGGTTTACAGAGTCAGCCTCTTGCCCCCAACAATCTGGGTCCTCATTTTACCCACCTCGGAAGGATGGAAGGCTGAGTCAACCTTGAGCCTGGTGAGATTCGAACTGCCAAATTGCAGGCAGCTGGCAGTCAATAGAAGTAGCCTGCAGTACTGCACTCTAACCACTGCGCCACCGTGGCTCATAAGCTGCAACAGCCTTTCCAATGTGTTGATGTCCAGATACATAATTCCCTTATCCTTACCCAATGGGAGGACACTAGCTTAAAGGAAGAGCCCAATGCGATTTCCTTTAGGAACTTACTGCAAAATTCAGCGGTTGAGATTTGCCACTTCAGGTGACTAATACAGATGGACAGGAATTATTATTCAGAGAAGATTTAGCCTCAGGATTTGAAGATTTCCTGCAGTTGAGTAGCCTTGTTATGAAATGAAAGGGGAAGCAGCCTAGGTTTTTAGAAATGTCAGATGTGATCAATAGCCCGATGGGAACATGGTAGGAAGTAGTTAGGGAACGCAGATGCTTTGACCTGCCAGTGTTTAATTCCTCTGGATGGATGACAGGAACCTGACAGTGGTGGGTTCCTACCGGTGCGGTCCACTCTATAGCACCGGTAGTGGCCCGCTAGTGACATCACAGTACCGGTGCGGTCGGTTGCCGGTGCCTAGGCGCCGCCATTAAAAACATTAAAAAAAATTTTTTTTAAAAAAAATCTTCTGCGCATGCCCAGAAGCCGAGCTTCCGGCACTGTGCATGCGCTGCCTTCCTACCCCCCCAGTGAGTCCAAGCAGGGGAGGATGGCTGAGGGAGCGCGTGAGATGCTGAAAGAAATGGCGGCAGGACCTATCTCAGTTCCCCTCCCTTCAGCAGTCTGAGAAGCCACGAATGCGCGGTGATGATCCCAGGCATTTTCGCACGTTCGAGGCTTCTCGAGCTGCTGAGGGGAGGGGGGAACGGGCGGGCAGGAGCCTAGGATCATCGAATGGGAAGAAGCATTCAGGCCGGACGGAGCCTCCTAGAAGAACTGCTGCCGCGGTCTTGCTGCTCCCGCTGCGGGGGGCTGCGTTGTGGGTGGGGCAATGCCCCCCTGCTTCTCCGGCCGCTGCCAAGCTCCCGAGGCCCACGCCCACCTGGTCACATGGCTGGCAAGCCACACCCACAAAATAAGCCACGCCCACAGAGTGGTAGTAAAAAAAATTAGGAACCCGCCCTGAACCTGACTGATAAATTTTCTATATTTTTTATTCTGATAAGGTTAAAGACCAACCAGTTCATAACTCCAGGAAAGGTCTGAGTGAAGGTCTCTCTTGGAAACAGCAGCTCCTACTGTTTTACAGAAGCTCCGACTGTGTTCAAAGAAAATGTTCAAACCTAGGTTGATTATCTTTGGGTTACTAAATGAAGCACAATTTTCTCAAGTCACACATCACCCCTAAATCATCAACCATGGCTACAGAACATCAGGAAGGATAGCTATCAAAGACAGATCTTTTTCTTTTGTATTTTGAGACTTCTTACGGCTGAGTTCTTTAAATGGATTCTGAATCAAAGTTTCTGTCCTATATCTAACACACAAATCATTTGTGTACCAGGATATGAGGAAGGAAGGAAGGAAGGAAGAAGGAAGGAAGGAAGGAAGAAGGAAGGAAGGAAGAAGGAAGGAAGGAAGGAAGGAAGGAAGGAAGAAGGAAGGAAGGAAGAAGGAAGGAAGGAAGGAAGGAAGGAGGAAGGAAGGAAGGAAGGAAGAAGGAAGGAAGGAAGGAAGGAAGGAAGGAAGGAAGGAAGGAAGGAAGGAAGGAAGGAAGGAAGGAAGAAGGAAGGAAGGAAGAAGTGAAGGAAGGAAGAGGAAGGAAGGAAGGAAGGAAGGAAGGAAGAAGGAAGAAGGAAGGAAGGAAGGAAGGAAGGAAGGAAGGAAGGAAGGAAGGAAGGAAGGGAAGGAAGGAAGGAAGGAAGGAAGGAAGGAGCCAGATTGCTATAACTCTCACTTGTCTGTATGAAGACTGTTCCAAGGTAGACAGAATTTTAAAAATAAGATTTCACAGATATTCAGTCTAATTATTTTGTCTCTGGCGACTCTACCATGGCTCCTACAAGAGAAGCTGACAGAGGAAAAATAGAAGTAGCTATGAAGTTTCTGATGTCTGTATAGCATTACACATGTATTCCATATATCACTAGTAGATAATAAAATTACAGGAATGTAATTGGAGGTTTTTGTACATTAAGGAAGTCACATTTTGTAAGCATGATAACAT
This sequence comes from Diadophis punctatus similis, assembly GCA_023053685.1. Taxonomy (NCBI): domain Eukaryota; kingdom Metazoa; phylum Chordata; class Lepidosauria; order Squamata; family Dipsadidae; genus Diadophis; species Diadophis punctatus. The sequence goes on from JALIGW010000309.1 coordinate 4,226, forward strand.
AGTGCCATAGTTTGTACCTGTTAACCTATGCACATAGTACTTAGTGATGGGATTCAATTTTTTTTTACTGCCGGTTTCTGTGGGCGTGGCTTGGTGGGGCGTGGCAGGGGAAGGATACTGCAAAATCCCCATTCCCTCCCCACCCCGCTAACCTGCTTTCCAACTCCATTTTCCTGTGCAGAGCAACAAAAGAAGATCAACGCCGATCAGCTGGGAGGCTGGGAGGCAGCGAATAGATCTATTGGGTGCCCCAACCTTACAGGCTTAGGCCTCCCTGCAGCCTCCTGGGAGCCAAAACGGGGGCCACATGGCGACTCCTGGAAGGGGCAGGGTGAGTTGGGGCGGGGCCAGTCAGAGGTGGTATTTGCCGGTTTCTCCGAACTACTCAAAATTTCCGCTACCCGGTTTGCCAGAACCGGTCTGAACCGGCTGAATACCACCTTTGATAGCACTATTTATTGGGGAAATTATCATTTTTGGATGTTCCTGATCCCTGCCTTCATTCTTTCTGTTTCTGTTTCTCTGTATGCCTAGTTCTGCCTTCTGCTCCAAAGGAGAGAGATTTGCAGGCAACATTTTAGGTAGGGAATAATCAGAAAAAGAACTACTCAGATTCAGTTTTGTTTTCTGCTTGCTGATTTATTTCACAGAACAGAGAGAGAGAGCAATTCACTGTATTTCAAAGGACCCTCATATTCATTGGAAGGTTATTAGGAATTCTTCAAAGAGAGGATAAGAAAAAGAAAATAAGATGGCTTACATCATGTTGTTGGGC
>JALIGW010000309.1:10000-45481 GCA_023053685.1 Diadophis punctatus similis
GAGACAGAGAGAGAGAGACAGAGAGAGACAGAGAGAGAGAGAGAGACAGAGAGAGACAGAGAGAGAGAGACAGAGAGAGACAGAGAGAGAGACAGAGAGAGAGAGACAGAGAGAGAGAGACAGAGAGAGACAGAGAGAGAGAGAGACAGAGAGAGAGACAGAGAGAGAGAGAGAGACAGAGAGAGAGAGAGAGACAGAGAGAGAGACAGAGAGAGACAGAGAGAGAGAGAGACAGAGAGAGAGACAGAGAGAGAGAGACAGAGAGAGAGAGACAGAGAGAGACAGAGAGAGAGAGAGACAGAGAGAGAGACAGAGAGAGAGAGACAGAGAGAGAGAGCCTCACCCCAGAAGAACAAAAAAGAGCCAGGATTTGCATAATTTTTTATGATAATTTATAATGCAGATTTAATTGTAATTTTAATTATGGCATACAGAAGCCCATATCATGTAGTTAGTAGGAAAATGAATCCAGCACCCATCTGCTCCAGCACCCATCTGCCCGCTCAGCCTTTAATCTGAGAGCTAACTGATGGGCAACTTTAGACTTCCAACTACACAACATTCTTGTGGTCTTTGCATTGGACACAAAATGGGCAGCCCTTTAAATTGATCTGATTTGCACATAAATATCAGCTATATCAACTCCAGATTCCCTGGGTCCCAAATTAGTGGGAAATGATGGTCAGATTGGACTCCAAGTGACTTTAGTGAGGAGACTATGGAAGGGCTTAGCCCAGGGGTGGCCAAACTATGGTTCTTTGAGGACCTGTGTACTTCAACTCCCAGAATTCCTGAGCTAGCATGGCTGGCTCAGGAATTCTGGGAGTTGAAGTCCACAGGTCCTCAAAGAACCATAGTTTGGCCACCCCTGGCTTAGCCACTATCTTTCTGGGATTCTGCGTTATGTCTCAGTCTAGCTTACAGCCCCGAAGTACCACGGAGGTCTCCCATACAAATGCTAAACAAGGCTGCTTAGCTTCCAAGCCTTGTGTGAATGGGGAAATCAGACTAGTGCTTCCCTTGGTTAAGGGGCAAATGTTGGCTTTGGGGTAAACTGGTCTTTTGCATTTGAAACATGGAAGCAACTTGTTCTTTGGTTGCAATTGGGTTTCAATTAAGAATATAAATTTGCAGAATCATGGATGGAAGACTGAGGAAGGAGAGATTCAACCTGGAAATAAGGAGAATTTTTCTGACAGTGAGAGAAATCAATCCATGGAACAGAAGTTGCCTTCAGAAGTTGTGGGAGCTTCATCACTGGAAGCTTTCAAGAAGAGACTGGACTGCCATCTGTTTGAAATGGTGTAGGGTCTAGAAGACCTACAAGGTCCCTTCCAACTCTGTTAATCTGTTAGTACTCTTAGGATTCCTTGAGTTATCCAAATCATCTCTTTTGAGCAGCTTGGTTGTAGACGGGAAGGACTCCCATCTGCTGAGGCAACCAAGTAGAGGAAAGACTCGGATAGAAATAAATAAGGCAGGTTTTTGTGTAGCTACAATTCAGGTTCTCTTTGGTGAGAGAAACTTTCCCTTCAACTACATTCAATACATGTGGGCCCAGTTTGGAGAGTGGGACAGATCATATGAAATAAAAAACAGGCCCAACAAGACCCAGAGGAGCGAGTAATTCATCAGTTTGATGGCTTATGAGAGAATCGTAACAGGCCATCTTCAGCGATCTATTCTATTCCCTTCTCCGCCTTCCCACGCATTTCTACAGAAGCTCTTTGTCTGGATGAACCTATGTCTGGGGCAAGGAAATTTGCATGCGGACTAACACTTTATCCTTCTGCTTAGCCAGGGCCAGACATCCTCCATCCAACATTCCCAGAGCAACGGCTGGTCTGCGAGCCAGGTGTAGCCGGGCCACTGTACTGTGTGAAGCCCATCTGCTCTATATTTTATGGGCATGTTCTTTCCATGGGGGAAGTGGGGTGGGTTTATTCTCACCACCACCCCACCCTCACCCCAGAATTGGCCCTGTAATTTATTTGCTGAAAAGGGAATGGATAAAAACCATGAAGGCAGCTCAACATCTTCTTCTTTCTTCTCCTTCTCCTTCCTCTTCCTTCTCATTCTCCTCCTGCTCCTCTCCTCCTCCTTCTCCTCCTCCTCCTCCTTCTCCCTCCTTCCTTCTCCTCCTCCTCCTCCTCCTCCTTCTCCTTCCTCTTCCTTCTCCTCCTCCTCCTCCTCCTCCTCCTCCTTCCTCTTCCTTCTCCTCCTTCTCCTCCTCCTCCTTCTCCTCCTTCCTCTTCCTCTTCCTTCTCCTCCTCCTCCTCCTCCTCCTTCTCCTTCCTCTTCCTTCTCCTCCTCCTCCTTCTCTCCTTCTCCTTCGCCTTCCTTCTCCTTCTCCTCCTCCTCCTTCTCTCCTTCTCTTTCTCCTTCTCCTTCTCCTCCTTCTCTCTTTCTCTTTCTCCTTCTCCTTCTCCTTCTCTGTCTCTCTCCCCCCCTCCCTCCCATTGCCTCCCCCCCCACCCCAGAAGAAAAGCCCTGCAGCTCCAGATAAGTCATACATCAGCCCTTACTTTTCTCCTTTCTTCTGTCTCAGCAAAATCTACCAGATTCCGCCCAAGGCAAACTGCCCTCATTTGCTTTGCAAGGCTGAGATTTAAGCAAATGTTATTTTAGCTGTGCAGTGCCAGACCGGGCCTAGAACTCTCTCTCTCTCTCTCTCTCTCCTCTCTCTCTCTCTCTCTCTCTCTCTCCTCTCTCTCTCTCTCTCTCTCCCCCACCCTCCCTCCCTCCCTCCCTCTCCTTTGTTGCACAATTTAAAATCCCAGTTTTTTCCTTTTATTTGTCTTTTTCTATTTCATTTCACCGGTTCAGGCTTGGTCATTTATAGCAACCTGATCAATAGGAAAATGCAAATCCTTCAAAGCTTGAAATGTTTGAACTGTTTTTCAAATATTCTAAACTTAGGGTGGGAAAAATCCCATATTTCAGGTTTTGGGGTTCCTCCCCCCCCCAAGCTCCAAGTAAACTAAGGAGCTTTTGTTTCCATTGTTTCAACATTTCCAACATCAAGTGTTATAGAAAGTCGACGGGGGCCTTTGATCCATCTTTTTTTAAAAAATAGCAATAGCAATAGCACTTAGACTTCTATACTGCTTCATAGTGCTTTACAGCCCTCTTTTAGCGGTTTACAGAGTCAGCATATTGCCCCCAACAATCTGGGTCCTCATTTTACCGACCTCAGAAGGATGGAAGGCTGAGTCAACCTTGAGCCTGTTGAGATTTGAACAGCTGAACTGCTGAACTAGCAGTCAGCTGAAGTAGCCTGCAGTGCTGCACTCTAACCACTGCGCCACCTCGGCTCTTATGTGACTTGCCCTGTCACTAGAATAAAAATTGAGAGCAAACCCCACTTCTTATCCGCACTGATGCTATTACCTAGTTTGGGTAATGAAATGTCTGCAAGAAAACAAGCCAATGCAGAACGCACCAAGAACTCTCGTTCTACTGATTAATTGTTTTCACAGTCCTTCTCTACTCATTTGCTTACCTCTCTTCTCAATCTCTCATTCTCTCCTCCACTACCCCTAATGGTCCCCTTCCCCACATTTTCTTTATTTTTTTGAAGGGGCGTAGTGGAGGCAGGCTTTCCTATCTGGCACAGGCAATGCAATCATTGGGGAGGGCTAATTTGAAGGGGGTGGGCTCCTATGGGACTATTCCCAACCTCTATGGAAAATAATGGGGTGAATGGCGATTGCAAACTTTTGTGGGCCAGCCATGAATGATTGGCTCAGACCTAGGTGCCTAATTAACAAGAAAGCTTTCCCCTTGTTCCCTCAGCCAATCCAGGCACTGCTTATGCTTTGGGCCTAACTTACATACGTGTGCATAAGCGCACATGCGTGTGAGAGAGGGTAGAAAGAGAGACAGAGGGGGAGAGCGGGCAGCAACCTGTGCATTCCTCTTGTTAATTACCACATTTTTTGGAGTATAAGATGCACCGGAGTATAAAACACACCTTAGTTTGGGGGGAGGAAAATAGGGGGGAAAATCTACCTACTAGGTATTCATCTGGCTAGCATCCTTAGTCTGTTCAGCTTCAGCACATTATTTTATCCCCTGGTTAGGGCTGAAAAAACCTTTTTCAGAGGGAGTAGGAATGAAAACAAGCCTGCAAAGACTTAGGGCTGGTAAAAAAAAACTACTTCGAGGGAGTAAGAATGAAAAAATCCTGCAAGCAGGGAAGATCGTTAGCATCTTGTTAGGGCTGAAAAACCTTTTTCAGAGGGAGTAGGAATGAAAACAAGCCTGCAAAGACGGAGTAGGAAGCTGGGAGATCGTTAGCACCTCCTTAAGGCTGGGGAAAAAAAAGCTTCAGAAAAGCTACATTCTGAGTATAAGACGCACCCAAAATTTCAGCCTCTTTTAGGGAGGAAAAAGGTGCGTCTTATACTCTGAAAAATACGGTAGTTCTGCATGGAAGGCTGATCTGCTGCCCATGGATATGAGGGTGCCTTGGCAAAGGCGGTTTTAATGGCGGAGGGGAGGGGAGGGAGAGGCAATTGGGGTGTGTGCCAAGTCTTTAGAGAGTATATATACTGCGTCTGGATAGAATGTAGCCCTGGTACTTTGATCATTGAGCCACACCCTCACAAAATTAAAGAGAAGAGAACATTGGGGTGGGATGTTTAAAAGTGAATCTCCTCCTACCTTGAAAAGGCTAATGGAAGCTGCCATTTAGAAACTGTGCTTTGTGGAAATTATTATTATTATTATTATTATTATTATTATTATTATTATTATTATTATTATTATTATTATTATTATTATTATTATTATTATTATTATTATTATTATTATTTTAGATTGGAGGCGGAGACTGGGTCTTCGTGTGTCCGTTTGCATGCGGGCGATTATAAATGAATGGCTATTTATAAATGCTGTGTCTTTCCATGGCATAATTCTAATTTTTGGAGGGCGGGAAGGGTTGAGACCATGGAAGGAAGGCTTCTAGGGCCGCTTCGTTTTCATCATCTCATTTTCTCCATTCATAATTTTATAGGTCATTTCACACACGGAGACCTATGTATGTATGCATGTATGCAATTTTTGATGGAATACTTCAAAAGGGATAGAAAAAGAGCAGCTGATTTTTCAAAAAGGACCTTTAAATTAAATGGCTGTAAGGGGGAAACCTAAGGTATATTGTGTGGGTAAGGTGAGTTAGAATCACAGACTGAAGGCAGCGGCTGTAGTACTAATCAGGACAATGTCGACTGCATGAAAGATATTTGGGGCTTACCACTTATTTGGTCCTTATTTGGTTTTATTTAACTTCCTCTTTCTGTAATACAGGTAGTCCTCAACTTATGGCCACAGTTGAGCCCAAAATTTCAGTTGCTAAGTGAGACATTTGTTAAGTGAGTTTTGCCATCCATTTTATGACCTTTCTTGCAACGGTTGTTAAGTGAATCACTGCATTTGTTAAATTAGTAACACGGTTGTTAAGCGGATCTGGATTTCCCCATTGACTTTGACCGCCAGAAGGTCACAAAAGGAGATCACGTGACCTTGGGACACTGCAACCGTCGTAAATATGGGTCAGTTGCCCACTGTCTGAATTTTGATCATGTGACTATGGGGAGGCTGCCATGGTTGCAAGTGTGAAAAATAGTCCTAAGTCACTTTTTTTCAGTGCCATTGTCACTTCGAACGGTCACTAAATGAATTGTTGTAAGTTGAGGACTATCTATACTGTCCGTAGCTGGGTCTTCCCTCCCACACGTTTTCTCCCAATGAAAGATAAAATCTTAGTCTAGCTGACCTGTTGTCCTAATCTTTCCATGGATATGCAGTATCCCTGTGGTTTCCTTTGCAGGAAGCAGTTTGACATCGGAGATTAATTGGCTTGTTTAGATCTACAATGTAGTGCTTTCTTGGTGGCTTCCCTTCCATGTACCAGATTCAACTCTGCTGAACTTTTTGAGATTAGCCAGATTAGATGTGGTCACCTGCCTGACTTCTAAAAGTCTTGTGAAATATTTAGATGTTGATTATGATAGAAGAGTAGAGCTTTAACTCAGGTCCTGCATAACCCAAATATGACACATCCCCTTGACTTTCATGGCGTAGACTTACTACAACCCTGTAGAGTCCTACACCATTTCTGACGGATGGCAGTCCAGTCTCTTCTTGAAAGCCTCCAGTGATGAAGCTCCCACAACTTCCGAAGGCAGCTTCTGTTCCATGAATTGATTGTTCTCACTGTCAGAAAGTTCTTCCTTATTTCTAGGTTGAATCTCTCCTTGTTCAGTTTCCATCCATTATTCCTTGTCTGTCCTTCAGGTGCCTTGGAAAATAGCTTGACCCCCTCCTCTCTGTGGCAGCCCCTCAAATATTGGAAGACTGCTATCATGTCTCCCCTGGTCCTTCTCTTCACTAGACTAGCCATGCCCGGTTCCTGTAACCGTTCTTCATATGTTTTGGCCTCCAGTCTCCTAATCATCTTGGTTGCTCTTCTCTGCACTTTTTCTAGAGCCTCAACATCTTTTTTGTAGTGTGGTGACCAAAATTGGATGCAGATCACTTAGCTGGACCAGGTTTGTGCACTCGCTAGTTAGAGTCCCCCTGGGAGGAAGATGGGCGCTTTAAAAAAAATGTGATAAATAAGTAAATAAGGATAAAACAAAGAGCCTTGGAAGCCAAGAATGGGAGAGAGGACACTTGGAAAATAAGGAAAGCCACCTGGCTAGCAGCCTGCACATTTATTTGTTTCTATTTTACCATATTGGTATGCTGTCCACTTGGTGAGATAAATGAACATCAAGAACTCTCGATTGACTACTGTAATGCGCTCTACATGGGGCTACCCTTGAAGAGTATTCGGAGACTTCAACTGGTGCAAAATGCGGCTGTGCGTGCTGTGGTGGGTGTCTCAAGATACACCCACGTAACACCCATACTCCGCCAGCTGCATTGGTTCCCCCTTGGTCTCTGGGTGCAATTCAAGGTGTTGATTATCATCTTTAAAGCCCTACATGGCTTAGGTCCAGGTTACCTCCAGGACCGCATCCTACCTCATACTTCCCTTCGACCAGTCAGGTCCCACAGAGTGGGTCTCCTCCAGGTCCCGTCAACCAAACAATGTCAGCTGGCAGGGCCTAGGGGGAGGGCCTTCTCTGTGGGGGGCCCTGTTCTCTGGAACCAACTACCCCCAGAGATCCGAATTATCCCCACCTTTCTGGCCTTCCGAAAAGCCATCAAGACATGGCTCTTCCTGCAGACGGGGTGATTTGAGACAATTCACATGCTAGGTCTCCCCCGCGTATGTATGGTTGTGTATATTTTTTAAATTCTTTTTAAATTGTTTTTAAACTATATTGTTTAGGTGTTCTTTAAATGTTGTACGCCGTCCTGAGTCACCAGGGAGTAGGGCGGCATAGAAGAACACTAAAATAAATAAATAAATAAAGAAGGAAGTGTGCCCTGAGCAATGACAAGCTATAGCACATGGCATAGAAACAGGAAGCCTAGCTAAGGTGGGGAGATAACATTAATAAATTCTCCCCCTCTTAGATCCCTGAAAGTTTGACAAGGTTTGGTAACTACAAAAGGGTTTGCCATTTTTATTTTCTAGCTGTGATAGTTCAATTACAGTTCTTTGTGTCCAGAAGTAGCATCCATCTGACAAGCAGATGCTGAGTACAGCAATTATGGGATGGATACAACCACCCTACCCTGTTTGCAGGCTTCAGTGAACTTCTGGCTGCATTTTAGATGAAGTGGACATTTACACTGATCCTGAAAAACAGTTCAATCTACTGGTGGAGAAAAACCCTGAAGGCCCCCAGCCGAGTCTTGTCATATTTGCAAAATTCATAAGCATGTTGTCAATTTTTTTTGTGTTGTGTTATTATCTGTATCTCTGCTATACAAATAGATAATACTCCCAATTCATTGTGTTATCACCCAAGGAGTTTTGTGTCAGCATAATGGTATGTAAATGATCACTCCTGTGTACTAAATTTCTGATTATCTGAGCATTTTTGGATATCCCCTGGCCATTTCGAAGAGATGAGATTGGACTTTATTGCAAAATGCTAGAGCAGTATTTATTAATTGGCCATTTGTAATGCCGCAATTCATATTCTCTTTGGCAACGATCCCATAGATCTTAAATTTTCCACTTGCAATGGTTAATTCACAATTCATTATTTCAGTATTCATTATTTTCATACTTAAATAAGTGGAGATTTTAGCTATGCACTTACTTCAAAGCTTTATTTCACACGCACATTAGTGAGGTTGGACTTTCAACTACAGTTGCTAAGATCAAGAATATGATTTAAAGTGTAATTTTAAACAAAGGAGCCCAACAACACAAATATTCTCTAGCCTACAGTCTTCCTTACGCGTAGGGACTACAGCTCCCTGAATTGCCAATCAGATACTCAGTTGGAAGAGACTGAATTAAATTATGCTGATCAGTTTCATGTATGTTTAAGGCTCTTGACTTATATCTCAGTGGGTCTTTAGTGGGTCTTGTTTCTAAGGGGGAAAAAAATCATGTTTTAAACCTGGAATTAATTAAAATGAGAATGAGCTGTGTACATTTAGGTAGGCTTCGACTTACAATCACAGCTGAGCCCCAAGTTTCTGTCGCTAAGCAAGACATTGGTTAAGTGAGTTGTGCCCCATTTTACAACCTTTCTTGCCATATTTGTCAAGTGATTCACTGCAGTTGTTAAGTTAGTATAAGTTGTTAAGGCAATCCGGCTTCCCCATTGACTTTGCTTGTCAGAAGGTCACAAAAGTTGATCATGTGACCATGGGGATGTTGCGCAAGTCATAAATATGAAAAATGACCATAAATCGCTTTTTTCACCCTGTTTTAATTTTGAACGGTCACTAAATGAACTGTTGTAAGTCAAGGACTACCTGTATCTATAGCGCTCTCTATAGTTCTATATTGATTTTTCTGTTCTATAAGGACTTTTCTATTGCAATAGTTCAAATAGCAGACTAATGTAATTTCTTTGATTGATATATAGACAATATTCCCTTCAGAAACTCAACAGAGTCTCCTCCTCCTCCTATTTTATTTCCCCTACAAAGAAAGGCTGGACTTAGAGAAAGTGATTAATCCAAAGTCATCCAGTGAAACTCTGTGGCTAAGGGTGGACTCGAACCCTGGTCCCCTTGATTCTAATCCAACACCTGAATTATTGTGGAAAGCTCTATTTCACTTTTAAATGTCCTGTTGCCATCTGAGATTGTTTCTATTCAAGTTAGCTTAGCAAAGCAGGTGTTTTTTTTTTAGTGAATTGAAATATTTTAAAATAATATCTTAAATATCTGACAAAGCACCTCTTAAGTACCATGGACAGAGCTATAATGTTTTTTTTTCTTTGTGTGTAATTTACAGCAACTTTCATTTGCTGGAGAGTAGAGTAGAGTAGAGTAGAGTAGAGTAGAGTAGAGTAGAGTAGATAGAGTAGAGTAGAGTAGAGTAGAGTAGAGTAGAGTAGAGTAGAGTAGAGTAGAGTAGAGTAGAGTAGAGTAGAGTATGGAACAGAACAGAATAGAACAGAACATAATAGGATTCAGAATGGAATGGAATGGAATGGAATGGAATGGAATGGAATGGAATAGAATAGAATAGAATAGAATAGAATAGAATAGAATAGAATAGAATAGAATAGAATAGAATTTTGTATTGTATGTAAATTTGTACAGAATGTAAATCCTTCTAAAATACAGGATTATATGGACCAATGCAGTCTTAAATCCTGAATATATCTTGCATTTCTCTTGCTCCTGGGACTCATCAAAGCACCATATGCATAAATATCTCGGGTGGGTGTGAGGGGGCAACTCATTCCTTCACCTATGAAAGAAAAGGACTGTAAAAAAAGAGTATTTGAGTATTTATGTCAAGAATGCATAGCTTTTTTTTCAAGTTGTTGTAGTAGCAAGCTAGAATTTACGTTCCAGAAAGTAAGTAACTTCAGGGCAACATTGTATCTAATATGATGACAAAATTAGAGTTAATCACATGTTGATCTAAATCAGCAAGTCAAGTTAACATAATTATTCCTCGCATATTTAAAAATGCCCCACTTTGCTCAAAGGGAAAATTAGAATTTGGTGGCAACTTTTGAAAAGGATCTTAAAGGGCTACAGCTTAGGTTTTGCAAAACCTTTTGACCTCCAATTGTGGACCTCTGGTTTATGCATTGGAAACCAGATAATGTTTGTCGTAGGCCAAACCAGGAATGATGAGTTTTGCAACTATAGCTCTTCTGCTGTCAATGAGGAATACAATTTTTGCACTCTTTCATATAAAAATAAAATAAATGAGCATAGAAATCAAAAGTTGCAGAGGAAGTTTGCGTTCTCAATCTGAGAGCCACGGTGGTGCAGTGGTTAGAGTGCAGTACTGCAGGCTACTTCTGCTGACTGCCGGCTGCCTGCGATTTGGCAGTTCAAATCTCACCGGGCTCAAGGTTGACTCAGCCTCCCATCCTTCTGAGGTGGGTAAAATGAGGACCAAGATTGTTGGGGGCAATATGCTGAACTCTGTAAACCGCTTAGAGAGGGCTGTGAAGCACTGTAAAGTGGTATATAAGTTCTAAATGTTATTGCTACTGCTGATAGCTTGCAATGTGCAAATACTTACTATGTTGTGTGGAGGTATATTTAGCTGTGTGAATCTGCACTGGAGCAAACTGCAACCCATATTATCTGATTTTTAGAAGCTAAGAAATCTTAGTTTCCAAAGAATCCTATGTCTGTGTGCCATTTTTCATTTTACTCAGGAGAATTCTGGCTTATGTTATTTGAGCATACAAGGGCTACTGTGCAATATATCTTTAAGCATTCCTTCATAGATTAAATTCACATGTCAAGATGAGTGTAGCTATTTTGCCAGACGGAAGGAGTTTTGTGTCTTTTTAATGCAGAGAAATATTCAGAAATATGTTTTCTAAGATGAGATAGTAGGCCTTCTGCTTCTGCTGTCTCCTGCATAACTTGTAGCAAACACCTTTCTAAATCAGTCATATGATTTATAGGCATCCTTTGCCAGTTCTCGCTCATTCTTCGCATCGACAACAAATTGCAGTTCCTGCTGTTTTGAGACAGCTTAAATTCCCTTTCTTGGTCTGTGGCTCTCCGAATATCGTGGGACCCAAATCTTTCCAAGTTGTCTCAGTCAGCTTGGACAAAGGTCAGAGACGACACAACTTTTAATGCAAAAGATCTGAAGGCCCTTAATTGGGGAAGACACTCCTACACAGTTAAACTGATTTAAGGGGATTTATTTCTATAGGGTAAATATGATGCAAGTGGCAGGTAGATGAGTGAAAAGATAAAATACAACCAAAACAATTTTTTTTCAGAGGAAGAAGGCCAAATGTTTTAGAGTGGGGTTGTGGGTTTTTTTTTTTTTTGGCTCTGTCGTGCAGTTACTTGTACATTTTCATGTTGGCTTTCCCAGATACCACATTTAAAATTAGCTGCTTTGTGAAAAGTATCACTTTTTCTTGGAGTGAGTCATTGGTGTTTCTTCTGTTAATATATATATATAGGCTGTGTCCACAAAATGCATTTAACCCCTCAGTATCAACTCAAAATGCATTTAACCCCTCAGGTTGCATTTGTAGCTATTATGCTTGGTTAGTCGTCGCAAAGGTGCTATTTTTTTCAAAAGACAACTGGACTGTGTTTTTTCTTTATCTGTTGAAGACGTTTTGCTTCTCCAAGAAGCTTCTTCGGTTCTTCAGAAGTGAAAGATCTTCAAGGAAAAAACAAAGTTTAATTGTACCTTTGGGACAACCATGACCTGGATTATTGAGAATCTCCATAGAAGCTTGGCTTAATTGTTTATTTATGGATAAGAGCTAAGGTTGCCTCCTTAATTCACATCTCCTAGTGATTTCATCCCATAGTTTCCATGAGCAAGACCTCCTGTAGGGTTGGAGTCCTTATTGCAGAAAAGGTTCTTTCACATTGTAGATTTCAGTTTTCTTCTAGACTGAGCAGGGACCCACAGATGTTGTTGGACTACAACCCCCATCTCACATGGCCGGTCATGGAACTAGTAGAAATTGTACTTTGGCAACATGTGGAGTCATTCAAAGTTCTTTGTTTCTAAAATGGTGTATCCAAAGTAGGTAGCCAAGTGCAGATGACTAGCTCCGAATAAGCTAAGTCAAGACATTAGCAGGTGTAAGATTTGTACTAGGCAATTCAGAGATGCCTGCAATGTAATTTCCCCCTAATGTTTGAGAAATGTTATCAGGGTCATTGTGGTTCATCAAAACACTAGGCAATTCTCAGTTGTTCCCATCCAATGTTTCTTAAATGTGATGAATCTGTCTTTAACCGCAATGCAAGCCTACACTTTTGATCAACTCTATTCTCTATCTTAATTCTCTAATGAGGGGAAGAAAATCTTGTTCACCATCCTTTATGTGGGTCGATTTTCCATTGATCGCTATGGTTCGGTGATGGCCTGCATGTGTGAGTTGGCCCTCAGTAATTTTTCACAATGTCTGGAAAGCTAAGCGTTGCCAGATCAAGTTGAGTTCTAAAGTGTTGGGTAGATGAAGAAGGGACCAAGGCCAATTTGACCAAACCTCTCTGCTGATCATGAAGTTTCTTCAAAGTGAGAAAATAAAGTACGTTGAATTCCCCAGGGGGAAAAAAGACAACTAGACAAGGATTTGTCTAAGTTCTCCCTCTTTCTCTCTCCCATTCATTCTTTCACTGGACTCAGGCTGGTCTGACAAAGATTGCTTTGCTAGACTGATGGATGGATCAGTTGATGAATCTTCTAGTTGGGATAAAATATATACAGTAATTGGTCCTTTTTTTTCATCATGTGATCAAAGCTGACTAATGAATCCATAGCAGTAGAAGTGAGCTTCTTGGCCCCTTAGGAGTGACATCATCAAAAGTGATGTACTCAAAAATAAGAAGTTAAATAAAAGCATAACTTAAACCACATTCAGGGACTGTATTGTAGATGTTCCCCTTTGAGGATTCATGTGTATTCTTATCCTTGATCTTTGCTTGCTTCTTCTGGCTGTTTTCCAGTGTGGCCTTTTGCTAAGAATCTTGTGTGAACATGAGATTTCAGCGAGGAAAACCAATGTCCAAGTAAGACTCCGAGATCCCCCTTTCGACTGGCTGTTTAATCCCCCCCTATCATTTATAAAAAACAAGCAGTATAGGATTCAAGAGTACAATTTTTGATCTAAGCTGGAACACACAGACAATTCCTGAGGTGTAATCTCTAGAAGAGCTCCATTGTCAGTTGCTGCTGAATGCCAAAGAGTCCTTCATGTTCTATTTATATTCAAGTTTAAATGGCCAAAAGCAAAAAAAAGATGTATTTTCTATCTGTTGCAATGTGAGTCCCCTCCCCAACTCTGTAGTCATGTAGACAAATATAGGTAGACAAATATAGGCAGATCTGAATGCAGTTCTCCTTTCCCTACTCCCCCCCCCCAATATTACTCATCCAACAATCAAGGCAGATCACAACAGCCAAGGAAACACCAAGTGTCGATAAAGCAGCATTATAATGAAAGCTGAATTTACAAACCTCGTTGCAATAGATGTCAGATACGATAGATGTCGTGTCCCCTTGAATTTACTGTAGTGTATTTCATGCTGTTTACATAACAAAGTGATTATGAAAATAATACCAGTGACATTGTTTTCAGCATTTACATAAAGACATCACCACCGATAATGTACTCACTCATTTAACAAACATTCAGGAATAACGGACCATTTCCTCCCATGGGCAAATTAAAACGAGGCTTCATTGCCAATACATTCAAAATCAGAGTCAAAATCAAACATCACAATGAATAAAGACAATCAAAAGTTAGAATAGAATAGAATAGAATAGAATAGAATAGAATAGAATAGAATAGAATAGAATAGAATAGAATAGAATAGAATAGAATTCTTTATTGGCCAAGTGTGATTGGACACACAAGGAATTTGTCTTTGGTGCATATGCTCTCAGTGTACATAAAAGAAAAGATACATTTGTCAAGAATCATGAGGTACAACACTTAATGATGATCATAGGGTACAAATAAGCAATCAGGAAACAATATTAATATAATTTGTAAGGATACAAGCAACAAGTTACAGTCATACAGTCATAAGTGGGAGGAGATGGGTGATAGGAACGATGAGAAGACTAATAGGAGGAGTTTGGGAGGAGATCTAAGTTTTTACTGAATTCCTGCATATTGAGAGAGTAGGGGCCAAGGTCTGCTCTCCTCCCAATGAATGGGCTACCCAGGGGGAAAAAAAAACCTTTCTCACACACCCAATTATTAATTATTATTTTTCAGATTCATTGCCAGACGGGTGGCCCCGCTGAGAGCCAGCTCCTCAGTATTTAAGGCTTTTATAGATCCGTACCACTTGTCCCAAAGGTGCTTTCCCCCCAAATAAGGCGAATGGACTTTCTCTGGGGGTTTTTCCTTTGAAAACATTTCCCCTCTCATCCTAGAACAGTGATGGCGAACCTATGGCACGGGTGCCACAGGTGGAACGCGGAGCCATATCTGCCGGCACACAAGCCATTGCCTAGCTCAGCTCCAGCGCGCATGTGCGCGCCGGCCAGCTGATTTTTGGCTCGCATGGAGGCTCTGGGAGGGCATTTTCGGCTTCCGGAGGGCCTCCGGGGGGACTGGGGAAGGTGTTTTTGCCCTCTCCAGGCTCCAGGGAAGCCTCTGGAGTCTGGGGAGGATGAAAAATGGGCCTACCAGGCCCACCAGAAGTTGGGAAACGGGCCATTTCCGGCCTCCAGAGGGCCTCCGGGGGAGCAGGGGAGGCCGTTTTCGCCCTCCCCAGGCATTGAATTATGGGTGTGGGCACTCGCGCATGCGCGATAGCACGCGCACATGCACTTTCGGCACCCAAGGGAAAAAAGGTTCGCCATCACTGTCCTAGAAGCTTCTTTGTTAAGGGAAGAATATTCCCGTAGAGGCGACATCTGGATCTTTTACTTGGAATTCAAACACTTAGAAATAAAACCGAGATTAAATGTCTAATAGAAAATATTTATTTCAGTACAAAACAATATAAAACAATAAATCTACATCTTTGCTAATTAACACAACCGTTCAGGTCGGAAGGCAAGACAGAAGTGATTAATGGTGGATTAGGAATGTAGACATGCGCAGACATCATATCACGTGTTCTGCTTGTATTGGGATGTACCATAATATTAGGATAGGGGTGCATCACCTTGCATAGACTCACAACTGACAATATTCACATCGTGACATTCTTCAGTTCTAACTCTTCTTGGATGAGAAGCTAAACATTTTCAAAGGAAAAAAAAACCCCAAAAAATCCAGTTGCCTTTTTTTTTAAATAAAAAAAATCACCTTTGGGCCAACATGGTTCATTAAGAATCTCCATAGACATCAATACCACTTATATGCATTGTGCCCAACAGTGCCGGGTGCAGAATTTTGTTATGATTCCTCTACCCAGTAGCTGGCAATAATCAAGCTACCACATTTTGCCCCAATTCTAGTTTCTAAAACCCAACTCTCTCCGTTGGGTTCTCTGCTTTCTTTTGTCGCTTTGCTTCCCAGTGGAAGGGTCAAGTGGGAAGGAAGGGCAAGGCCGCAACACTTGCAGGGGTGACGGCTTAAAACAGATTGGGTCTCTTCCCCCACTCCCCCACCCATTCTCCTGGGCCTCTGCTTTCTTTCCTAATCTGGAGATAAGCGTGATGATGCAAGGAAGAGCCGCCGTTGAGCCCTGGGATGGTAACTGCCGGAGCTTCCCCGTTGCACTTTGCTGGTAGAGTGGAGCTTAAAGCCAGAGAATCAGATTCTGAGCGTGGCTTTGCTGGGAACATAAGCACGGAGGAGGCAAGGACAGGAGTGGGGCTGGGTGCCTTATGAGGACTTTGCTTACAAGGTGGAAAAAAAGGAGGAAGTGGGGAGAGGAGAGGGTTTAGGGGGCAGGGAGAGGAATACTCACTCCATTTCTGCAGTGAACACAGATGGAGGCCTGCCAGCAGCACGCCATCCCTTTGAGGGTCTAGGAAGTCCCAGGGATTTGCTGGTACCGATTTCCCATAGTGGTTTATCCCGAAAGAAAACAATCCCCAATCTAGGAGGATTTACCCCTCCTAAAATCCCCCCCCTGAAAAAAAATAGAAAAAGGCACCTGCTTCTATCACCGTATTTTTTTTTTTAGTCTTCTTTTCAGGTAAACATTGTGTTTCTTTGAAGGCCACGAACATAATGGCCTTTGAATTCTTCCCTTCTTTCCTCCCAAGCTGTATGACCTGATTTTTAAAAATAAAAATCCGATGCCCTTAAATTTAAAGCAGAGTTAAGTGATTTCGGCATGGGTTACACATGCAAAATCTTTTGTGAGCTGAAGGTTTGCGGCATATGAGCCAGGGTTGCATGTTTTCTGCGTAGATTCTCAGTCATCCAGGTCATGGTTGTCCCAATGGTGCTTTTTTTTCCAAGAGGCAACTGGACTTTCTGGTTTTTCTTTTTGAAGACGTTTCGCGTCTCATCCAAGAAGATGGTATAAGATGGTACTATAAGAATAAAGGGGTAGAAATTAAACACGGGTGAAATCCAGCAGGTTCTGACAGGTTCTGGAGAACGGGTAGCGGAAATTTTAAGTAGTTCGGAGAACCAGCAAATACCACCTCTGGCTGGCCGCAAAGTGGGGTGGGAATGGGGATTTTGCAGTATTCTTCCTCTGCCACATCCACCAAGCTACGCCCACCAAGCCACACCATGCCCACCAAGCCACGGCCACAGAACAGGTAGTAAAAAAAATGTGGATTTCACCACTGGTAGAAAACCAACTCTCGTTTTCCATCTACAAAAAGAGAAAAACATATGAACTATTAGCCTTGCTTATATGTAACCAGTGCCTGGCTCCAGGTCCCAGCCAAATCCAGACCCTTAATATTAAAAGTTTCTCACTCAGATCTAGCACCATGCAGTACATGAGGTGTGCTGTCACTGTGCAATTTATTTTTGTTTCTGGTAAGGCAGTGAGGAGATGCCTAGTGTTATAGCATTACTCATAAGATGCACGCAGAATGGAAATTGCAGGAAAACGGTAGAAGAGAGAGAGAGAGATTTGTAACACAGCATCTCTACATATTTTAAAATCGTGTTTGTTTAAGACACAATGGCACAGCTCTGTATCTCCATCTTCCTGTCTTTGCTGTTGCATTCACAAATGGGGGGAGGGAGGGAATCGGTTTTAAAAAGAAGAAAACCCAGCAGCCGCCATAAGTCACAGGGTGTTGTATCTGCAAATACAAAGCAACTTAAGGTGTGTGTTTTTCTATTGTTCGAAACCAGGCAGCCTTGCCAAGAAAAAGCAGTCGTTTTCCCGTACTAATCAGCCCAGAGCAACAGGGGGAAAAGAGGTTGCCTGATTTAATTCAAAGCACATGCTGCCAATTTGAGCTTCATCCTCTAATCTTCCAAATTGGAATTCGGCCAGTAGATTTGCATTAGGTGAATGTCCTGGTGGTGGTGGTGGGGAGGGGGCTTGCCCTTCCATGCCTCAAAAACCAGGCATGCCATGCTTCCAAACGATCAGGCCGATGGATCAGAGCAGCCTCAGTGGGTTAGATCCCCCTTCCTCCCCCCGTTACTTTCTGGCAGGGCCGCAAACACCGCCTTTGTGGCCGAAAAGGCACTTGCTCTCCGAAAGGATTGTCAGGAAGAGTCCCGCCTGGCTTGCTAGCAACCTTCATTCTTTATGAATCTCCCCGCCCCAATCCATCTTACAAAAAGCAAGCCAAGGTGCTCACAATCCAACTGAGGAACTGAGGATAAAATACAGATGCGGGGGAAGGGGGTCATGCAAGTTGAAAACAAAATTTTTAAAAGCAACTGAATTGCACCATGAAAGGATTAGGGGTGTGGGAGAAGGAAGGGGAGCTCAGGGAGAGGGGAATTGTGTGTGTCTTCCCTCTTGGCATTCCACCTTCTCCTTCCAACCATAATCAAGTCATCTCATTCATCACGCAAGATGTTCAGGGAGGAAGCCAAGTTTAGCAGGATTATGGGAGAAAGGAAGAATGGCTTAGCTCGATGAAACCAAAAGCTTGTCTCTGATCAGGCACGGTTCCAATAGCGGCTATTCAAATGCCTCTAACAAGCTCCCATGGCTGCAGAATGCATTCTTTGGGTTTTGTCCTCATTCAGGGGGAAGCAGCCCCTGAAAAATGGAAGCTTAATTGAGCAACCAGGTCTGGCCAGCAGCTTGTTAGCCCTATCACCCGTTAAAGCATCTAATCATAACATGCCTGAACAATAGCATTTAATGCCTGGCCGCCGAACCTGTGAATGGACTGTGGGAAAGCTTTGTGTTTCAGAGAATTCAAAAGTCCCGTTGGGTTGTGTTTGGGCCTGCGTGGGGCTCCTAGGCAAGCTACATCTGGCCCTGTAATTGTCACTGGGGGGGGGGGCTTTTGGGGGGAGGGCATGAAAGAGCTCCGTAGCTGGCTCTGATCCAATGCTTCTATTAACCTTCCCTGGCATCCAGCCATTTTAAGTTTTCTTCTCCCTTCAGGATTTCCTCCACCGACCTCTCAACCATCTTTTTTTTAAAACCTTCCTTCCAAATGGTCGCCCAGGAATTGCACTGTTTAAAGCAGGGGTCCCCAACCTTGGCCACTTTAAGACTTGTGGACTTCAACTCCCAGAATTCTGGGAGTTGAAGTCCACAAGTCTTAAAGTGGCCAAGGTTGGAGACCCCTGCTTTTAAAGGAGACTGCAGTGTTTATCCCTGCCATTTTGGAACAACATGCCGTCCTCTCATTTCTGTCTCGAGTGTTCAGCTTCTGCTAGCGTGCAAAGCTTAGCATTGCTTTGCACGCCGCCTTATTGGCGGTTATGTCCAGGATACGAAGACTTGGTCCATAGGGGGCAAAATGCTCTCCTTGGGATTTTTCCCATGAGCGCCAAGCTCCTGCTGCCACAGTCTTTGTTATCCCACCTTCGTCGCCACTGTTAGATCGTGGATTCAACACAGGAGACCGACTTTTGACAACAGCTCTTTATTTGAGATAAGAAGCACAACCAGCAAAAAGCCTCTGACAGCTTGCCTTTTTATAGGGGCTGTCAGCCACACTTGGAACCAATTCAAAATGTAGCAACCAATGGAGGTTCAGCATTTTCCCTCCATAATACTGGACCTGGGTGAAACCAGTTATTCCTAGCCAGAACATAACATTCTTCTTCCTTTCTCCCTTTTCCTTTCTTCAAAGAGCCGGAGCGGTTGCTAGGGAGCTGGGAAGTGAAATGGAGACTCGTAGGGGAACAGCCCGTCCTGTCAACGTGTCTCAGCTAAACCATCGGCCTAGGAACTGTACAGCTGGGTACGGGCTTGTCTCGCTCCTTGTCTGGAGCCTGGGAATAACCCAGGCCTTTGAGGTTCAAGGGCAAATTTGCTATTCATTAGTCGGAGTCCTTGACAGTCCTCCTTGGCCTCTTCTTGCCTCCTTTCTAGGTTGTCTGCATGTAAATCCCCCTGCGGACACATTCCTGGGTGCCCCTGATGAAACCACTCCCTCTTCTTTGCCCCCTTCCCCACCCCTCACCCCCTCATGCGCAACCTCCCCCTCCCCAGAAGATGCTGAAGTGGGAGAGTAGATGAACAATGACCCAAGTGAAGGCTATTCAGACCAGGGGGCCCAAAACCCGCTTGTCTCTTGCCTCTGGCTTTCCTTTCCCCCTTTTCTGCAGTCGCAGCAGCCTCTCGCCGGAGCCCTCTGTTCGCCAACCCTTGTTTCCAAAAGCATCTCTGCTGGAAAGAGATTAGGGGCTCATTTAACTTGGGGTTGTTGATTTCCTTATTGTTTGGATGGTTTGTGGGAAATCGTAATTTAAGGGGGGGGGGAGGAAATGGGAAGCGGCCCAGAATTACTGGGCTGAGTTGGGAGGCAATGGAAATTCAATTAAAAAAACAAAATCCAGCTGCCTTTCCCTCCTTGGGCTCAGGGGGTTCTTGAGACAGAGAAAGAAACTCGCTCCTGAGAAGAAATAGCAAAAATTGCTTAACCACTGCCTTAACTCTGGATCAGTGAAAGAGCTAATAAAAATCTCTCCTGCTGGTGTGGACACATATATAACTCCTGATCATAGCCATTTGAGATCTCTTGGTTTTCTTTAGAATAGAATATTTCCAAGGGGGGTTTTTTTTTTTGATTGGGGATGCTTTATACTTATTGTAAGGCAAATACCATGGCCTGTTGGCTTAAGGCATTATTCTGTCTGTCTCTGTCTATCTATTATCCATCATCCATCATCCATCATCCATCATCCATCATCTCTCTCTCTCTCTCTCTCTCTCTCTCTCTCTCTCTCTCTCTCTCTCTCTCTCTCTCTCTCTCTCTCTCTCTCTCCTATCTATCTATCATCTATGTATCTATGTATCTATCTATCTATCTATCATCTATCTATCTATATCTATCTATCTATCTCTATCTATCTATCTATCTATCTATCTATCTATCTATCTATCTATCTATCTATCTATCTATCTATCTATCTATCTATCTATCTATCATCTACCATTTATCTATCTATCTATCTATCTATCTATCTATCTATCTATCTATCTATCTATCTATCTATCTATCTATCTATATCTATCTATCTATCTATCTATCTACCATTTATCTATCTATCTATCTATCTATCTATCTATCTATCTATCTATCTATCTATCTATCTATCTATCTCTATCTATCTATCTATCTATCTATCTATCTATCTATCTATCTATTATCTATCTATCTATTATCTATTTATTATCTATCTATCTATCAATCATCTATCTATCTATCAATCAATCATCTATCTATCTATCTATCTCTCTATCTCTCTCTATCTCTCTATCTCTCTATCTATCATCTATCATCTATCTATCTATTATCTATTTATTATCTATCTATCAATCATCTCTCTCTCTCTATTTATCATCTATCTATCTATTATCTATCAATCTCTCTCTCTCTCTCTCTCTCTCTCTCTCTCTCTCTCTCTCTCTCTCTCTCTCTCTCTCTCTCTCTCTCTCTCTCTATCTATCTATCTATCTATCTATCATCTCTATCCATCCATAAATAATCCCCCTGCCAGCAGCAAAGGAGGAACAATTGTGCTGAGTTAGAGGAGAGAGGATGCAGCTTTTGCACACATTAGAGGTGGAAGTCTGGAGCAACAGAAAAGAGCATGAAAAGCCCTGATTTGCATAAATAACATGTGTCTCAACATTAAAAGAGAGGAGGAGGAGGAGGAGGAGGAGGAGGAGGAGGAGAGTTGCAGGGGACAGAGGAAGAGAGATATCAGGGCCCAGCAAAATTGAATTGAGGCTGGAGAGAAAATAATGGGAGCAGGGATAGAGAGAGAAAGCAAAGGGGAGGTGGGGGGGAAATGGTCAGTGTGAAAGAGGGTTTTGCTAAGTAACACCCCGGCGAGATTAAATTGTCCAGAAAGTTTCTCCCTCTGTGTCAATGAAACGGTTGATGGGGTGAGGCGAAGGAGGAGGGGCAGGTTCCCTCCTACCAGAGACCATGAATAGAAAATGGGCAAAAGGAAAAGAATCCGATTAAGCAAGGGGGAAAAAATCCCTCTGACATTTTACTTTATTATTGTAAGGAGTTGTCAGGGGAAGCACTTTTCGATCAGAACTTCCACATTGATCCATTTCCTTTCCAAAGAAATGTGAGTTTTAGCACAGCAAGGCAGTTGCTATGGAATAACAATGATATTAATAACCCTGGTGCTCTGGGAGGCTATAGATGGGAGGCAATAGACCATTCACTTCAATTATTTACCCTATTTTTTAAAAATAGAAATGTCATATCAGTCCTAGTTCCTTCTATCCCACCTCAGGGAGATTACTTGGTGGAGGGTAGCTTGCATAGATGGGTTTGTGCAGTTGGATGCTAAACTAAAGTAAAATTTGCTAGGCTGTGGTTTGTGATGTTAGCCTAACATAGAAAGTTGATAACTATCGTAAAAGAAATTTTGACAAGCCATTTCTATATTGTTGCCAAAGGAAAATACATGGTCATGTTTAGGGGGTAATGATGAGTTAGCCAAGATCTAGAGGAGATTTTATTGTTACTATCAACCATCTCCTCCCACTTATGATTGTATGACTGTAACTTGCTTGTATCCTTACGATTTATATTGATTGTTTCCTAGTATGATTTGATTGCTTATTTGTACCCTATGACTATCATTAAGTGTTGCACCTTATGATTCTTGATGAATGTATCTTTTCCTTTATGTACACTGAGAGCATATGCACCAAAGACAAATTCCTTGTGCTTCCAATCACACTTGGCCAATAAAGAATTCTAATCTAATCTAATCTATTTTAGTTTGCGGTTCACTTGCGAGAACCATTGTGTTTGGCCATAACATTGTTCGTTGCTTGTGCATAACATGTCACACAAACCCCCCAAATGTCTTTTTTTAAAAACTTGTATGTATCCAACTTTTTATACTGCTGTAAGATTTCACAAACATCTATGTAATTCAATCACGTGAATAATTATGATTTTTGTTTGTTTTGTTTTCATTATAGATTTGCAGAAAGGGGAAATTCAGGAACTTGGAAATGACGATGTCTCAGCCAGATATGCTAGAGATGAAAGCACATTTCTCTTTTTCTTACACCATGTGGACCTCTGGTTGATTTTAACCAATCTCTCTTCAAGATGACTTGCACAGAAAATGTTTTGAGACAGCAGGCTATGTGTTTTCTGTTCTGCCTACTCTCTGGCTGAGTAAAGAGGATTTTTCATTCTCCACCTTTTTCCATGTCTGTCCACCTTTCTTCTTTTGATCACCAAGAAAAATGGAAGTTTTCCTAGAACTCTGTCTAAAGGAGGAGGAGGAGGAGGAGGAGGAGGAGGAGGAGGAGGAGGAAGAAGAAGAAGAAGAAGAAGAAGAAGAAGAAGAAGAAGAAGAAGAAGAAGAAGAAGAAGAAGAAGAAGAAGAGTCTTATTATTTGTTCTTTAAAATTGTCATTGGTTGTGCCTCTTTACATATTGTGGTATAGTGTGCTGTAGGTTGGTTTGCAAGATTGTTTGAGACCAGCCATTGTAGTTTAGTTAAAAATCTATATAATCAGGCATACATTTTAAGTCTGTGTGGTAGACATTGATAATTCCATATGATTTTTCAAAAGTAAGCCCATTTCGTTCTAAGCCCCCATATACTAAGCAAACAATAATATGTTTGGTTTGCTTTGTCATGTTCAGTGTATTCAGCCAACTATATTTAATGGAATTTAATAGGTGTTTTTTTTGCCGAGAGTCATTTGTAATAATTTTGATTGGTAAGGGTTACTCCTTATTCTCTGAGAGTCTACATTAACCCCAATGGAATTATGAAATTTTGTCTTTGCAAGGCTTGGACAACAACTGTCAATTCTGATGAGTTTTAATGGGGAATTAGCAAATATCATGGAGAATAATAATCATAAAGTATTTGAACCTTATGATTTGCTTAAGGTCTCTGCAAGTCAGGTTAAATCCAATATGAATCATCAGTTCAAGAAATTAATCCAATATGTACATTCAAATTGGATCCTCAAATGGGATTAATTCATAATCGCCCTATAAATCACCTTATAGGGGCTATGGACAGCATAAAAATGTAATAAAAAATAAAATTCAATAGGAGAAAACAATTTCTGAACATGCACAATAATTTATGACTCATCAGGATTATTGTTGTTGTTGTTGTTGTTGTTGTTATTATTATTATTATTATTATTATTATTATTATTATTATTATTATTATTATTATTATTATTATTATTATTATTATTATCAACAACAACAACAGCCTTTATTGTCATTGTACATTATGTATACAATGAAATTGGTTTCTTACTATGTCACTCGGTATATTAAGAGCCGAGGTGGCGCAGTGGTTAGAGTGCAGCACTGCAGGCTACTTCAGCTGACTACTAGCTGCAGTTCAGCTGTTCAAATCTCACCGGCTCAAGGTTGACTCAGCCTTCCATCCTTCTGAGGTGGGTAAAATGAGGACCCAGATTGTTGGGGGCAATATGCTGATTCTGTAAACCGCTTAGAGAGGGCTGTAAAGCACTATGAAGCGGTATATAAGTCTAAGTGCTATTGCTATTATGAGACCGCTGGAAATTGTTGGTAATATCTAGTTGACTAGAAGAGCCAATCTTTAGTAACTCCCCACGGATATAGACTAGTTTTGGCCTACACACTCCACTGTGACACCAGGAGCTCAAACCCGCAGCGTCTACACGCGCCACCATCTTGGAAGACATTTAGAACATCAGATTTGACTCTTCAATTCTCCTGACTGAACATGTTCACAGGCTTAATTTCTATGGCTAATTTTGTTTTCAGCCTTTCCCAGAAGAGAGGAACCTAACACTTTATGGCACCTTAAAGATTATTATATTTATGTTGCCACACAGGCTGTGGTCTGGGAAAGCACGTGATGATTTTGGTCGTGATGATTATATGTCTTCTGCAGAATGAGAGACAGGCTACCCTTAAATAATGTTCATTGGGGAATCACATGTGGGACAATGTTATGTCCTGGTTGTGTGTTTCTCTTGTATTTCTTGTGTGTTTCACCATTGAAATAAGATATGGGCAGGCACCAACCCAACAGAACTCTAGAACATCAGAATTGGAAGGGACCTTGGATGTCTTCTAATCCAACCCCCTGCTCAAGCAGGAGACCCTATAGTGATGGCGAACCTATGGCATGTGTGCCACAAGTGGCACGCGGAGCCATATTTGAGGGCACGCGAGGCATTGCCCTATGTCAGCTCCAGCGCGCATGTATGCACTGGACAGCTAATTTTCGGCCTTCCGGAGGGCGGGAGAGGCCATTTTTGCCCTCCCTGGGTTTTAGGAAAGCCTCCAGAGCCTGTGGATGGCGATAGGCCCAATGGGCCTACCGGAAGTTCAGAAATGAACTCCTGGTAGGCCCGTTGGGCCAATTTTCGCCCTACCCAGGTTTCAGGAGGCTTTCCTGAATCCTGGGGAGGGCAAAAAATGGCCCAACGGGCCTACTGGAAGTTCGGAGGCTTCAGTGAGGCCTGCGCGCATGTGTGGTGGTGGTGGTGGTGGAGTGCGGGGGGAGGGTTGTGCGCTCATGCACGGGGGGAGGGCGTTGCATTATGGGTGTGGGCACATGCACGCGCACCCTTTTGGCACCCGAGCCAAAAAAGGTTCGCCATCACTGCCCTATACCATTCCAGAAAAGTGGCTGTCCAATCTCTTATTAAAAGCCTCCAGTGATGAAGCACCCATAACTTCTGAAGGCAAGCTATTCCACTGGTTAATTGTTCTCACTGTCAGAAAATTTCTCCTTCTCTCCCTGGTTAGTTTCCATTCATTGCTTCTTGTCTTGCCTTCTGGTGCTTTGGAAAATAAGACCCCTTCTTCTTTTTGGCAGCCCCTCAAGTATTGGAACATCACTCCTAGTTCTTTTTATTCTGCATGATTTAAATTGCTGAGTTTCAGATAATAAGTGGGATGTTGTCTCCATAGGGTACTGGAATTCAGCTAGGATCCGCTCACCTAGCATCAATATTTAGACAAGAATAAGGCTCTGTCTTACTATTGTTTCAATTATACTGTGGATCCAGTATGTTGTCTTTAAAATGTTCTAGCTTTAAAATAATGTCACTTAGGATACTGGTGGTATCAAGGCCTACTTTGCACACAGCTTTCATGTATTATGGTGTTAATGAAAAGGAGATAATAACATTTCATAGAAAAGAACTACATGTAAAGAGGGTTACTATCTGGGGAATCCATAGGTTTGTTCCAAGGCTTATGTCCCAACGAATGGTTGTGAAGCATTTCTAGCAGTCTAAACCGATCCAGGAATTCTAAGCTGCAATATTATATCCACTTATCTGGAAGAAATCCCCACTGAATATAATATGATGTATATCTAAGCACACATAGGATTTGAAAGCCTTTTGCTTTTAGCAAGGTTTTGGGATTCCTGTATTACTACTTTTAACTCGGTTCCCTGTAGATTTGGGCTTCGTAGCTCTCATGTGTATTTGTTTTGAAATAAAAATTACTGTTTGATTTTATGTTATTTTCTCACTGTCATTGGCTTCTTTGGATACCTCCGTTTGGAATGAGAAAGCAGATTTATTTGATCTATTGATCACTGATACTTCGATCTTCAGCTTAAAAAGTTGCAAAGAGAATTTACCAATCAATAAAACCAAAGTCTCTTTCCTTGGGGTTATTAACCAAAAATGTGAGCTATAGAAAGACAAGATAACTCCTGCAATTCTTCATGTTAAAGTCAACTCTATCTTGCTTTTCTCTATATTCTACAGCACTTTGCCACTCCCCTCGTCAAAGCTTCCAGATAAGACCAAACCACATATTTTTAAAATGCAATATATGCAAAGAAATTCTTACTGGAAGCAACTAACATTTGTTGCGAGGAATCAGAATTGTCTCCATGATTTTAAAAGTGTCTATGAATACTAAGAAATATACATGTTTGGAGAAAGATGGTGACAACGATGATACTTATTTTAATAATTTTCACAACCTTCACTGTTCATTTTAGTCTCTGATTGGTCAATAAGATGGATGAAAACAAAATTAGTTGGGGTTTTGTTTTTCTTTCTTTGGTTTCTTTTGAACATTTTTGGTTCCCACCAGTGTGCCACCAGTACCAGACTCCGGGACCGCATCCTACCGCATACTTCCCTACGACCGGTTAGGTCCCACAGAGTTGGTCTCCTCTAGGTCCCATCAACCAAGCAATGCCGGTTGGCGGGACCGTGGGGGAGAGCTTTCTCTGTTGGAGCTCCATCTCTCTGGAACCAACTCCCTCCGGAGATCTGGACTATCCCCACCCTACTGGCCATCCGTAAAGCCATTAAAACATGGCTCTTCCTGCAGGCGGGGTGAAATAGAAATCAATCCCCCATGTATGAATGATGGTTTGTTTTAATGTTTGTACTCATTTTAACTGTTACTATTGTTTTTTATAAGTTGTTCTTGCCTTGTGTTGTACGCTGCCCTGAGTCCCGCGGGAGTTGGGGCGGCCTATCAGAACGCATAAATAAATAAATAAATAAATAAATAAATAAATAAATAAATAAATAAATAAATAAATAAATACATACATACATACATACATACATACATACATACATACATACATACATAAAATCAATCAATCAATCAATCAATCAATCAATCAATCAATCAATCAATCAATCAATCAGGCTGTTCTCTATGGCACCAGAAAGCCAAACAAGGAATAATGGATGGAAGCTGACCAAAGAGAGATTCAACCTGGAAGTGAGGAGAAACTTTCTGACGGTGAGAGCGATCAGCCAGTGGAACAGCTTGCCAGCGGAGGTTGTGAGAGCCCCAACACTTGCAACCTTCAAGGAGAGACTGGACTGCCAGCTGTCTCAAAGGATGTAGGAACTCCTGCTTGAGCAGGGGGTTGGACTAGATGACCTACAAGGTCCCTTCCAACTCTAATAATAAATCTAAATCAATCTCCAGATCCTATTCAGCAAAATGAGCAGAAGGTCAGCCAAGCAGAGCAATGCTGGCTTCATTTCGTTTTAAAATAACATTTTATCATTCGAGGCAACAATGGGCACACGGCTAGGAAAGCAGAAGTCTAAAATTACAAAACGGCTTCTCTCCTAAATAGTAGCACAAATCCAGAAGATTCTCAATGGCTCTGCAGTTGCACCAGACTGTGGAAACCTTCAGTGTTGGCCTGAGAGATTCCTGCAGCTTCAAACTGAGTGAGCAATTAGATCAATTCTACTTGATCTAATGGGAGAGAAATGCATTCACTTTGTAGTGGACATGCAGAAACAAGCTATTTTCCCCGAGACTGGTATATTGTGACTGCTGACAATCTGGCAACTGTGTTTGTGGACCATAATGTCTAGCTGTCTCTCTCTCCGTGGTGTGTCAGCCTGTATACATTGGCAGGTTAATGTGAGTTGAATGGCGAGTGTGCATAAATACGGACCCATTGTCTGTATTCACCACAAGGGGATGGGGACTCTACACATATTAGCAGCCTGAATAGAAGAAGCTGTGTACATTGTCTGGTCAATATGCAAGTGAGGCAGGAGGAGGGAGGGAGGGTTTTCAGACCCTGACTAGGAAAAGGGGCATTATGGGACTAGTAAATCTAAGAAATATCCTTTCTACAAGGTGCCATTTGTTTGTTGCATTCTGTCGTGCTCGTAATACGTACACAGGGTTGGTTGTGATGTAAAATGAATGCTGGTGAGGTAAAAAAGAGAATCGGTCTGTGTGCATGGTTAAGAACGTAAGATAAGAACCTGGGAAATGTTGGGTTGAGTCCTATTCAGTTATGAAGCTTGCCGTCTCCTACATTAAGGCCATCCCTTGCTCTCAGCTCAACCATTCCCCCAGCTGCTAGAAGAATAGCAATGACAATAACACTTAGACTTATATACTGCTTCACAGTGCTTTACAGCCTCTCTAAGCAGTTTACAGAGTCAGCATCTTGCCCCCAACAATCTGGGTCCTCATTTTATTGACCTTGGAAGGATGGAAGGCTGAGTCAACCTTGAGCCGGTCAGGATCAAACTGCCGGCAGTAGGCAGAGTTAGCCTGCCATAGCAATAGCACTAAGCACTTAGACTTATATACTGCTTCAAAGTGCTTTACATAGCAATATCACTTAGCACTTAGACTTATATACCGCTCCACAGGGCTTTACAGCCCTCTCTAAGCGGTTTACAGAGTCAGCATCTTGCCCCCAACAATCTGGGTCCTCATTTTACTGATCTCTGATGGATGAAAGGCTGAGTCAACCTTGAGCCGGTCAGGATCAAACTGCCGGCAGTAGGCAGAGTTAGCCTGCCATAGCAATAGCACTAAGCACTTATATACCACTTCATAAAGTGCTTTACATAGCAATATCACTTAGCACTTAGACTTATATACTGCTTCATAGTGCTTTACATAGCAATAGCAATAGCACTTAGACTTATATACCACTTCATAGTGCTTTACAGCCCTCACTAAGCGGTTTACAGAGTTCAGCATATTGCCCCCAAAAATCAGGGTCCTCATTTTATTGACCTCGGAAGGATGGAAGGCTGAGTCAACCTTGAGCCGGTCAGGATCAAACTGCCGACAGTAGGCAGAGTTAGCCTGCCATAGCAATATCACTTAGCACTTAGACTTATACACTGCTTCAAAGTGTTTTATATAGCAATAGCAATAGCACTTACACTTATATACCGCTCCACAGTGCTTTACAGCCCTCTCTAAGCAGTTTACAGAGACAACATATTGCCCCCAACAATCTGGGTCCTCATTTTACCCACCTCGGAAGGATGGAAGGGTCAGTCTTGAACTGGTGAGAATCGAACTCCTGGTGTGAGCAGTGAGTTAACCCTGCAGTACTGCCTTCTAACCATTTTAACCACGGCTCTGTACATACAGGTAGTCCTTGACTTGCGACCACCATTGAGCCCAAAATTTCTGTGGCTAAATGAGACAGCCGTTAAGTGAGCTTTGCCCCATTTTACAACCTTTCCTGCCACAGCTGTTATGTGAATCATTGAAGTTCTTAAATTAGGAACATGACTGTTCATTGAATCTGCCTTCCCCATTGACTTTGCTTGTCTGAAGGTCGCAAAAAAAGGGATCACATGACCCCAGGATACTGCAACAGTCATAAATATGAGCCGGCTGCTCATATTTGAATGTTGATCACGTGACTACGGGGGGTTGCTGCAACAGTCATAGATGTGAAAAACAGTTACTTTTTTCTGGGCCATTGTAAATTTGAATGGTCGCTAAATGAATTGTTGTAAGTCAAGGACTACCTGTAATTCTATGCCTGTGTTCAAACCACATGCCAGGCCAGTTGCAAACCGAGTGGATGCATTCATACAACATGCTAGGCTTGGAAGTTTTTGTTAGTGGAGAAATCACTCCGGAGGTCGATGGATCGTTGCTTCCCTTTGAAAAACATTGTTACTTACTTAGAAAATAAAACCTGAGATTCAAATCTAATTAACAAAATATTTATTTCAGTAGAAAAGTAATAAAAAGGATCCTTATTAGACTACATTTTATCGGCTAAGGAATAAATCATTTCTACCTTGGTAGAAATGGCGAAGAGAAAGGAAAGGAGTTGACCTCTGGAATGCAGACATGCGTAGTAGAATATATCATACGTCTGCTTGACCATAGATACAAGAAAACAGTAGAAAACATAGAGATGCACAAACTGACAATATTCACATCATGACAGTTTTGAACTTAAAAAACAACAACAGCTGAATGTAGGCCATTTCATTGGTTTGTAACTACATTGCCTCTATAAACTGCTATAAACTCCTGGAAGAAATGTGGGAGAAAAATACAGATAACCGAGAAGTGCCCTATGGAGCTCCTCTGCTGGACTACAGGGAACTGCAACGAGGAATTCACATATTGTTCAACGAAAAGCAGAATGAGAAGTTCCAAAGAAGACACAAGGTTGGGTCTTTGTCTAGCTGCATTTGGAACTGAACCACCAATATCTCAGGTTAGCCATAATTGACGGAGCCCATTGTTGGTCCTTCTTGGCGTCAAATGAGATGGAGATCCAGAACCATAAATCTAGGGTTGTGGTCCTCCAGCTTTTGACTTCACAAGAGAATAGAGCACTGATGTAGTTCAGATTTCTTCTCTCAGCCACCACATAATGGAGGCGGGATATGGAGAAGAAGGGCTCTTTCACATCCAGAAATCTACAGACGAACAAGGACAATGGAGGGACTAAAGAAAGCTCATATTGTTCTCTTGAAAAGGCATGCCCAAGGATTCCCCCATGGCCAAGTTCAAGGCAAGGGTTGAAAGATAGGGATGCCGGCTGGGCGAGACATTATTGGTGGGAACCTCATGCTAATTTCCACTGTGCAAAGGTACGAGGCTAGAAAGTCTGCATGGGTGATTATTCATTGCCCATCCAGCCTTAGACAGTGGTCCTGTTTCCCCTCCTCCACCTCCCACCCAAGAGCACATTAAACAGAAACAATGAGGTTTGATTGCCATCTGCTCAAAAGGGCGGGGAGTGGGTGTGCATAAAAAGGAGGGGAAGGTGCCCATCCCAGCACGATAAAAAATGACAGATTTTATGGCAAGATAGATGGAGATCTGCTGCATAATACATCTGTCTATCAGACAGGAGACAGAGATGGCTTGATCATAAATCATATCAGCCTAACCGTGGTCATTGCAGCTGTCAGTCACGTACTGCTTCCCAGGTTTTGGCATCCATCATTGAATCTGCAACATCTCTCCAACGTATGGTATTCGATACATTTGGGGCATTCTGACGCACAGAGAATCCATTTTGCAGCGTCGCTGGACTACCACAAGATTAAGTTTGGCCAAGTCACTGTTTTCCATTTTTTTTCTAGATCAGCTAGTGAGTTTACAAAAAATCAGTTGTAATGTGGATTTGAACAAATATTTATAGGAGTCTCTTCCCCTTTCTCTTCTCTTCTCTTCTCTTCTTTTTTTCTTCTCTTCTCTTCTCTTCCTTCCTTCCTTCCTTCCTTCCTTCCTTCCTTCCTTCCTTCCTTCCATTCTTTTTTATTCTTTCTTTCCTTCTTTCTTTCTTTCTTTCTTTCTTTCTTTCTTTCTTTCTTTCTTTCTTTCTTTCTTTCTTTCTTTCTTTCTTTCTTTCTTTCTTTCTTCTTTCTTTCTTTCTTTCTTTCTTTAGATTTAGATTTATTATTAGAGTTGGAAGGGACCTTGTAGGTCATCTAGTCCAACCCCCTGCTCAAGCAGGAGACCTACACCATTTGAGACAAATTTGGGACAAATTTGAGACCTTTCTTTCTTTCTTTCTTTCTTTCTTTCTTTCTTTCTTTCTTTCTTTCTTTCTTTCTTTCTTTCCTTTCTTTTCTTTCTTTCTTTTTCTTTCTTCCTTCCTTCCTTCCTTCCTTCCTTTCTTTTTCTCTTTTTTCTTTCTCTTTCTTGCTCTCTCTCTTTTTCTCCTCTCCCTCCCTCCCTCCCTCCCTCTCTTTCCTCTTTTTCCCCAGCATGAGCTCGGGTGTGGATGATCTCTGTGTGAAATAAACTACAGCAACACATCGGTCAAACCGTACCGCATTCACACAATTCAAACAGAGATAAAGCTACAGATACAGCAGCGTCCAAGCCTGCTGAAGGAAGTGATTTTGTATTCCCAAGAGCTGTGGTCTGATTTAAGCAGGCCAATCAATGCATACATTTCAGAGATTTATATGCCATCTTAATGCCCTCCTAAGGCAGCTTTCGTCCCATTTGCAGGCATCTGCAAGAGGGTGAAAATTGCCAAGATGGCAGACATCAAAATGCAAATCCGACGCCTTCTTAATGTGCATGCACACATTAAAGGTAAGATGGCCTTTATGGTCACTTTCTTCTGTGAACACACTGGCACACATTAAAAAATGAATTTCTGATGGCCTCTTCTGCATGTTTCCATCCAATATGGTCCTGAGCTTTCTTTTGCCAATTGGGCCTGCAATACTTGCTGATCAGGGTCTTGACGAGGCGAAGGGGCTTATGTGGGTAAATGAAATCATGGGCTATGTCATCGGACATGTATATCTCCAGAAAGGCCTCCCAAGATTAACAGGCCATGAAAGATACTAACTGACATCGATCACATCTGCCAACCCACATTGGACCAGCGTGGCGGATTATGGTCTATTCCTTCCACATGCCAATACAACTTCAAAAATGGTCCTCATTCCATGGAAACCTATGTATGTGCATGTATGGTATGGGTATATGTGTCTGTGTGTGCATGTGTCTCTGTGTCTATGTACACAGACACACACACACATATACACACACATACATGCACATCAGAGGTGGGTTCCTCCCGGTTCGGACCAGTTTGCCCGAACTGGTAGCAACCCGCTGGTGACATCACGATGATGTCACGGAACCAATTCAGTCGGTGCTGATCTGTGGACGCGGCCATTTTTTTTGAATTTTATTTTTATTTTTTTGGGGGGAGGGGATTTTTTCCCCAGGGTTTTTTTTTCTTCTGAGCATGTGCAGAAGCCAAATTTCCGGCACTGCGCATGCGTCACCATCTTGCACATTATCTTCTCTGGGCTTGGAATCTAAGTAATGTTGGCTCTAGATAATGCTTGTATGGAACATCCCTAAGAAACCCCACAGATGTAAACTGGACTAGGAATCCGAGAAGACTTTTCAGAAGATGGAAATGGCAAAACCACTTCCATAGTGTTGTCAAGGAAACCAAACCAACATCCCCACTATTCTTAGCTTAACCCAAGTTAAGATTAATTGACTATGGAGCTGTCCCTTAACCCAGTGCTGAAAGAATTACTTCGGGGGTGGGGGGGTGGGGAGAGAAATATCTCAAACATATTCTGGTAGAGATTAATACATTTATTATGCCACATGCCACAATAAATTAGAGTCCACTTCATCAGATGCATGAGAACCAACTTAATTACACATGGATTAATTCTTAAAATAACACTGAATCTCTGCTGTTCTTCTTTCTCTGTTTCTTCGATCAGCAAGACTACGCCCACAATGATATGAGTTTAGAACAGAACAGAACAGAACAGAACAGAATAGAATAGAATAGAATAGAATAGAATAGAATAGAATAGAATAGAATAATATATGGAATGGAATGGAATGGAATGGAATGGAATGGAATGGAATGGAATGGAATGGAATGGAATGGAATAGAATAGAATAGAATAGAATAGAATAGAATAGAATAGAATAGAATAGAATAGAATAGAATAGATAGAATAGAATAGAATAACAGGGTTGGAAGGGACCTTGGAGGTCTTCAAGTCCAACCCCTTGCTTAGGCAGGAAACCCTACACCACTTCAGACAAATGGCTATCCAACATCTTCTTAAAAACTTCCAGTGTTGGAGCATTCACAACTTCTGGAGGCAAGCTGTTCCACTGATTAATTGTTCTAACTGTCAGGAAATTTCTCCTTAGTTCTAAGTTACTTCTCTCCTTGTTTAGTTTCCACCCATTGCTTCTTGTCCTACCCTCAGGTACTTTGGAGAATAGCTCTACTCCCTCTTGTTTGTGACAACCCCTGAGATATTGGAACACTGCTATCATGTCTCCCCTAGTCCTTCTTTTCATCAAACTAGAATACCTAATTCCACAATGATTTGAGATAATAATAATAATAATGATGATGATGATGATGATGATGATGATGATGATGATGATGATGATGATGATGATGTGATAGCAGTCTTACCCTGGGAAGATGGAGGGGCTTTGGGTCCCTCTCCAGCCCAAGACCTGGTGATTTGTCATTTTAGATCCTGGAGGGATTTGTATTTTGCCAGACTGGACTGGTGCACACTTTAGGGGGTCTTCCTGGATTCTCAGCTTTTGTTCAATGAGCAAGTGGCATCTGTGACTGTTGGGTGAGGGGCTTGCGCACAGATCTGTCTTATGTATCAAGGGTGCCCTTTCCTGGACTGAGAGGCCTTGCTTCACCCCTTAGTCCCTTCTCCTTTGGGTGACTGCGATGCCCATTGCATGGGGTTGACCTTGAAGATTACTCAGAAGCTACAACTGGGTGCAGAATGCAGTGGTGTGCACACTATTGGATATTTCTAGGTCCATCCACATGATACCTCTGTGGTGCAAGCTGCATTGGCTCTCTGTTTCTTTCCAGGGCCATTCAATAAGCAATAACCCTTAAACTTATATACTGCTTCATAGTGCTTTTACAGCCCTCGCTAAGTGGTTTACAGAATCAGCCTATTGCCCCCCCCCCCAACAATCTGGCTCCTCATTTTACTGACCTCGGAAAGATGGAAGGCTGAGTCAACCTTGAGCCGGTCAGGATTGAACTGCTGGCAATTGGCAGAGTCAGCCTCCAACATTGCATTCTAGCCACCAGGGCTCAAGG
The DNA here is from genome assembly GCA_023053685.1 of Diadophis punctatus similis. Classification (NCBI taxonomy): domain Eukaryota; kingdom Metazoa; phylum Chordata; class Lepidosauria; order Squamata; family Dipsadidae; genus Diadophis; species Diadophis punctatus. The sequence goes on from JALIGW010000309.1 coordinate 44,989, forward strand.
TGCTGGTTATCACCTTTAAAGCCCAAATGAGCTGGCACTGTGCCAGCTCATTCGCTACATCACCTCTCTTGAGAGTATCTGCTCATCCTAGCCCAAATCTATTCCCTGAATCTTTCCATCTGGTTGTACCTCGGAAGCACACCTTCCCTGTACCTGAAGCACCTTCTACCTGGGGATTTGGCAAGGCCCACCCTTTTAGCCTTTCAAGAGGTCTTCAAGATATATTGAGGGTATCTCGAATTGGTTATGGGGCATTCCCAAGGAGATGGTTGAGGCACCAGGTTTCATTTTGGGACACGGCAGTGGTCGTAAGTGTGATAAATCATCGTAAGCCACTTTTGTCAGTGCTGTTGTAACGTCAAACAGTTGCTCGACACCTGGTCGTAAGGACTACATGCCATCGATTCATTTCCCTTTTTCTTTCCCCTTCTTGTGCCAGATTTGGGAGGGCAAAGGGCTTATGTGATTCTCTACAAAACTCACTCAAACTTTT
>JALIGW010000309.1:45581-48081 GCA_023053685.1 Diadophis punctatus similis
GAGAGAGAGAGAGAGAGAGAGAGAGAGAGAGAGAGAGAGAGAGGGAGGGAGGGAAGGAGACAGAGAGAGATATTTGGGGCCACTTTAAGCCCTGAAAAAGTAGAAAGGCTTGTCCCAAAGCACTGTTTAGGGTTGGGAAGAGATATTTTAGGTTGCAGGTCTGCAAATGAATGAAATCACTTTTGGGGGACAAAAAAAGCCCCAACGGAGCAATCCCATTAAACTGAATGGAGCTGACTCCTAGACAGAAACTGATCAACGGGCACATGTAAACTTGAGGGGTGGGGGAGAGTAAGACTGAAGTCTTTGTGTACCTTTCACAACACCTGCCCCCCCCCCTGGAAAACCCTCTCTTCCCAATCCAGGCCTTTCGCTGTCTCACTTGGAACCATTTAGCTCTTTTTCCTAGTGTTGATAGCCCAAACCGCCTTCCCTCCTAGCGGGGTTCCCCTCTCCCCCCCCCCCGGCTTTAGGACAGTTTTAGATCTGTCCCAGACGGGCCTGTTTTCTCTTCTTTCGCGGGTCCTAATTTATTTCTCCCCCCCTTCCTTCCTTTACGGGTGGGGGGGGGGAAGGAAGGAAAATAAACCACTTTCTTGCTACCCCCCTCTCTCTCCCCCCCTGGCTGGGGAGTTTGTTGAGAGAAAGAGCGAGAGAGACCCGTGGAACTTTATTTGGGGGGCGGGCGGAGGGGGGCAGGGAGCGCGAAGCCCATAGAAGGCCCTGCACAATGGGGGTTTATTCAAATTTGTTTAGAGACGAAGGGATTTGCATGAAAAATGTGTGAGAAACGCGGCGCCACTGACCTCATCGCCAGCTGCCATTGACGTTCAATTACTGGCTGAATAGCTGGAGCGGTAGAAGAGACAGGGACGTGCCGAGAATCCAGCCAGGCCCCGCGGAGGGTGGGAAAGGCCTCCATTAGCCCCCCCCCCCTACGCCCCCTTTCCCCTGAAGGAATGCGGGCAGGGGTCCTGAGCGCTCGGCCAGCCGCTCCGAATCGCTCCCCGGCCTGCTTACCCAAGGCCAGCTCCAATGGGCCCGTGGGGGGCAGGAGAGCGAGGGGAGGGAAATGTCTTCCTCTCCTTAGATCCCTCTCAGAAATCCGAAAAGATACCTGTGGGAGTTAAATTAGGAGATATGTGCAAGTTTCTTAGGGGAGAGAGGGAAGGAAGGAAGGAAGGAAGGAAGGAAGGAAGGAAGGAAGGAAGGAAGGACAGAGGGAGAAGAAGGGAGAGAAGGAAGGAAGGAAGGAAGGAAGGAAGGAAGGAAGGAAGGAAGGAAGGAAGGAAGGAAGGAAGGAGGGAGAAGGAAGGACAGAGGGAAGGACAGAGGGAGAAGGAAGGGAGAAAAGGAAGGAGGGAGGAAGAAAGGAGAGAGGGAAGGATGGGAGAAAGAAGGGAGGGGGAAGGAGGAAGGAGGGAGGGAGAAGGAAGGAAGGAGGGTGGGAGAAGGAAGGAGGGAGAGAGGGAAGGAACAATGGGAGGGAGGAAGGGAGAGAAGGAAGGAGGGAGGGAGGGAAGGGAGGGAAGGGAGGAAGGAAGTATGGAGGGAGAGAGGGAAGGAAGGAAGGAAGGAAAGAGGGAGGGAGGGAGGGAGGGAGAAGGAAGGACAGAGGGAAGGACAGAGGGAGAAGGAAGGGAGAGAAGGAAGGAGGGAATGAAGAAAGGAGAGAGGGAAGGATGGGGGAAAGAAGGGAGGGAGAAGGAGGGAGGGAGGGAAGGGAAGAAGGAGGGAGGGAGAAGGAAGGAAGGAAGAAGGGTGGGAGAAGGAAGGAGGGAGGGAGGGAAGGAACAATGGGAGGGAGAAAGGGAGGAAGGAAGAAGGGAAGATAGATCTTGTCTCTCTCACCCCAGGGAACAAGGACTAACCCTCACCCATCCTAGATATCTGCTCACAAGATAACTGCTGTGAGGCAGGAAGGCAAGATGGGCTTCTAAATGCTACCAACATCCCGAAAAGATGGCACACTCCCTAACTCTTTTGTGCTTTTTGGCACAGAAGAAGGCTTGCCCTTGATTAAGATGAGCCTGTTTTACTGGATGTTCCCAATTCTTTGAGTTCCCAGGATGCCCTGAGCCCTTATCAAGTCAGGAGGGCTGCTAGGCTAAAATGTCTGCAGCAGTTGATGTTGCCTGAAAACACAGACTCCAGAGGGTAAAGCTGTGTAGGATGCGCACCCTTGCCTGGGAGTCATTCTGTAGGAGCAGGATTTCCTTCCCAGCGCCTGTGTTCATACAGCTGATTTAGCTGGCTGGGTTCAAAGCTTAGCGGCTGCCTCTGTCCAGTTTTCTGATCTTGGGAAGTTGTGATTTTAGTTTGCGTAGTAAAACCCAGGAGTCTTCGTATAGTAACTTCATAGTTCAGCATCATGAGCAAGTGCAAAACTATCTTCATGAACCCTGGTGTAAACACAAATGGTGGATGTGTTCAGATAGGACCTCTTCATATAGACAGGAGAAGATGCAAACAGCTGGAATCAAAGCAAAAAGCAAGAATT
>JALIGW010000309.1:53081-60581 GCA_023053685.1 Diadophis punctatus similis
TTTGCGTCAGGATATTATTGCAGAAATCTAGCTATCCGTCAAAGCAAGGAAAGAGGCTCAACAAACCCAGATTCTGAAGTGAATTAATGCGCTCTCCAAAACAGAGGAAGGAGGTCACAACCATTCAAAATGAGCATTTCTTGATCCAAACGCACCAATGATTAGCCAGGAAAGTCAGTCTGGTGTCATGGTTAAGGCATCAGACTAGAAACTGGGAGGCGGTGAGTTCTAGTCCTTAGGTGCCTTAGGTGCAAAGCCAGATGGGTGACCTTGTGCCAGCCACTTTCCTCTTAGCCCTAGGGCAGGGGTAGGCAAAGTTGGCTCTTCTATGACTTGTGGACTTCAACTCCCAGAATTCCTGAGCTAGCATGATTGGCTCAGGAATTTTGGAAGTTGAAGTCCACGAGTCATAGAGGAGCCAACTTTGCCTACCCCTGCCCTAGGGAAAAGAAAGGCAAGGGCAAATGTCTTCCAAAATCTAGCCAAGAAAACTGCAGGGGCTTGTCCAAGGCAGTCTTTGGGAGTCCAGGCTGACTTGAAGACACTGCTCACCCACCCATCCCCAAAAAACCCTGATGGATTGAAACTTGCAAAACAAACTGGAAGTCTGTCCAAGGGATTAAAATGTGCCCTCAGTTTATGGCTGCTTTTTATAACTGGGCAAGGGGCAGAGCACTCCTTGCTGGCAGATTTTACATTATGTTGGAGCAAGAGACATCGATTTGTTTCCTTGCTACCACAACTTCTCTTTGACCTGCCCTACCGGACTTAAAGGAGACAACAGCAAAATCTTGACCCAGAGCTTCTGAGTTCCGCAAAGCTCTTCATCAGACTAGGGTTGATTTTTCAGTTGACCAAAATGCAGGTATTGCCCTAATATAAATTTGAGGGTTCTTCTGGTCGCCAACGGGGCTGCCCTCGCTTACTGGCTGGATTCATGCGATATACCAAACTTATAAGGTGCGTTATTCAATAACTCAGCGTTTAAAGCAAACCAATGGATTGTCGTCACAATGGAACTCTTCCTGTTCTTGTCTGCAGTTTTCCCGTGAATCTCTCCAGATTCATTTTATGACTCTAAGCAACTTCAAAACAATTTCTTCCTCTTCCTTTTCCGTTTGCATCCCATTGCTTTGCACAAAGCTTTCTGTCAATGTTGGCCAAGCAGTTTAGGATGCAGGAATGCCCTGAAATGGGGCCGCTTGTATGATCGTAATTAATTGCATTTGACTTTTTTTTTAAAAAAAATGGACTGAATTAAATATCTGGGAAAACTCTATTGCTTCAACTTTGGGGTGCCAGTTGTATCGCATTCCTTTTCCTTTTCACCTGATAAAATTGATTTTCTATGACCATCTTACCGGGCACGTTCTAACATTGCCTGGGTCCATTCCTGCCTTGCAGCACCCTTTGTTTAGTGTGATTCTTTGCCTTCTTCTTGTCTTGTGATTACAAGTTATCAGATTTATCAACCAGATGTTTATATCACGGTCCAATATCCATCTGCTTGCGGTCCCTCCCAGCTCCAATCCGTTGATCCAAGCTTTTTGAAGCATCTATTGGATTGCAACGCCGGGATGCAACAAGGAAGGCGGGGAGGGGGTGTGGGAACCTGCTGACCATTAAGTCACACATTCCCTTGGTCACTTTCTCTACATCTCTAGTCCATAAGAAGTGAAATGCAAGGGGTGTGTGTGGGGGGGGGAGAAAGGCAGCTACAGCCCAAGTACTTTCTGCTTCTGAAGCAAAACTCAACCACCTTCTGAACATGTCACTTCCGATTCATTTTTTTTGCGAGGAGCGCATAGGGGGGAAAACACATATAAAGGAAGAGGAGGGAGGGAGGGAGGGAGGGAGGGAGGGAGAGAGAGAGGAAGAAGAAGGAAGGAAGAAGGAAGAAGAAGAGAAGGAAGAAGGAAGAGAAGAAAGAAAGAGAAAGAGAAAGAAGAAAGAGAAAGAGAAAGAGAAAGAGAAAGAAAGAGAAAGAGAAAGAGAAAGAGAAAGAGAAAGAGAAAGAGAAAGAGAAAGAGAAAGAGAAAGAGAAAGAGAAGAGAAAGAGAAGAGAAAGAGAAAGAAAAAAGAAAAAGAAAAAGAAAAAGAAAAAGAAAAAGAAAAAGAAAAAGAAAAGAAAAAAAGAAAAAGAAAAAGAAAAAGAAAAAAGAAAAAGAAAAAGAAAAAGAAAAAGAAAAAAGAAAAAGAAAAAGAAAAAGAAAAAGAAAAAGAAAAAGAAAAAGAAAAAGAAAAAGAAAAAGAAAAAGAAAAAGAAAAAGAAAAAGAAAAAGAAAGAAAGAAAGAAAAGAAAAAGAAAGAAAGAAAGAAAGGAGGGAGGGAGGGAGGGAAGGAAGGAAGGAAGGAAGGAAGGAAGGAAGGAAGGAAGGAAGGAAGGAAGGAAGGAAGGAAGGAAGGAAGGAAGGAAGGAAGGAAGGAAGGAAGGAAGGAAGGAAGGAAGGAAGGAAGGAAAGGAAGGAAGGAAGGAAGAGGAAGGAGGAAGGAAGGAAGGAAGAGGAAGGAAGGAGGGAGGGAGGGAAGAAAGAAAGAAAGAAAGAAAGAAAGAAAGAAAGAAAGAAAGAAGAAGAAAGAAAGAAAGAGAAAGAAAGAATCGATCTAGAATCAGAGGAAAGATCAGCAGTTTGGGGGAAAAGCACTCCAACTGTTAAGGTTCTTGATGTCTGTGGAGATTCTCACTCATCCAGGTTAAGGTTGTCCCAAAGGTGCTTTTTTTTCCTTCAAAAGGCAACTGGCCTTTCTCATTTTTTTTCTTGAAGAGGTTTCGTTTCTCATCCAAGAAGCTTTTTCCGTTCTTGAGTGAAGAAGCTTCTTGGATGAGAAGCGAAACCTCCTCAAGGGGAAAAAAACCAAGAAAACACAGTTGCCTTTTGGAGGGGAAAGCACCTTTGGGACGTGTTAAGATTCTTGTTCTCGATGGGGAGGACAATTATTCAATTTAGATGAATTTGGAAATAAAGTAGCCCTGTCCATCACCCAAGGTCCAACGACTAAGGTCCCTAACCCTAATCCTAACCAATGGATCTGTTACAGCCGGATATGAAACTGTAGCAGACTTTTTAAGGTGTAATATTTCTCATTTAAGGTGGGCGTTATAAAGTTGGACAGCTCACTACTCGCCTCTCTGTAGAGACAAATACACTCTCGTCCTTTGGTGTTGTGTGTCTTGCACATCGGGGGAAAATAAGGTTGGGCGCAATCCTCCCCTTGATATGCTATTTTACTGAATGCAAGGGATTTTCTTATTACTGGGAAGAACATGTGTTAAAATATAGCATTTCCCCCCCTCCCTAATCTGAAGTGGCATGGGGCCCAAAAGTTTGTCTTGCATTTTTAAAAAAAAAAAATAAGCAAATCTCTTTTTGCATTCTATGGATTTACAAACCATCGACACATGGAGTGATTGCAATACTGTTCCTAGTTGGGACTGGATTTTATGGTCAGCTCTGCTTCAGTTCAGATAATGCGATGCTTATACTTCTTCTCTACAATAAAATAATCACAAATGCTAAGTATTAAAGGTTAAATGTTCACTCTGTATATGTGAAAAAGCCTACCTTTATTCTTCCTTCTGGCGCGATTGGATAAAGGAGGGGGAAAAAACCTCAACACTTCTACGAGAGCACATACGTGTTCTAAGATTTCAGCCCCACCTGTAAATTATATGTGTCTTTGGCTTTAGCCAAAGACACATATGTGTCTTCTAAACCCCTGTGGCAGGCACAAGTTAAATGCACGCACCTGTTACCTTACATGTGAGAAAGGATGTTTGCACACTGAATCGACCGGACGTGGAAGGAACGAGCAAGATTATAGATTAGATGCACAGTGTTTTCACGTTTCTGAATGGGTGGGTGGACTTTCGGCAGACAGTAATCATATATTTGACAGATCCTTCCAGTAAGATACTCCGTGGATTGATCTATTTAGCATTGGTGCGAGCTGAGGAGGAAGCAAATAAGATGGTGAAGTATCGGTGCGTCTTTGCCTCTTGCTCGCGTTCTTTTCCTCCTTTGATCTCCTGCCCAACCCAAAAGAGTTCTACCACCAATTCTGAGATATGCCTTGGACTAACTCTTCATGGAAGGCTCCTATCTGGAAAATGAAGTGGGTTTTAAGCCTTCCAGAGCCAGGGGAACATGAATATGTGTTTGTTTTTTCCAAATCTGAGTTCTGGGTCAAAACTCAAGTTTTCTGGCTGAATTGAGTTCTGCCACCAATTCTGAGATATGCCTTGGGCTAACGCCTCAGGGAAATCTCGGATGTGAAAATGAGGTGGGTTTTAAGATTTTTAAAACTGATATTCCAGAAATATCAGACCTTTGGAAAGTGGCTTATTTGGCAGTCAGTTTCATTGAGTTCCACTAGCTTTACTCCCAAGTAAGTATTTTTCAGCACAGCTTATACTGGAAAGTGCCTGCCGGGCCGGGAAATTGGAAACTTCTAGAAGGTAGATATCCATTTAATCCCCCACCCCACCCCTGCTTTTGGGGTGGCCCAATTTAGAACTTTCTAAAGCAACGTCTAGTTTAGAGTAATATAATAATAATAGATGAATTATACAGGCAGGATTATAGTCCTAGTAACAGATGAATAAAAACAGGTGGATTTATATATAAAATACCATAAGGTAACTCCATTTCGGGGTACCGTTTCTATTGCACCTTTCTTCCATTATTCAAATATTATTATCTTCTGACTACTTTCATGGAATTCTCCTTAACCTGATGAATGACCTAACTCGTTTTCTGCATTTTCACCAGGCAATAACCAAGCAGGTGGGGGTCCATGCAACAGGCTATGGCCCCCCTCAAAAACAACAACAACAAACCTTAACTAAGAGTAAAACTCCGAGTTTAGCATGTTTTGAGAATACAGCATCTGTACGAATGCTGATTAGGAATTGCAGTCTTTATGTAAGTCCCACTTTTATTTTTTTCCTGTTTGCTTGACTTCCTGCCAACTGAACTTCCTTCCTTCCTTCCACATTTTGAACACAAGTCATCCAAGGGAGAGGATAAAATAAAACTAAAACAAAGAAATTTAGTTGAAGGGAAATCCTTAGGATGGGGTAAAAATCATCCCTGACTTGTCTTGAGATCTTCTGAATCTCCATTAATTCCACTTACCTGGAATGTGGATTTAAGAAATAAAGGGTCGGGGTTTTTTTTTTGCACCCCAGTTGAGAGAAGCTAAGAATTGGATCCCTTGGTTTTTGTGGAAATTATTCTCAAAAGCTCCAAGAATTCTCTGCAAAAGGTGGGAAGGAAGCTTTATCAGAAAACGTGGCACCATTTCAGGGATCTGTAGAGGTGGAGAGAAATGATAAGGTAGAGAGATTTAATCAATTAGATTAATACATTTGCATGCAATTGGGAGCGGATAATTGAGATCAGCCACTGTTACTAATTGCAGCAGATGGCTACTCCTGAACGATCTCTGCAGATCTCAAAAAAATAAAAAAATTAACAAAAAAGCTAAGCAATGCTGGTTTGGTTAGATGTTGAATGGGAGACCACAAGGAAATCTCAAGGTGGTAGGTTGGAAGTCAGGAAGCACCCCAAAGAAGCGAATGGCAATACTGCCTATTTCTACATTATTGTCAAGTCAACTGGCATGGATGTATCTATCAAACCACCAAGCGTTGGGAGGAAGACTTTAACCTATTGATAAAGAATTATACTAAATTATTGGTTTGCAAGAGAATAATATACTAGACTTCACACAAGGGCTGAGTTCTGGCAATAGGCTAAACAAGGCTAAAATGGGTCTGGCTGCTAAAACAACCCAAGCTTTCTCAGTTGCGCGTGCCACACTCTCGTCTTCAGATGGAATGTAATTCACTGTTTGAGTTTTGGCTTTGATGTGAACCCAACAATTGCGCGGAACCGGAGTTCAGGTTTGGGTGAACGGTCAAGAGGAGGGGGCAACAAGGACTTGACTACTTCCTCGCGTTTTGTGATGAGCTTTTCGTTCTGGGATGAGAAACTACAGGAGGAGGCGGAGGTACCAAAGGCCTGTGTTTGTGGAAGGTGGGAAGCTTCAAATACAAGATTCCAACTTTGTTTGGCCAGGCTTACTAAATGATCGGATTTTGCGTGTTTTTCTGAGAAGTGGAAAAAGGGGGTCACGGGAGGCGTTAGCCAACTGATTTGGAATTCTGGGAACAGTAGTCCAAAATGTCTGGAGGGCATCCGCTTGGAGGGTGGTGCTGTTAAGCTTATGGGCAGGGCTGTCTTAACGCATGGGCCTGATGGGCATTTGCTCGTGGGCCCCACGAGCATAGGGGCCCCATACTAATCTGTGTATGTTAACCCTTCAATGCACGTTGTATCGTATAAATACAGCAACTGTAGGGCTTACTGAGTATTGTTGTGTTTTTCAAGCCTCGTCTATTGTTCAAATATTTATCATGTTGATTAGTTGTTGCTGCACAGCGTGTTTTTTTAAATGTTTCGACACCATTAGTGGCAATAAATAAATATATGTTTAATTTTATCGACCATTTCCATTTTTATTCCTGGGAGTAGTTGTCGTAGGGGCCCCAGTACACTGCTTTTCCCGGGACCCATAATGCTGTTCAGGCGGCCCTGCTTATGGGCACCGAATACAGAGATTTCGGCTTCCCCCACCCTCACCCCGAAATTCGATAGGGACACAAAACACTGGTCGGCACTTCTTTGGAAAAGCAAATCTGAAATATTTTCTGCACTTGGAAGAGCGGGTTTATCGCCCTTTACAGAGAGCACCGTTGAACTCTACTGATGGTTACGATCACCGTAATCCATAGTCATTTGTGAACCGGTGGCGAAAGTGCTTTTTTCGGTTGGGGGTAAAGAAAGGCGGCCGCGATGCTCTGCTAATCGGGCTGCTTAGCTCTCTATTTTCTTCTGTGGATAAGACTCTGCGGCGGACAGACCCCCGAGGTCTCTTTCCAAAACCGTTTTGCTGACGGTAGAGAAGAAAAGAGGCCGCTATAGTTTGACTAGATTCGTAATTTTTTTAAAAAAATGGGGAGGGGGGGGGCGTCGGGAGGTTTCTGGAAGGCTGATTCATCGAAGACCCTCGGCTAAATGCGGGGCAGAAAATTACAGCGGATGTTTAACGTGAGAGTATGGCAAAGCTCCGGGAGAGGCTGGGTGCTAATGGATTTTTGATCTCTAAACCGATAAGACGGCCTATATTCCCGCCCACCCCGCCCCTCGACACATTTAAATCCTTTACAATAATCCTCCCCTTCCATGCGTGAGCAAAGTAGTGCAAATGGTACTTTCCTACTGGTAATAGATTAAATTCCCAAATGCTCTCTCTCTCTCTCTCTCTCTCTCTCTCTCTCTCTCTCTCTCTCTCTCTCTGTCTCTCTCTCTCTCTCTGTCTCTGTCTCTGTCTGTCTGTCTCTGTCTCTGTCTCTCTGTCTCTGTCTCTGTCTCTCTGTCTCTCTCTCTGTCTCTCCTCTCTCTCTCAAAGACACACACACAGAGAGACAGACAGAGA
>JALIGW010000309.1:65581-87027 GCA_023053685.1 Diadophis punctatus similis
TTCAGGTGCTTTGGAGAATAGTTTGACTCCCTCTTTTTTGTGGCAGCCTCTGAGATATTGGAACATGGCTATCATGTCTCCCCTGGTTCTTCTTTTCATTAAACTAGCCGTACCCAGTTCCTGCAACCGTTCTTCATATGTTTTAGCCTCCAGTCCCCTAATCATCTTTGTTGCTCTTCTCTGCACTCTTTCTAGAGTCTCCACATCCTTTTTACATCATGGCAACTAAAACTGAATGCAGTATTCCAAGTGTGGCCTTACCAAGGCACTATGATTTACACTTAGCTGTGTGCAAAACCAGCAAGTTGTGATTCATCACATAAACCATAATTTAGGAAAGTGGTTTGACACTAGGTAATATCTAGCTCATGGAAACACGGGCCATCCTTTATCTTCTTTTGTTCTTTGCCTCTCAAAGGCCAATCTCAAAGAAAAAAGAGGGAAAGTTACTGAAGCAGTAATGGAATGAATGGGTTACCTGTCCAAGGTGCTGAAATAAGACTCCAAGAGATGGGGGAATCTTGCCTTCAGTGAATATCATCAAGGATATTTTAAGCCAAGTCAAAATTAAACGGAGGAAACATTTCAGGGAAACTTTGTGTTCATTTTTTGAACCACAGCTAGCACCTTAAACACTCCACATATTTGTAACAAATTAACCTTTAGGAATAATATATATCTTGCTAGCTAGACTAAAATGGAGTTGTGGAATTCAATTGTGATAACTTAGAATGGAATAGAATTCTTTATTGGCCAAGTGTGATTGGACACACAAGGAATTTGTCTTTGGTGCATATGCTCTCAGTGTACATAAGGAGAATAAAACACATTCATCAAGAATAAAAAGATACAACACTTAGTGATAGTCAAGGTTACTAATAAGCTATCAAATCATACTAGGAAACAAATAAAAACAATATAATTGAAAGATACAAGCAACATGGTTATAGTAATAAATAGGAAGAGATAGATAATAGTAAGGAAGAGAATAATAGTAATACAGTCTTAGTAAATTATTTGACAATGTTGTGGGAATTATTTGTTTAGCAGAGTGATGGCATTCGGGGAAAAACTGTCCTTGTGTCTAGTTGTTCTGGTGTGCAGTGCCCTATAGCGTCGTTTTGAGGGTAGAAGGTTGAAACAATTTCTGTCCAGGATGTGAGGGGTCTGTAGATACAGTATTTTCACAGCCCTCTTTTTGACTCGTGCAGTCAAAAAAAACAACAACTTAGCATCCTGTAGAAAATCCAACCATTATCCTCATGTATTATGTCAACCAGGCCACCAAAGTATGTATTTGAGGTGGGCACAACATTCTCAAAGGTTCTCAGAACACAGAAAATGTATTGTAAGCTTACTTTTAAAGTTTTACATATTATGTAAACCCAACTATCTCTTCATTTTGATTAATTTTCTTTTCTTTGGCTTGATTGCATCCTTTACACAATTATCTGGAGATCCTGAGTAGACAACTATAGGCTCACCCTGTTAATATATTTCAAACAACAAAGCTGTGTACGTTTAACCAATGGCTAAAGGTATACTTTGTCACATGCTCATACACAACAGACTTTGAAACATATCCTCAATAAAAGGGAGAGCTTTTTTTTCTAACCACCTTGTTCATAGATATTTCTGTGCACTTTAAGTAAGTAAGTAACCACATAAACCGTCACACAGGTGTTGTATTGAATCTGAACTGCATTCGGCAGGTGAGAAAATTCTTACTAAAATCCATATTTACAGATTTAATCAGCTCCATCATTCCTTATCAGGTTGGTTCTAGTCAAAGAGACCAAGTCATTTGGGATTGTAGTCCGTCACATCTGGATGATGTCATTCAAGTAATTAATTAAATATTATTTAATTTTTATAGGCCGAATTGTGCTCCCCTAGAGACATCAGACCGATAAATATGATCTAGTATCTCCATACCTCTATCTAAACTTTTTTTTTTAAAGGAGAGAGTTTGGGGATAGTGGATAATAATGGAAGCTCATTGTGAGTTTCTTCTTTAAGCAAATTGAGGCTCAGCTTTTATTAATAATTTTTTTCTTTCTCTCCAAGCTTTCATTGGGCAATGGTGACTATGGCTTTGATTGCTAATTGCTGCTAAATTGCTAAATTTAAGCTATTTCCTTTTGGCACTGCTTTTGCACATTGTATTTTCCTGTTTTTCTTGTTCACAGAATTCATTGATTTATTAAATGGCTTTGGACATTTGAAGAGAACTTCAGAAAACTCCTGTAACATAATTTGCACAGACCTCCACGTCAAACCATGCTCATTTTGTCAATTTTTCCCCTTGTTGTGGAGGGAAAGAACTTTTGAGAGTAACTCCTTTTTCATCATTTTTCAAGGGGATTGGTCAGCGGAAAAATGCAGACAAAATATTCAGCACGGCACTATTACAAATAAGTTATTGAAAGCACAAAGGAGGCCCAGTAGGGAAGGAATTAAAACTTTATTGCAGCATAAACTAAACAAGGATGACATTGTGAGTTTATCAGCAGTGAAAAAATATGCACACAGGTACTTGGGAGCAAGCCTCATGGAACTCGGTGTGACTTTAATGTGAGCAAATATGCACAAGAAGGTGCTTTAGTAATCAATTTTTCACAAAACCTTGCTCACTGGTATAGTATAGCAATTGTACAGCATATCAAAGCTTGATTAATTCTAAGTTGTGTGTGTGTGAATAGGTCTCTCCTTTGTTTGTTTGTGAACATGTGTGTGGTTTCATGTGAGCCCAGCCTCTTTGGTGAGTTTTATGGTACAATGTGCTCTGCAAATCCAGAACATAAGGCAACTCAGAAAGCAAACAAAATGCATATACCCGTATTTTTCGGAGTATAAGACGCACCGGAGTATAAGACGCATCTTAGTTTTTGGGGAGGAAAATAGGGGAAAACAATCTGCCTACCAGGTATTCAACTGGCTAGCGTCCTTAGTCTGGTCAGCTTCAGCATGTTATTTTATCCCCTAGTTAGGACTTAAAAAAACCTTCTTCTGAGAGAATAACAATGAAAGAACCTGCAAGCCAGTAAGAGCTGGGAAGATCTTACCTGGTTAGGGCTAGAAAACAACTTATTCGGAGCAAGTAGAGCAATGAAAAAGCCTGCAAAGACTTAGGGCTGGAAAAACCTTCTTCTGAGAGAGTAACAATGAAAAAGCCTGCAAGGTAAGAGCTGGGAAGATCTGTTAGCACCTAGTTAGGGCTGGAAAAAAGTTACATTCGAAGTATAAGACGCACCCAAATTTTCAGTCACTTTTAGGGAGGAAAAAGGTGCTTCTTATACTCCGAAAAATACGGTAGTTTGGCCAGTATGTCATTTGATTTGGCTCAAAATTTCTGCAATACTTTTAAAAATTTGCTTTGCAGGCAAAGTTATACCGTACATAGCAGGACTCATTTTAAGAATGTCTGGTTAAGATATATTTGATCAACAGCCATTGCTTGAGAAAAAGATGGATACAAACGGAATGAATAAATATAATTGACCCTAGTGGAATAAGGATAGGTTTTTCCAGGACCTATCTCAGATTTTGCCACTTCAGGCCTTAATGCCAGCAGTTCAGTCAAATGAACTAATAACAAGGGATAGGAAATAAGGCCTCTAGGTGAGACCCCACAGAGCAACATCCTGATTCTGTAATATTGAGCATCTCTTGTGGGCACTTGCATGAAAGAACCACTATGGGAAGCCCTGGTGCATTCACAAAATGGCTGTTGCGATTGGTATGGCCAACAACAAAGCAGCCCTCAAGCCCAACTGGGGAGGCTGATCCTGTCAACTTGAACTACCTTCAGAATTGAGGCCTAGATTACTGGAAGAAATGTCTCCATTGCTTCTAGACCTCTACAGATTCTTTTTAACGTGGCCTCTGAAGCAGGGGTGGGCTGCTGGGGGTCCGCAGGGGTTCGGGAGAACCTCTAGCTAAGGTTCTGTGCAGTTCGGAGAACCCCCAAATCCCACTCTTGGCTGGCGCCACCCACCCCTCCCCTCCCCTCCCAGGAGTCCCCGTTTTAGATGCAGGTAAGTGCAGGGCATGTGCAGAGGCTCGGGATGGTGAAAAATGGGCCTACTAGAAGTTTGTGTCCATTTCTGGCCTCCAGAGGGCCTCCGGAGCCTGGGGAGGTCGTTTTCGCCCTCCCGGAGGCTCGAGAAAAGTCTCCAGAGCCCAGGGAGGGCAAAAACGCCCTCCCGTCGTGGTGCAGGAGGCTGACTAGGCCACGCCCACCATGGCCACACCCACCCAGCAACTGGGCAGAGAACTCCTTGCTAAAAATTTTGAAGTCCACCCCTGCTCTGAAGCATTTCTGGTCCAAACTGCCAAAGGTACAATTGCCTACAATTTGGGAGTGAACAAAACCTGAAAAGGGTGATTTTTGCCTTAAAAAAGTGGACCAGGAAGAGAAGCTGCTACCAAAACAGGAGTCAGATAAAAGAAATCTGAGTCTGGACCAGAACTGTAAGCTTGAGTAAATGTCTCGGACAAGTTCTCACAAAGCAAAGGGAAGGAATAGGAAGTGCATTCAGATTTGCAAGATTCTATTACTATAGCTTGGCAATAAAAGCAGTACTGACCTACATGCCACTGAACTTCCTAGTCTGGCCTACCTTGAAGGGCTGGCATTTCTGCAGACAAGTTCCGAATGCCTGTAGGTGGGAGGGTGTCCCCTGGGTCAGGCTGATGACTTGTTTCCATTCGGCTTTCCTTCCCTGGTTTTCTGCTTCATCTCCTAGGGATGAATAGGTCTCTCCTTTGTTGGCAAAAAGCCAGACAATGTCCTGCTTGTAATCTTGCCAGAGAAGGTATAAATAAATAAATAAATAAATAAATAAATAAATAAATAAATAAATAAATAAATAAATAAATAAATAAATAAATAAATAAATAAATAAATAAATAAATAAATAATAAAAATAATAAAAATAATAAAAAATAATAATATAAAAAATAAAAATAAAAAAAACAAAAAAATAAAAAAAATAAAAAAATAAAAAAAATAAAAAATAAAAAATAATAAAAAAATAAAAAAATAATAAATAATAAAAAATAATAATAAATAAAAAAATAAAAAAAAATAAAAAAAATAAAAAAATAAAAAAGGGAGTGTGGGAGAATACTGCTAAATATGCATTGTAGTTCAGTAGTTTTCACTGAGTCTTTCTGAAGGAGAAGCTGCCCACCAGTGGCCAAGGTAGAGGATATTTCTTGTGGCAGCGTAAAAACAAATCCTGCCTTTTTTCTATGGAGAGTCTCGATCAACCAGGTGATGGTTGTCCCAAAGGTTCTTTTTCCAAAAGGCAACTGGACTTCCTTGGGTTTTTTTTCCCTTTGAAAAATATTTTGCTTCTCATCCAAGAAGCTTCTTCAATTCCTACTTAGTTAGAATTCAGGGGTTTAACTGGTCCAAAAGATTTGATGTGATGTCAAGGTTAAGCAGCTGTACCAGAGCCAGAAACATCCTGGTCCCATCCTCCATCCTCAGACATTGGCGCCTCCTGGGTGACTTTGGGACAGTCACTCTCAGCCCAGCCTACCTCACAGGGTTGTGAGAACATATTGGAGGAGAGAATCACTAAGTATGCTACCAGTTGCATTTAACAGAGGGATACAGTCAAGATCAAGGGAGGTACTAATACCACTCTATAAAACCTTAGTAAGATCACACCTAGAGTACTGCATCCAGTTTTGGTCACCACATTATAAAAAAGATGTTGAGACTCCAGAAAAAGCGCAGAGAAGAGCAACCAGGATGATTAGGGGACTGGAGACTAGAAAATATGAAGAACGCTTACAGGAACTGGGCATGGCTAGTCTAGTGAAGAGAAGGACCAGGGGAGACATGACAGCAGTGTTCCAATATTTGAGGGGCTGCCACAGAAAGGAGGGGGTCAAGCTATTTTCCAAAGCACCTGAAGGCCAGACAAGGAATAATGGATGGAAACTGAACAAGGAGAGATTCAACCTGGAAATAAGGAGAAATTTTCTGACAGTGAGAGCAATCAACCAATGGAACAGCTTGCCTTCAGAGGTTGTGGGAGCTTCATCACTGGAAGTTTTCAAGAGACTGGACTGCCGTTTGTCAGAAATGGTGTAGGGTCTCTCCTTCTTGGGCGGGGTGGGGTGAGGGTTGGACTAGATGACCTACAAGGTCCCTTCCAACTCTGTTAATCTGTATGTCTACATAGATCCAAATAATAATAATAATGGCAACTTAGGCATGCACAGGAAGGAGGAGGAGGATGTGACATCCATTCAGTCGTGTCTGACTCTTGGCAACTCTATAGAACATAGAATAATAGAGTCGGAAAGGACCTTGGAGGTCTTCTAGTCCAACCCCCTGCTTGAGCAAGAGACCCTATATTATTTCACCCAAATGGTATAGGGTGTCCTATGGGCCAGGTCTCTCCACTTCTTCTGATGGCTGGTGTCTATGTTTTGATGGCGTCTAACCACCATGTTCTTTGATGGCCGGGTTTCCTTTCACTGTCCTGAAAAGTTCATTTGGGATGAGCTCATCTTAATGGGAAGTTAAATTGATGGTTGCAACGATTCAGAGAGCATGACCATGGCCGTCAGTGCCTGGTGACAGCGTTGTTATCAGGACTCTTGGTTGTTGGATGCACCTGGCGTTCCACCCCTCCAGTTTCTTTTCCCTGTACGTCTTGCGGCTCCTTTTCATCCTCCTTTTTAAAAAGAGGTTGGATCCAGGGCAGAGCAAAGCTGTAATTGCACTTGGCATCTTGACAAAGGGAGCAAGGAGGATGCAACACGTCTTCTGGAGTTATTTTTAAAATTATGTGTGCCTCTTCCTTGGGGGAGGGGAGGGGTCTAGCCTTAAATCTGTGGCTGATCCGCACCAACTGCACTGGTATCTTCCTTCTGATTCCAGACTAGCCTGCTTTTAGCTCCTTAGCAATGAAAACAAGCTATAATAGCAACCCAGGTGCTGAGTTATTAATGGGGCGGATCCCAATTTCGTTATACTTAAAGCAGACTCACTGATTTGAGGGGGGGGGAATGACAAAAAAATAGCATTTTCAAGAGGAAGAAGAAAAGACGAGATTTGTGCTGGTCTAAAGGTTAACAAATCCTCTAAAGGTGGGTGGAAGGGAAGCATGTTCTCCATAGATTTACACACTGCTCTCATGCTTATACCATAACTTACACTGCTTTTAAAGAAAAAATATACTGTATTTTTCGGAGTATAAGACGCACTGGAGTATAAGACGCACCTTAGTTTTTGGGGAGGAAAATAGGGGAAAACAATCTGCCTACCAGGTATTCATCTGGCTAGCATCCTTAGTCTGGTCAGCTTCAGCACATTATTTTATCCCCTGGTTAGGACTTAAAAAAAACCTTCTTCTGAGAGAGTAACAATGAAAGAGCCTGCAAGCCGGTAAGAGCTGGGAAGATCATTAGCACCTGGTTAGGGCTAGAAAAAAACTTATTCGGAGCAAGTAGAGCAATGAAAAAAAATTCTGCAAAGACTTAGGGCTGGAAAAACATTCTTTGGAGAGAGTAACAATGAAAAAGCCTGCAAGGTAAGAGCTGGGAAGATCTGTTAGCACCTAGTTAGGGCTGGGGAAAAAAAAGCTACATTTGAAGTATAAGACGCACCCAAATTTTCAGCCACTTTTAGGGAGGAAAAAGGTGCGTCTTATACTCCGAAAAATACGGTATATAATACACTGAACTGATGGCTGATGATGATCAGAATGGAGATTCATTCTTTTCTAACTAACCAGAGAAACCAAGGCCTAAACTACAACTGGGAAAGGAGGAACATCTGTTGGAAAACCCACCAATTTATTTTCTCAAAGAAATATAAAGATATGAATAAATTAGTGCTGCCCAACCCCCGCCCCCAAACCATGCATTATTCTGTCAGGGATCTTTCAATTTGAGGAAAGACCATTTCTTTGCAGAATTGCTTTTAAAGAATAGGAGTTGGGGCACAGTTACATGTTCAAAGGGGATGAGTAGCTTTTATTGTGGAATATTCTTGTCCAATTCTCCAGTCCTCCTGGTATCACAAGCTTCCATTAAATTATCACGGAACACTTCAGGGGATAATTCCTCCTATAGGATTTTTTCACAGGACCTGGGAATGATGAAAAGATGAATGCCAGAAAAACAAAACAAACTAGACAATTCCCTTCTGAAAGTATTTTGCCCGAACTGGGATGGATGGGTGGATGGATAATGGATGGAGATAGATGGTAGATAGATAGATAGATAGATAGATAGATAGATAGAGAGAGAGAGAGAGAGAGAGAGAGAGAGAGAGAGAGAGAGAGAGAGAGAGAGAGAGAGAGAGAGAGAGAGAGAAAGAGAGAGAGAGAGAGAGAGAGAGAGAGATACAGATAGATAGATAGATAGATAGATAGATAGATAGATAGATAGATAGATAGATAGATAGATAGATAGATAGATAGATACAGATAGATAGATAGAGAGAGAGAGAGAGAGAGAGAGAGAGAGATACAGATAGATAGATAGATAGATAGATAGATAGATAGATAGATAGATAGATAGATAGATAGATAGATAGAGATAGATAGATAGATAGATAGATAGATAGATAGATAGATAGATAGATAGATACAGATAGATAGATAGATAGATAGATAGATAGATAGATAGATAGATAGATAGATAGATAGATAGATAGATAGATATAATAGATAGAATTCTTTATTGGCCAAGTGTGATTGGACACACAAGGAATTTGTCTTTGGTGCATATGCTCTCAGTGTACATAAAAGAAAAGATACATTTGTCAAGAATGGTTGTCATAGGGTTCAAGTAAGCAATCAGGAAACAATCAATATGAATATAAATGGTAAGGATACAAGCAACAAGTTACAGTCATACAGTCATAAGTGGGAGGAGATGGGTGATAGCAACGATGAGAAAAACTAATAGTAATAGTAATGCAGACTTAGTGAATAGTTTGACAGTGTTGAGGGAATTATTTGTTTAGCAGAGTGATGGCATTCGGGAAAAAACTGTTCTTGTGTCTAGTTGTCTTGGTGTGCAGTGCTCTATAGCGACGTTTTGAGGGTAGGAGTTGAAACAATTTATGTCCAGGATGCGAGGGGTCAGTAAATATTTTCACGGCCTTCTTTTTGACTAATGCAGTATGCAGGTCCTCAATGGAAGGCAGGTTGGTAGCAATTGTTTTTTCTGCAGTTCTGATTATCCCCTGAAGTCTGTGTCTGTCTTGTTGGGTTGCAGAGCCAAACCAGACAATTATGGAGATGCAGATGACAGACTCAATAATTTCTCTGTAGAACTGTATCAGCAGCTCCTTGGGAAGTTTGAGCTTCCTGAGTTGGCGCAGAAAGAACATTATCTATCTATCATCTCTCTCTCTCTCTCTCTCTCTCTCTCTCTCTCTCTCTCTCTCTCTCTCTCTCTCTCTCTCTCTCTCTCTCTCTCTCTCTCTCTCTCTCCCTCTCTCTCCTTTTGTTTGTTTAGCCTTTGGCTTTTTTAAAAGAAAACTTTTTTGTTGTTCTTGTGTGTGTGTGTTTTCTCTGCAAAGTGTTGTTGTTCACAACCTTTTTTTTAAAAAAAATAGCTTTCTACCCAGCAACTAAACAAAAAACAAACAACCTTCCCTTTCTTTACTGCCTGGACAGAAGATCCTGTTCAGTTCTTCAAATCCTGGGAAATGTTTAGCTGTCCTAAAAATTACCTCTGCCAGGCTGCTTCCCCCCCCCCCCCCCCAGCCTCTAGTCTTTGAATCTCCCAGCCTTGTTAGAACTGCCTTCTTTAAGCCACTGGAAGGAACCACTTGGCAATTAGCTAAAGTACCTCTCTGGCCATGCTTCTCCCATTCCCTCTCTTAACATAAGAATGGAGGCAGCCCCTGTGAACTGCTATAACCTCCTGACCTTGATTCCTAGCACTGAATAGGGTCCCTTAATGCCCGTCTCTCTTTTGCTTTTCCAGCCACCTCCAGCCTTGCCTAAATTCCTAATCAGGGTAATTTAATATAACTTAAGTCCCCGGGCGGCTTTATTTGCTCCCCTTTTGGAGTTTGTTTTAGGCTTTACCCTGCCTTTCACTCTGCCTTTCACCCACCCCCACCATCCCACCCCAATAAGGGTGCCTTCTTTGCAAGCTCTAAGGCACTCTTATGGGAAGCAAGTCGCTTTTCATCTCCTAAATAAATCGTACTTCTCTGGCATTTAGGAAGGTATTCCCAGCTATTGAGGCCTTTTCGGGTCAAGGCCCCTCCTCCAGAGAAAAAGGGGACAGGGGATGAGGAAAGGCTGCTTTGGAGAGGGGAAAATATCTAACTCCCAACTCTATAGGACGCAGCCAAAGCAAATAATTATTTCTGAGATGGTTGGGCTTAGCACAACAAGGTGGCACAGGAGTTCTGCTGGGTGGTGCTGGGCCCCAAATTGAGCTCCTCGGCCTCGCGGCCTCCCTTTGGGTTTTTGTTCGGAGTCCAACCACTCAGTCTTTTCATTTTCTCATTCCTTGATAAGGACACAATCCACCCCCCCTGCACCTCCCCCAGTCAGGCCCAATCGGGAGTCCAAGGTCGGTTTCTGTTGGAATATTCATGACTGGGAGAGCCATGTGATTGAGTCAGCCAATCAGGCTGAAGTGTTTTTTGAGCATGTCCAGAAACTTAGCAAGAAGAAGGGTGTGGTTTACTCTGTCCACCATTAAAGCTTGCTGTGAAAACATCTCAACATGTGATCTGAAACAAAGTGTGGTATTGTTAATGTTTTATTCTACTTATAAAGAAGTTATTTGAATCAGCAAAATGCAGTTATCTTTTGAAGCTTCTGATTTATTGTGTAACTCTGACAGGTTATGGGCCCAGGAATCGCTCAAGAAGTAAAGTTAAAAACTGCATTGTAATTTAAAGCTGATAAGAAGCTGTCTGTGTTGTTAAAGGAACAGGCAGAGAAGAAAAATAAAGCAGGATGGCTGCTGCTATGGAATTTAAAGACAGTCCAATACCTAAATTGGGGAAGAAAAATTATTTAATTTGGGCTGCAAAAATGGAATGTTTTTTGAAAGCAAAAGAATTATGGGACATCGTAGCAGACCCCCCACAAGTGCTTGGAGCAGCAGATCAAAAGGCTCATGACAAAGCTATGGCTTATCTTCTTTTAAGTCTGGGGGATGATCAATTCTTAAATGTAGCTGAATTAAAGTCTGCAAAAGAGATATGGCAGAAATTGAGAGCAGTACATGTCAATGTTTCTGCGTGTAATGTGGTCCAACTTTCAAGAAAGCTTTTCAGAATGAGTTTGCAGACAGGAGATTCTATGGAAGATCATTTAATGAAAATGCAGTCTAATTTTCTAGAATTGGAGCAACGTGGAGTAAAGTTTCCAGAGTCCCAGAAAGTTTTATTAGTGTTAAATAGTTTGGATCAGAGCTGGGAGACTGTGTCAGCTATTTTTGAAAGTAAGCCAGAAGCAGATTTGAATTTGGAGGCTTTGAAATCGTGTTTATTGAATGAATATGAGAAAAGGCTTTTCAGCCATGCTGATGGAAAATTCCACAGGCGGGGGCCCAACAAGGAGTACAGTGGAAACTTACAGCAAGTCTCCAGCAAAATTTTCCACAGGCTGCCTATCTCTAGCAACAGCCGAGGTGTCTGCAGACAAGAGGAGAGCAGAGGCAGGAGAGATCAAGTTACACAGCAACAATTCTGCAAGCAAGTTAAGAAAGCGTGTTTCATTTGTGGAAAGACCAATCATCTGCAGAAAAGCTGTACACAGAAAAGAAATATGCAAGACAAGAGACATTATTTGCAAGGACAGATTGCAGTTGCAAAAGTTTGTTATAATAACAATAGAGACAAATGGTTGATTGACAGTGGGGCTAGTCAAACAATTGTTAATAATTCTGACTTATTTTCCAGATTTTTCCCAGGAAACCATGAAGAAGTAGCCTTAGCCAATGGTCAAAAGGCTAAAATCATTGGAAGAGGCGATGTGCAAATTCCATATTTGAAATCCAGGTTTACTGATGTGTTATGTGTACCTGAAATGGAGCATAATTTGTTAAGTGTGTCTAGTTTAGACAAGCAAGGTTATGAAACCACATTTGTTAATGGGAAGTGTATCATCCAAAGAAATGGGAATGTTTGTGCACAGGGCATAAAAGAGGATAATCTTTATGTATTGCAGGGACAAAAGGTCCCACATTGTTCCCAGATATTTAAAAATGTAGCAGAACATAATTTGTGTGTTCATCTTCTGCACAGACGACTTGGTCATGCTAATTTTAAGGTTGTTCAACAAATGAAAGAATTTGCAGAAGGATTAGATTTGAAGGGATGTAAGGCATATTTGGATTGTGCAGTATGCAAAGCATCGAAATCCAAAGCATTCCCAGTGAGCAAGTTTAGCACAAGACAAACCACAAAAGCTCTAGAACTGGTGCATGCTGATTTAATTGGGCCTATGCAAGCCAGTTTGGGAGGAGCAAAGTATGCGCTGGTCATTGTGGATGACTACAGCAGGTTTGGGTTTTGCTACTTACTTAAGAGTAAAACAGAGGTGCTACAGCAATTTAAGCAATGGTTAAGCTTTGTAGAGAGAAGGTACAAACAACAGGTATGTCAGTTGCAAACTGACAGAGGTTCTGAATTTATGTCAACAAATTTTCAACAATGGTTGAGACAATTGGGAATAAGACACAGGCGCACAAATCCTTACACACCGGGAGAGAACGGAGTGGCTGAAAAGAGGAATGGTGTTTTGCAAACAATGAAAGACTCATTACTGGAGGATTCTGGTATGAGCAGGTCATATTGGGGTGAAGCCATACTGACTGCCAATTATTTAGTAAATAGGTTGTGGAGTTCATCCATCAATAATACTCCATATGCAATGCTATATGGGAGAAAGCCTTCTCTAGCACATTTAAAAATATTTGGAAGTACTGCCTGGGTACATATTCCAAAAGCAATCAGAAGAAAGGGACAACAAAAGGCTAGAAAGCTCAGATTTGTGGGCTATGAGCCAGGCTCAAAAGGGTATCGCTTTAGCGATGGAAGTAAAAGGATAGTGATTTCAAGGTCTGCTAGTTTTGCAGAACAAAATTGGAACAGAATTGATGCAAATTCTGAAAATGTCTCACTTAGTGACGGTGATCCGCTTAGCGACGGTGATCCACTTAGTGACAATAACTCATTTAATGATGGTGAATCATTTTCTGAAGGTGTCTATGTTCAGGGAGGAGAGTCTGAACAAGATATGAAGCCAGAAAAGCTTGAAACACAAGAACAGGCAATGCCACGTAGGTCAGAGCGTAGGAACAGAGGGGTTCCGCCAGACAGGTATTCTGCCAGTAAAGTTAAAGTGTGTAATGTGTGGTATGAGCCAAGAAACTATAAGGAAGTATTGGCATTAGCAAAAGTTGAACAAGAAAAGTGGAAGGAAGCCATGGATAAAGAGATGAAATCCATGGGAAATCATAAAGTGTTCACATCTGTGACTTTGCCACAGGGTACCAAGGCTGTAGGATGTAAGTGGGTATACAAGAAAAAGGTATTACCCAATAATGAAGTACAGTATAAGGCAAGGTTGGTGGCACAAGGTTTTTCTCAATTAAAGAATGTGCACTATGATGAGGTGTTTGCACCAACTGTAAAAGGTGAGAGCATAAGACTAGCACTGGCATTAGCATCAGCATACAGGCATAGAATTTGGCATTTTGATATAACCACTGCATTTCTCAATGCTGAATTAGAGGAAGAAATTTATATGGTTCAAGCGCCAGGGTATGAAAAATAAAAAGCCTAACATGGTGTATAAATTGAACAAGGCCATTTATGGGCTGAAGCAGTCAGCCAGAAATTGGAATATCTGTTTAGATACTGCATTGAAAGGTCTTGGGTTCAAGAGTTGCAAAGCTGATGGTTGCATATACACTGGAAAGTTACAAGGTGGGAATTGTCTACTATTAGCATTTGTGGATGATCTTTGTTTCATTGCAAAGGATGCATCACAAGTTAAAGAATTTGCTAATAAGTTAGAAAAGAAATTTGAATTAAAGAATTTGGGAGAAATAAAGAATTATCTCGGTGTAGAGATACAAAAAACTGAAAAAGGTGGTTATATTCTCAGTCAAAGGAGAAAAATTGAACAATTATTAGAGAAGTATAACATGAAAGATTGTAATATTGCTCCTACACCTATGAGTACAGATTTTTACAATAGTTTGGGTGAGGACAAAAGTGAAGCCTGGGATCAGGAGATATATCACTCTGCAATAGGGAGTCTGTTATATCTGTCACAGTGGTCCAGACCAGACATAGCTTGTGCAGTGAGCATCTTAAGTCGCTTTACTGCTACACCTACAAAGTTGCATTGGATGGGTGTGAAAAGAATTCTCAGGTATTTGAAGGGAACTGTGAATTTGGGTCTTCAAATAAAGGTCACTGAAGAATTAAAATTGAAATGTTATGTTGATAGTGATTATGCAAATGATGTAAAAACCAGAAAGTCTAATTCTGGAATTGTAATAATGTTTGGAGGGGCTTTAATTGGTTGGAAGTCCAGAAAACAAACAACGGTTGCTATTTCAACTGCTGAAGCAGAGTTTATTGCATTGTCTGAGTTATGTTCTGAAGTAGTTTGGTATGTACAGTTGTTACAAGATTTAAATGTAAATGTAAATGAAGCTGTAACTGTTTATGAAGATAATGCTGCTTGTATAAAAATGGCAACAGGTGACAGAGTGAAGAACAGAAGTAAACATGTGGACATTAAGTATTGTAATGTCAGGGAAGCTGTAAAAGAAAAATTGATACGTTTACATCATTGTTCTTCAGAGGATAATTTAGCAGACATGATGACCAAACCATTGGGTAATGTGAATCATGGGAAATATTTAAATCCAATAGGTCTGATGTCTCTCCCAGTAATGAAGGGAGGAGTGTTGGAATATTCATGACTGGGAGAGCCATGTGATTGAGTCAGCCAATCAGGCTGAAGTGTTTTTTGAGCATGTCCAGAAACTTAGCAAGAAGAAGGGTGTGGTTTACTCTGTCCACCATTATACTCCAGTATGAAAACATCTCAACATGTGATCTGAAACAAAGTGTGGTATTGTTAATGTTTTATTCTACTTATAAAGAAGTTATTTGAATCAGCAAAATGCAGTTATCTTTTGAAGCTTCTGATTTATTGTGTAACTCTGACAGTTTCCATAGCAGATTGTCCTTGAGCTTGTCCTTGGGAGGGGAAAAATGGATCCTTGTCTTCTCAACGCTGGGGATTTTCAACTTGGAGGCGAGGGCAAATTTATCTGTTTATTGATTTGCGTTCCATCTGCATTTTGAAATACTTTGGCGTTTCAAAACAATGGTCCCGGTTAGGCGGGCAGCAAATGGATACCCATGAAAATACAGATAAAATACAGGGCAAATATCAGCTTCAAAAGGCACTCAGAATTTTATATCTATATCTATAATCTATTCTCTATTCTCTAATCTATATATCTAGCTATATCTATATATCATCTATATCAATATATCTAATCTCTAATCTATATATCATCTATATCACCTATACCTATACGTATATCTATATCTATATCTATATCTATAATCTAATCTATAATCTATATGTATCTATTTGTATCTATATGTATCTATATGTATCTATATCATCTATATCTATCATATATACTATATGTGTATGTGTGTATATGTATGTATGTATGTATTTTTTGCTTATATATATATATATATATATATATATATATATATGTAATTTTTTTGCTGATATATATATATATATATATATATATATATATATATATATATATATATATATATATATGCAAAAAATGTTACACACACACACACACATATATGATATATGTGTGTGTGTGTGTGTGTGTGTGTGTGTGATATAGATATATGTGATATAGATACAGTTATAGATATGTAATATTTTTTGCTTTTATATGTGTCACACGCACACATATATGTGATATATATATATATGTGTGTGTGATATATATATATATATATATAGATAGATAGATAGAGATAGATAGATAGATAGATAGATAGATAGATAGAGATTTGTGATATATATAGATATATATGTGTGATATATATGTGTGATATATATGTGTGATATATATGTGTGATATATATATATATATATATATATATATATATATATATATATATATATATATATATATATATATATATATATATATATATATATATATATATATATATATATATATATATATATATATATGCAAAAAATATTACACACAGACACACATATATATATTCTATAAATATTTTTTTACCCTAACATGCAAATTAATGCAGAGGTTAATCGAATGCTTGGAAAGTTCAACAAGGTTTTCAATTCATAGAACTCCTTTTCGATGTGTTAAGGATGCTTTGTGAATTGTTGGACCAAGCCATCAAGAGACTCTTCAGTTGCATTGGGCGTTAACATTTTTTCAATAGGTGACAAGCTGAAATTAAATTCCTGTGTGCCAAAAATATTTTAGCCAAATACAAGTTTCGTATAGGTGTAGATTCCTATCTACGTGAATCATTTTGACTTCTCTGGTAACTACGGTATATTTTTCTCACCTGTACTGCAAACTGAGATATTATTTATATTCCTTTTTCACACAGATTGTAATTTTATGGTTGTGTTCTAATTTTGTTTCATAAACTGCTTCAAAACAACTACATGTGAAGCAGAATTTTAAAAAGATCTATTAACTGGTTATACATCATAAGCCAACCTGCAATTTTCCATATAGCTTGCTTGCTTTAATCCTGATGGATGGGATTCATCGATATTTTTGGGGTAGGATTGCAACCAAACACCCATGAATGCACACAGGTGCCCACCATTTGCCCATGGAAGTTTGAGATCTCCAGAATGCTCTTTACATACAGCACATACAACAGAAATGTTAGATGCTTTTCAACATGTAAACATAGAGAGCATGAGCTGGACCACAGACTGATGCTCCCTGTACAGATTTACAGATTATTGGAGTTGGAAGGTATCACGATGTGAATATTGTCAATTGTGAGTCTATGCAGGGTGATGCACCCCTATCCTAAATATTATGGCACTTCCCAATATAAGCAGGACACGTGATATGATGTTCTGCGCATGTCTACATTCCTATCCACCATTAATCACTTCTGGTATGCCTTCCCACCTGGAAGGACGTGTTGCATAGCAAAAATGTAGTTTATTCAGGATTTATTGTTTTATATTGTCTTGTACTCAAATAAATATTTTCTATTAGACATTTTAATCTCGGTTTTATTTCTAAGTATTTGAATTCCAAGTAAAAGATCCAATGTCGCCTCTATGGGGGAATTTTTCCCTTAACAGAAGGGACCTTGTAGGTCATCTAATCCAACCCCCTGCTCAAGTAGGAGTCCCTACACCATTTCGGACAAATGACAGTCCAATCTCCCTTTGAAAGTCTCAAGTGTTGGAGCTCTCACAATCTCCGCAGGCTCCACATACACTTGCTGACATACACAGGTAATAGGCAAACTTCTCTTGCTCCATTCTTGTAGTCTTCATTTTATTTGAGGGAAGAGAATGTGGTTCCAAAATTCAATTTCGGCAAAGATATGTATCAATGCCTTCTTTTTAACTCTGCAATCACCTGTGTAGGAATTGACAATCCTCTGGCCACTGGCAATTCCTTCTGCTTTCCTTAAATCCCAAGGGAGGGGAGCAACATACATATTTTTCTCTCCAGAGCTTTACGCCAATTGAGAAATATTTGAGAAATATCTGGGAGATGGCTCGATGGAAAATGTGGAAAGGGGAATTTATATCAGCACTCTATTAGTTTTTCTCATCGTTCCTATCACCTATCTCCTCCCACTTATGACTGTATGACTGTAACTTGTTGCTTGTATCCTTACGATTTATATTCGTATTGATTGTTTCCTGATTGCTTACTTGAACCCTATGACAACCATTCTTGACAAATGTATCTTTTCTTTTATGTACACTGAGAGCATATGCACCAAAGACAAATTCCTTGTGTGTCCAATCACACTTGGCCAATAAAGAATTCTATTCTATTCTATTCTATTCTATTCTATTCTATTCTATTCTATTCTATTCTATTCTATTCTATTCTATTCTATTCTATTCTATTCTTTATCATCGTTGTTTGTTGTTCATATCTGTATAGTACCTGACTTCCTATGACTTCAGATGGTTGGAAAAATAATAGTCAAAACCCCCGCACTATAAATTTAAAAAAGAAAAAAAGAAAACATATCCCTTTCTGCAAGGGGGAAAAAAAATCAGGAAAAATTAGAAACCAAGTTTTGGCACAGGTTAAGTTTGCTTTTCCCCCTCTTATGTTGATTCAGGATCTGAAAAGGAAAATTAAAGGAAAAAAATACCCTTTGTCCATACCATCTCCCAAATTTTCAGACAATGGATTGCTAAACAATGCAATGGAAGCAGCTTTTTGTAAGCCAATATTCGTCCATTCATTACATTGGCCAAAAAAAAAAAAACACCCCTAAATAACTTACTGATTCACTATTTTGTGCAGATTCTTTCACAGAGGTGGGGGAGCTTAAGCGTGTTTTAATGCTCTTTTATTTTCTGAAATGCACCCACCCCAGAATCCCAAAATAAGCACAAAAGAGGTGAGAATGTGGATGGGTGACGGAGAAGGTGTGAGTTACTTTGGAGATTCTACTCCCTTGTAGGGAACACACTGAATCATAGCCTTCAAGCGAGGGTAAAAATATGCATTCCTTCCCTCTTCCCTTTACCCATTGCAAATTATGCAGTACAGACAGTGAAAAACTAAAATTGACTCAAATCTGCAGTTCACTGCATGCAGGCCAGAGCTTTCAGACCCAGGATTTCAATGGTCACCTAAAAATCCGCTTTTTAAATCCACTCATCTAGTGAGTTTTCCAAGGGCTGAGATTATACGCGAAAAGAATATTTTCCACAATTGAATACTTTCACTACCCATCCTTGACTCTATGGCTTGCAAAAATGAGAGGGAATGAAATTGCATCTTTTCTCTTTCCTAGACTATTTCCTTGCCAATTTAAGAAAGGATTGCTGAACCTAAGCAGAAGTTAGTCCGGTCAGGGTGTGAATGGGGAACTATAATTAAATCAACATATCAAGTGGGGTCCCTGTCTGGAAGAAAGGTAGAATTTAAATGGAACATAATTTACACTCGTTAAGCCAATATTAAGATTTCGACCGAATTTAATTGAGAACTGCTCTGTCAAAGTCCAGTGGATTATGAAATCTTGAAATATGTTAATTTCAAACCAGTAATTGTTATTCCTCCCACCCCTCTGTAGGACTGTAGTTACGCTTTTATCCTCTCAGAAAAAAAGGCATTATACAGATTTGTGATTTGATTCCAGAGGAGATTCTCCTGAGGGAAGGCTCAGCAAAGAAAGCAAAACACACTTTGTATATTCTGTAAGCACTTTTAAAACTGGCTTGCACAGTTTGCCTGCTATACCCAGCTTATCAAAACTTAAGGAAGTCAAGGGCATAGGCACTTCCAATAGAGAGTTTTACTATTTCTCTCCCCCCCCCCCCAGCAGCTTGGCTGTTACGCGATGCAATTGCATTGCCCTCATATCAAAAGATCGGCACTAATTGATCATGACTTCCTATTCACGAGTTTCAATCTTCAAAGTCCTTTTTATGAATGGTTTTCACTTTAGGTTTAGCATAGTAATCGGTACTGCTTAACTAGTGATATTATCAAGCAATATATTTCAAGTTGATAAGAACGGGACAAAAAGAAGGGAGGGGGAAGAGAAGGAAGGGGGGAGGGAGGGAGGGAGGGGAAAGGAAGGAGTGAGAGAAGGAAGGAAGGAAGGAAGGAAGGAAGGAAGGAAGGAAGGAGAGGAAGGCATGGAGGGAAGGAGAGGGAGTGAAGGAAGTAAATAAGGAGAAAGAGGGAGGGGAGGGAGGGACGGGAGGGAGGGAGGAAGGAAGGAAGGAAGGAAGGAAGGGGAAAGGAAGAAGGAAGGAAGGGGGAAGGGGAAAGGAAGAAGGAAGGAAAGAAGGAAGGAAGGAGGGGATGTTGGCTTGTTGCCATTAATACCACTAATTTCTTCTTTATTATTGCCTGTGCAGAGGGTGAGCAAGGGGGCTTGCAGTGTGTGGATGCCTGTATTTGTTGAGTGCACTTCTTTGTTAGCTGCCCCTCCAGTCTGGTGTTCAGAAGCCACCTGTTTAGAGTTGATAATGAGAGGAACCAGCAGGCTTTTCTGCCCTGCCAAGTGATTGGCATGTTGCACCACTCAGAAGGCTCTTTCCTTAGCCAGCACCTCCTAACGTGATTGCATTTGATCCCTCTCCCTCGGAAGGGGGGGGGGTCCACAAGGGGTGTGTGCTCAGCCCCTTAAGGGAGATAAAGCTGAATCAGGCCGGCTTGGAGAGCCTGAAGTCCAGCCTGCATAATGGCATAATGTCTGGCTTCCTAGATCCTCAGTTGGATTAGGCCAGTGTTTCCCAACCTTGGCAAGTTGAAGATGTCTGGACTTCAACTCCCAGAATTCCCCAGCCAGCGAATGCTGGCTGGGGAATTCTGGGAGTTGAAGTCCAGACATCTTCAACTTGCCAAGGTTGGGAAACACTGGATTAGGCAAACAAATCACCTTTGATTCCCACAAAAAGAAAAAAGTTTTCAGCCAACTACCCATCCCCATCTCCAAATCCAAGAAAAAGGTGGCTCAACAAATTCAAGAGAAAATTCATACACATAGCAGTATTCCAGTATTCGAGGGGCTGCCACAAAGAAGAGGGGGGGTCAATTTATTCTCCAAACCACCAGAAGGCAGGACAAGAAACAATGGATGGAAACTAATCAAGGAGAGAAGCAACCTGGAATTAAGGAGAAACTTCCTAACAGTGAGGACAATTGACCAGTGGAACAGCTTGCCTCCAGACATTGTGGGTGCTCCATCACTGGAGGTTTTTAAGAAGAGACTGGACAGCCACCTGTCTGAAATGGTATAGGTTCTCTTGCTTGAGCAGGGGGCTGGACTAGAAGACCTCCAAGGTCCCTTCCAGCTCTATCCCATTCTAAATATTCTAAATAAAATAAGTAGCCAGTGGGGCTCCGTGATGGGATCCTAGCCTGCTACAAAACCCACGCATCATATTTTAACAGGTGCATCCTCTGTTGTGTGGATGGGGTCCGAAACTATGAGGACCCCAGCTGTGAAGGAAAGGACAGTGGGACGTGGCAAGAGATCCTCGCGGAGTCCCAGACAAACGATCGCGGCTACCAGTTTGCAGATACTGAGTTAAACGAGGCAGAGTCTAGCTTGGTAGAAGCAGCTTCTCGTCTTGTTCCAGTTTATGGGAATGAAAGACACCATATTACTTCAACTGGGAAACGATCTGCCAATCTGGAAT
>JALIGW010000031.1:0-370000 GCA_023053685.1 Diadophis punctatus similis
AGGCAATTAATCCTTCGTTATCTCTTACTCACTGAAGTTGGCTGAAATCCCAGAACCATTTATAACATGACCCGACAGTCCAAAAATAACAAAGTCTCAGAGCAGTAACATGAGTGCAGAGAAATCATGAGTGCAGAGAATTCACGTTAGTTGCTTCCAGCAACAACTGCTGCATGCTCAAGCCTTAAGTAGCCTTAGGGGCGTGGCCAATTAGCCCTCAGCTCTACATGCGAGGAGACCTCCTTCTGTAGAGCCATTCCTGCCTGCTAGCTGCCCTGCGTGCCCTAGCATCCAGCAGAGGCTCCTCTTCTGCTGAATCACTCAGCACCAGCTGAGGAGGTGTAGAAGGCCCTGGCTGGCTTTCCTCCTCTGGCACCGAGTCCTCCTCGCTATCGGATCCATGACCAGCTGCGCGGGACGTGGGCAAGCCACAACACCCAATACCTGCAACTATTATTCATATGTTTTAGCCTCCAGCCTCCTAATCAACTTTGTTGCTCTTCTCTGCATTCTTTCCAGAATCTCAACATCTTTTTATAATATGGTGACCAAAACTGGATGCAGTATTCTAAGTGTGGTCTTACTAAGGCTTTATAAACTGGTACTTCATAAAATACATCACATGATCTTGATTCTATCCCTTTGTTAATGCAGCCTATGATTGCATTGGTTTTTGTTGCTGTTGCCGTACATTGCTGGCACTTTTGTATGTGATTGTCCACTAGGACTCCATGATCCCTCTCACAGTTACTGCTATTGAGCCATATTTCACCTAATCTGTACTTGTACTTTTGGTTTTTCTTGCTTGGAATGTAAAACCTTACTTTTTTCTACATTGAATTTCATTTTGTTAGATAGGGCCTTATACATTTATGGACACACACACAAAAAAACACACTGATACATACATATAACACTGTCTTTTATGATCAACTATCAACAGTAAAGGAACCACCAGTCAAGAAATACATCACAAACTAGCATTTGGTAGAGTAGCCATGAAGGCCTGGAAAAGCCATTCAAAACCCTTACTGTGTTTATACTTACAAAGATCAGAACTGTGCAAGTCATGGCATTCCCTGCGACACTCTATGGAAGCAAAAGTTGGACTCTGAAGAAGCCAAATAGAAAGAATATTGATAATTTCAAATTTTGGCATTAGAGAAAATTCCTAAGAATGCATTGACAGCCAAGAAAACAAACAAAGGGATCACTGAAGAAAATCAGTGCAGAGATGTCACTCAAGACACAAATTATCAGGTTCAAATTATCTACTTCAGACACCTTATGCGAAGATAATTTTCTGGAGAAGGCTCTGATGCTGGGAAAGGGAAAGAAAGAGAAAGGCCAGCAGTAAAGCAATTGCATTCAGTTACAGTGTTGATAGGTGCACCACTGGAAGATTGGAAAGATCAGATTTGGGATAGATTGCCATGGAGAAAATATATCAGTGGGGCTGCTAAAGAGTTGACACAACTTGGCACACAATCAATATAGGACACTTGGTTAGGGAAGGTTGACCTCTGTACTATAAAATGTCAGCCCCAAGCAGAGATTGGTGCAAGAATGAACAAATATAGTTTAAAAATTATTCCAGCACTCATAACTTAGCTAGCTGTATTTTACCTGGATGCTTCCATAACAACCATATGCAAGTCCAGCTCACAAGATGAAACAGCCTCTATTGTTAAAATTATGGAAGCAGAGTGACACCCAGTGATATAACCAACACAGTACACAGTGAACCAGTGCATGGCTTATCTCCATGTACCCTTCCCCTACACCTGCGGTCAGTGGGAAGATGAGAGGAGATAACTGGAGGAGGCATTCTTATCTCCTGTGTAAAGAGATGGCCTTAACAACAAAGTGCTTAGAATAATGAAAATAAAAAACAGTTCAAAGTGTCAGTAAAGTCTGAGGAAATGAAAAGTAAAATCACAGATGGAAGACAGTGATGGAAACTAGCAGGAAGACTCTTTGATATGGCCTATAAATAGGGAGAGAAAGCAGTGCCAGGGACAATAAGTAAACTTATTTTGTCATTACCTGTCCCCTATATTCAGAGGATTATTAATGAAGCCTACAAAACAAAACTGCAAAAATACAGACTAATTGAATGAATTAACACATGAAACAATATGAATTGAAATTAAAATCAAAGTTAAACAAATAAACTCATCTTAATATTTACGATACTAACTGATGTGTCTTATCCCCATTAAATCATAAGGAGAGAGATGCCTGGGGGTGTTTTGGGGGGTTGCAGCCGGTTCCTCCTCCCCCCTTGTCCCAAGCCAGGATCGGGTGAACTTTCCTCCCTCCCTCCTGCCCTGCTTGCACAGTCCAGCGCCTCACCTGCATTTTTTCCTATCTCCCACACTTTCCTTCCCATTGTCTCCCCCCACACTCGCCTGCCGGCTTTATAAACATAGGCATGTCCTCCAGGCTGCAAAGTTGATTGCTTCAATTCCTTCTAGGAAACTTATGGCTTTTCCACACCCTAAATCAGTGATGGCGAACCTTTTTTTCCTCAGGTGCCGAAAGTGCGTGCGCGCGTGCTATCGCACATGCGCGAGTGCCCATACCCATAATTCAATGCCTGGGGAGGGTGAAAACGGCCTCCCCCACACCCCCAGAGGCTCTCTGAAGGCTGGAAATGGACCGTTTCTCAACTTCTGGTGGGCCCGGTAGGCCCATTTTTCGCCCTCCCCAGGCTCCAGAGGCTTCCCTGGAGCCTGGGGAGGGCAAAAATGCCCTCCCCCATCCCCCCGGAGGCCCTCCACAAATCGAAAATCCCCTCCCAGAGCCTCCGTGCGAGCCAAAAATCAGCTGGCTGGCACGCACATGCGCGCTGGAGCTGAGCTAGGCAATGGCTCGCATGCCGGCAGATATGGCTCCGCGTGCCACAGGTGGCACGGGTGCCATAGGTTCGCCATCACTGCCCTAAATCCTCTGGCAGCCTATTTTTGGAGTTTTTCCCCTCTCTTCCCCCCTCCCTTCCCTCTGACAAAGTCCCAATGTTTTTTTGACACCGTTTCGGTGGGCGTGGCTAGGTGGGAGGGATCATGTGACTGAGTGTGCGTGAGTGATGTCAAGTTGGCCATGCCCACTCAGTCACATGCCCCCCACCTAGCCACGCCCACAGAACTGGTAGTAAAAAAATTTAGAACCCACCCCTGAACAGCTTGCCTCCTAAAGTTGTAAGTGCTCCATTGCTGAAGGTTTTTAATAAGAGATTGGACAACCATTTGTCAGAAATAGTATATAGTCTTCTGGGGTTGGATCAAAGATGGGATTCGCCAGTTCGCACTGGTTGTTAACTTTTTGTGCAGTTCGGAGAACCAGCTGATCCCACCATTGGCTGGCCCTGCCCCACCCCACCCGCCCCACCCCCGCCCCTCCGGGTGAGCGGTGAAGGCAGGCAAACAGGCAAGGAGCGGAGAGCAGCTGGGCCGCGGGCGCTGCATCTCTGGCTCCTTGCCCACTTGCCTGCCTTCGCCCCTGGCCTACCACGCGGCCCAGCTGCTCTCTGGCTCCTCGCCCACTTGCCTGCCTTCACCTGCCTTTGCCACTCTCCTAGTAAGTTGCTGTCTCACATGTACAGGGACAAAGGGGCCGGGTAGGGGCCTTCCTCCCCTCCCTCTTTTGGGCAGTTTTAGAAAGCGGTTGTTAAATTATTTGAATCCCACCACTGGTTGGACTAGAAGATCTCCCAGGTCCTTTCCAACCCTATGATTCTATGAATCTAGATTCTTGTTAGCTTTTGACTGTAATAGAATGATACAACCATTAGCCCAGTGGAGGCTCTCTATTGGCAGTCTCTTTAGATTGCCAGACTGTCTTTGCCCTGGCATATTAAACATCCTCCCTCCCATCTCTGCCATTTGCAGAGCATTTGGATAAGGGAAGGCAAAACCGACAGCAGCGGTGGCAGTGAAGCCGGTGGGGAAGCAGCTTGGGTCCTCCAACTATCCCATACCATGACCCCTTGAAACCAGACATGGTTGTATAAACCTCCTGCCCTGCATGGGTAAAACTCATAATTTCATCGAGGTTAGAGTAAAGTGACCAGATTTTTTTTAAGCGGGACACCGACGGGGACGGGGGGGGCGCCTGGACGCCGAGTTTTGCCCTCTGCGCATGCGCAAAACGCTGCGCATGTGCAGAGGGCAAAAGACCGCTAATGTTGGCGTCCGGGGGGAAGAGGCGGGAGGCCTTTCCTCGCCTCCCGCCTCCCCTTCGGGAACCGGCAGTGGCTTGGGCTGGCTTGGGAAGGGGAGCAGCCCCCAGCGTCTCTTGGCTCTCCTCCTCCCTCCCCCCCCCGCCCGCCCGGGCGTCCCGCGTTGACTCCTCCAGCGGCGGCTACCTACCCAAATTCACCACCATAACATTTTCATGAGGGGAGAAACTCCCAATTCCTCAGCCCCACACGTCTCCTTCCTCTTTCACATTAGGCGCGTGCCGATTGCGTCACCATTCGCGCCGAGGCAGAGACAAAAAAAAGGCTGATATCTATTTGAACCCATGCCATGTGCAAAGAACTGCGGCCCGAGGAAGGGAGGGACAGAGAGAATCTGTTTCGCCTTGGTTGCTAAGCAACAAAACAGCCTCCATTGTCGTCCCCTGCCACCTCTGTTCCGTTCCATTCAGGGCTTTGCTGGGGGGAAGGTGGCTGCTCTTCTTTTTTTTTTCCTTCCTCGGCTTTTAATGTTTTGCTTTGCTTTATCACACTGCTTAAATAGCTCCGGGGGACACAGCAAAGACGCGCTAAACCAGGGGTGGCCAAACCGTGGCGCAAATTCAAAAAGCGGGACTTTTTGAAAACGCCGCGGGACACGGGACAATTTGTTTGAAATCGGGTCTGTCCCGCCAAAAGCGGGACGTCTGGTCTCCTTAGGTTAGAGTTATGCATTAAATAAGCATACCAACTACTTTTAATAGTCAAATGTTATTGTATGTATCAAAATACAAGAATGAAAGAACTTTCAGCTTTTTGCAGGACTTATTTCCAGCTGTCATCTTTATTTGTTTGGCTTCAAAGTGTCAGCAGACAGTGTTACTTAACAAACAATAAATTGAAGTCATTCTTCTCTGTAGTATAAGTATAAGTGAAACTAAAAGTTAAAAGATAGGCTGCCCCACAACTACATGGTCTTTCATACTGTGTCTTCCAGGGTGTGAAGAATAATTTTTTCTGAAAAAAGGCATCTCTTTCTTATTCCAACAATCTTTTGAATTCTGTAAATATTCATGTTCTGAAAATGGTGAGATGTTACCAGAAAATGATGAGATTTACCAGAAGCAATTATCAATTTGCAATTAGTACATAGGGAAACAAATTGTTTAATTTGAACTTATATCATATCCATAAAAGATGTGTTTTAAAAGCAAATAAAAAATCCCAAAGGAAAACTCTCTTTTCCCTTCTCCTCCACAAGTTCATGAAGGGCAAGAGAAAGTGATAAAACAGTCTCCAAACTGGAAGATCTGTAAGAAACTTTCATCACTTTAAATGCTGCCAGAAATACTGGAAGTTTCTGGGATTGCAGTGTTTAATGATGGGGATAAGACCTTCTTTAGAATAATAACAGAATAACAGAGTTGGGAGGGACCTTGGAGGTCTTCTAGTCCAACTCCTGCTCAAGCAGGAGATCCTATACCATTTCAGACAAATGGCTGTCCAAGTAGGTTGGATCTCTCCTTGGTAAGTTTCCATCTGTTACTTCTTGTCCTGCCCTCAGGTGCTTTGGAGAATAGGTTGACTCCCCCTTCACTGTGACAACCCCTCAAATATTGGAAGACCACTATCATGTCATCCCTAGTCCTTCTTTTCATTCCTGCAATTTAGGAAAACATTTCTTCATATGTTTTATTGAATTTGTTATGCTATATTATGCTCCTGTTTGTAGCATTATATTCAAAATAACTGGCAAGTCTATCCAATGGCTCTTTTATCAAGATGCAGTATAGATTATCAAAGTAAATAAGAAGAAAAACATCTTGAGCAGTGTTATAGGAATTCAAGGAGAGTTCTCCTAAGTCATACTAGAAATATCTCCATACCAGCATACATGGACCAGGCCTTAACTCTACAGAAGGCTGTATAGTTGCCCCTGGGAAGGCTCCAAGCCAAAAGTAAAGCAGGAAGTTGTTTCTTGGCAGGGTTATGGAGGGACAACAAGTTGTTTGTTATTGAATTTGTTATTATTACCGGTACATATTTAGATTCTGGGATGGGAGAGGTGAGGCTTTTTCCTTCAAGTGCCAAAATAGTTTGCTGAGGTTGAGTCCTGTGCACTTTGCCTTGGGACAGAAATCCACTCTGTTCCACCTTCTCCAGCACAATGTTCTGCTTTGCCCTGGCCCTCCTTATGTATGTTCTCTTTATGTGTTGGTTACATTTCACAGTATTTAGAATGGCAGAAAATCCTGGTATTCTGAAAATCTGAGATACATACATACATACATACATACATACATACATACATACATACATACATACATACATACATACATACCAGTAGTGAGTTCTAAAACCCTTTACTGGTTTATGTGCATGCTTGCATGCATGTGCAACACTTCTGCACATGCACAGAAGCGTTCCAGGTGGGTGGGTGGAGCCTCCCGCCGCCAGCGCTACCAGTTCTAGCTCCGAACCGGGAGCAACCCACCACTGATACATACATACATTTTATTTGGAGAGGATATTCATAAGCTCCAAGGATAATTTGTTTAAATGTACCTTTGTATATGTTCAGATATGCATGCAGACAAAAGTCAAATGATAGTGAAAAAGAACCCACAAACGCAGCCCATTAAAATACAGTGTTGCATTTTGAAACATTGGGAAGCATTTGGCAGAGAATACCCTTGGAATTGGCAGAATGGAATAGAATGTGGAAACAGCAAGAGAGAAATATGTGCTTGTTATAAGAATTTGGACTCTAGTGTATTTTACTCAGCTTATCTTTTCAATTTGTCCAGGGCAGAATCATGAGTGATCTCCTTATCTATAGCAATTTATAGATAAAATTCCTTATTTCCATTAAATGTGAATTACAGTTTAGAAATTTGATCAGCAGTTGTCCTTAAGTATAGGGATTGATTTCTTGGATAAATGAAACTGTCTTGACTGCTTGTCTATTTAGACATTTTTGTGATAGTCAATGCCTCCTTAGAAAGGTTCTCATAATTTTGAAAGACATTACAATGAAAGCTTTATTTTTTAAATAACATTTCCCAAAATTGTCTTGTGTTCAACTCTTCATAACTTTCAAGTGCGTGGTTATACTTTGGTTTCTGGGTTTTCTGTGGGAAAGTAATTATCTGTATGAATCATCCTGTTATTAGGAGTGTTTCTGGAAAAAATGCTGCCTAAAATACTTTGCTATATATTCAGCAACAGGATGTGACAAGGGAAAGAGTACTCTGCTCTTTTTACTAGACACTCATCAGTTTCTAATCTCCCCTAATTGGAGAGAGACATATGCTATTGCTCTAAAGTTGTATTATTTCTGTCTGGAAACAATGTTCCCTGTAACAACAGAAAACGGCGCGCGGCAGTTAGAAACTGCGTTCTCTTTTCATGTGCGTGGCCGCGCAGGCGTGCAGCCTCTGCCATTAGAAAATGCCTCACAGAAGTTAGAAACTTCTGCGCGGCATTTTCTTGTTACGTGTGCGGCCGCGCGGCCGCGCAGCTTAGAAGGAACAGTGTCTGGAAAGCTGCACTCAGAAAGTGGTGCTGAAGAAAGTGATATACCGTATGTTCCGGCGTATAAGACGACTGGGCATATAAGACAACCCCCAACTTTTCCAGTTAAAATATAGAATTTGGGATATACTTGCTGTATAAGACTACCCCTCCTACCATCTTTCTTTTTCTTTCTGTCTTCCTTCCTTCCTTCCTAACACCTTTCTTTCTTTCTTTCTTTCTTTCTTTCTTTCTTTCTTTCTTTCTTTCTTTCTTTCTTTCTTTCTTTCTTTCTTTCTTTCTTTCTTTCTTTCTTTCTTTCTTTCTTTCTTTCTCCCTGCAAACCAATCCCCACCGTGGCTCCTTTCTCCCTCGCCCAGCCTCTTCCAAGATGCCAAGTCCTGGAAGAGAAGCCTGGAAGAGCATCGCACTTCCAGATCCCGGCCGGGGGTCGCTCCCAGGGGAACCGCGCCAAGCAAGGTAGGTGGGTGGGTTGCTCCCCTCCCCTCCCCTCGGAGGAAGAAGGAGCCTCTCTCACCGTCTCCCACGGGGCTCCAGCCACCTGACTGAGTCCCCAACCGCGGCACCAGCAGGGTGCCTCTGCTCCGCGGTCCCTCCCACGAGCGCAGCATCTCCATCATTGACCAGGACGCGGGCTCCCCAGTGCAGCCACAGTGACCGGGGAGACTTCACACATGCAGCGCCTTGCGCGATGGACACGCCGGAGCACAAAGGTACACATGACATAGTTGGAATAACAGAAACTTGGTGGGACGAATCACACAATTGGAACATACAGATAAAAGGATACAAACTCTTCAAAAAACCAGATCACACAAAAAAGGAGGTGGTGTTGCACTGTATATAAAGGACCACTATGTAGCTATAGAGCTACAAGTAACCAAGGAAGAAAACCCATTAGAATGCATATGGGTCAACATAAAAGAAAAAAAGAACGACACAACAATAGGAGTTTACTACCAACCACCAAACCAAACAGAAACAATGGACACCCTTTTTACCAACCAGCTAAAGAACATATGCAAGAAAAACAACATTGTAATAATGGGAGACTTCAACTACCCGGATATCAACTGGAAAACCAACTCAGCACCAAGTGAGAAATCTAACAGATTCCTAACCAGCCTAGCTGACAACTTCATTGTCCAAAAAGTGGAGGAGGGAACTAGAGGGGCAGCCATACTGGATTTAATGCTCACAAATAGAGAAGAAACAATAGAAGGAGTCGAAGCTGCGGGAACACTGGGTGAGAGTGACCACATAATACTAAAATTCACCATAACACAAACACAAATAACTGAACATAACGACACCTATATCCCAGACTTTAAAAAAGCCAACTTCAACAAACTCAGAGAAAACTTGGGGAAGATCCCTTGGATGAAAGTACTAAAGGGTAAAACAACTCAAGAAACCTGGGAGATCCTGAAAAACAGGATCATAAAAGCCCAGAACACCACAATACCAATGAGGAAGAAAAACAAGAAATCAAAAAGGAAACCAGCATGGCTAAACAAAGACCTCACTGATAAACTGAATGAAAAAAAAAGATAAATACAAAAAATGGAAAGAGGGGCACATAACCAAGGCAGAGTATCAACAGACAGCCAGAATCTGTAAAGAAAAAATCAGGACAGCAAAGGCCCAGAACAAACAAAGACTTGCAACAGAAGTCAAAAACAACAAAAAAAGCTTCTTCCAACACATTAACAACAAGAAAAAAATCAAAGAAACAGTTGGTCCACTAAAGAGAGAAGACGGCAAAGAAGTAACAGAAAACACAGACCTACTGTGTTCAGCAGAGCTACCGAACACGTTCTTCGCATCAGTCTTCACACAAAAGAAAACTGCAGCTCAACTACCCAGCAACACAAATATAAAAAACAGATTCGAAGCAAGACTCAACCTAAGCAAAAATACAGTAAGAGATCACCTATCTGAATTTAACGAATACAAAGCACCAGGACCAGACGGATTACACCCCAGAGTCCTAAAAGAACTAGCAGAAGTCATTTCAGAATCACTGCACCACATCTTCCACAAATCCTGGAACACAGGGGAACTACCTGAGGACTGGGAAAGAGGTGACATGGTCCCTATCTACAAAAAAGGTAAAAAAACAGACCCAGGAAACTACAGACCAATCAGCCTAACTTCAATACCTGGGAAAATACTGGAAAAAATAATTAAAAAGCAGATCTCCCATCATCTAGAAACAAATCAAGTAATAACCAACAGCCAACACAGATTTGTTAAGAACAAGTCATGCCAAACCAACCTCATTTCATTCTTCAACACTGTGACCAAATTAGTAGACCAGCGAAATGCAGTAGACATAATATACCTGGACTTTAGCAAAGCATTTGACAAAGTAGACCACAACCTACTCCTTCATAAGCTAGAAAAAAGCGGGATAGACAGCTACACAACCAGATGGATTAACAATTGGCTGACCAACCATACCCAGCAAGTAGTCCTCAATGGCTCTAAGTCCACATGGGGAGAAGTAAGCAGTGGGGTACCACAATGTTCCGTCCTAGGCCCAGTACTCTTTAATA
This sequence comes from Diadophis punctatus similis, assembly GCA_023053685.1. Taxonomy (NCBI): domain Eukaryota; kingdom Metazoa; phylum Chordata; class Lepidosauria; order Squamata; family Dipsadidae; genus Diadophis; species Diadophis punctatus. Next base: position 10,270 of record JALIGW010000031.1, read on the forward strand.
TCTTCATAAATGACCTAGATGAGGGAATAGCAGAACTAACCAAATTTGCAGATGACACCAAGCTGGCGGGAGTAGCAAACACCCCAGAGGACAGACTCAAAATCCAGAGGGACCTCAACAGACTCGAACACTGGGCCCAAACCAATAAAATGGAATTTAACACGGAGAAAAGTAAAATTCTGCACCTAGGTAAGAAGAAGAAAAAATACACATACAAACTGGGCGAAACCACACTCAATAGCAGCGATTGCGAGAAGGATCTTGGAGTCCTGGTAGACAGCCAACTAAATATGAGCCAGCAGTGTGCAGCAGCAGCAGCCAAAAAGGCCATCGCAGTCCTGAGCTGCATAAATAGAGGGATACAATCAAGGACCAGAGAGGTACTAGTACCACTCTATAAAGCCTTGGTCAGACCACACCTAGAGTACTGCATCCAGTTTTGGTCACCACACTACAAAAAAAACATTGTAACTCTAGAGAAAGTGCAGAAGAGAGCAACCAGGATGATAAAGGGTCTGGAAAATAAAACATACAAACAGTGGTTGCAGGAACTGAGCTTTGCCAGTCTAGCGAAGAGAAGGACCAGGGGTGACATGATAGCAGTGTTCCAATACTTGAGGGGATGCCACAGAGAGGGGTTGGTCAGGCTGTTCTCTATGGCACCAGAAAGCCAAACAAGGAATAATGGATGGAAGCTGACCAAGGAGAGATTCAACCTGGAAGTGAGGAGAAACTTTCTGACGGTGAGAGCGATCAACCAGTGGAACAGCTTGCCAGTGGAGGTTGTGGGAGCCCCAACACTTGTGACCTTCAAGGAGAGACTGGACTGCCATCTGTCTCAAATGGTGTAGGAACTCCTGCTTGAACAGAGGGTTGGACTAGATGACCTACAAGGTTCCTTCCAACTCTAATAATAAATCTAAATCTAAATCTTGGAAATTTCCTGGATCTTTCACTTTCAGCAGAATTGGTTTCATTTATCTATCAAATTTCTCAGTTCCAGAATGGACTAATAGAATTCATAGCACAACATTTGAAATGAATCTAGAAGATTCTGTAGTTGAAAATGCGGCAATCAGGATTTTGTTTGGCATTTGTGAATCAGAGTATATAATTTTATTTCAGCTTTTTTGGTTTCCAGTTTGTTTGCAGACTCGATTCTTTCAGTTTGTATGCCTAGGTTCAATTTCTGACAAAAAAATTATTTTCCATATAGATCTGCTTGACCATCAGGAGAGGCCTGCTCTGAGTACAGTACCAAGTACCCAGGAGCTTAAATGTCAGGGCTGCTTCCATCCAATTCCTAGGAAAGAAAACCCTTGGCTCCAGTAGTGGGTTCTAAATCCTTTACTACCGGTTCGCACGCATGCGCGTACACGCAGCTTCTGCACATGCCCAGAAGCATCCTGGGCGGGTAGGCAGAGCCTCCTGCTGCCGGTGCTACCAATTCTGAGAACTGGGCCGAACCAGGAGCAGCCCACCACTGCTTGGCTCCATAGATTCAGGGATAAGATACTTTTATTAGGAGAGAACTGAATGCAACAAGTTTCAGGCAAGATCTGAGGCAAAAGCGAGCGAAGCAGCAAACCATGGAGCCCAACACTCCACCCCACCCCTGGTAGCCAGGCAACCAGAGAAATGTTTTGAGAAAGTCTTGGATTCAAGTGCATAGTCTCTGGCTGTTGCATATCAAAGCTAGAAGAAATGACATTGGAGAGATAAGCAAAGCCCAGACAGTAGTTGCAAAGCTGCAATGAAAATTTCTCCACTAACCTATCTCCCCATTTCCATGGCAGCAAGCAGCAGGCTGGCTGACATTAACTGAATGTGCACAAAAGATAGGATCTTCTTTGTGATAGCACAATTCCATTCTTAATTTAAATCAGTTTGGCAGTCTTTCTCTTTTCTTTGATCCAAAACTATTTCCATGTGCTTTGAATATGTGACACCTAATTTTGTATAATATTTTGCATTCACTGCCACTGGCAGTTCAAAGTGATGGTTATGTTGTCTTTTAAGAATGTTAATATTTTTACTACTAGTGTTGTCCAGTTCTATGATAATGAATTATACTACTCATTTTTAGTAGAAGAATGAATTATTATCATGGTTAGTTGCACAGATGTTTAGATTGAATTTGGCATTTTTATCCACCTATTAAATCCTTCCCAAGGACGTGGGATAGAAAGATGTTGTTTGATGGTCTTATAAAGGTATTGTTGCAGGAAGTAAGCTGTTCCAAATACAGCTGCCTTTTGCAATTGACTAATTGTGATTTTCTCAGTGCTAGTGGTGTTCCAAGTGGTATTCCAGATGTTTTGGAATTGCACCCAAGGCACCTATTATTATTGGTATTATTTTTGGTTTCTTTTGCCATAGTTGTTCTACGTCACCTTGCAGGTCTGCGTGTTTTGTGATTTTCTCTAATTCTTTCTCTTCTATTCTGATGTCTCCAGGTTCTGCCATGTTCACTTATTATTATTTCCAGTAACTTCAAGAATTAAAGTATATAAAGTGTATAATTGTGTATAATGGAATAAAAATCTATTTTACATTATAAAGTCCTGGAAGGTGAGTCTTATATTTTAATAGATAAGATGACATATTGCAGCGGTTCCTAACCTGGGGGTCGGGACCCCTTTGGGGGTCGAACGACCATTTCCCAGGGGTCACCCCAGCATCCTCAGCTCCCCCTCCCCACTGCCACAAGCCTGGCCATATTGCGCCCCACAACCCGTGCCCCACCCCGCTGCCGCCATTTGGGTACTTTTACCGTCTGCTCATGCACAGCATGCTTTGCACATGCGCAGAGGGTAAAAGAACCCAAATGGCGGTGGTGGGGTGGGTCACGGTGGGGGTGCAGGGGCGGGGAGTGGGTTGCGGCATTAGGAAGGTTGGGAACCACTGACATATTGGAATGGAAAAGGAAGGATAAAAATGCAAAATGTAGCTATGCAAAGTAAATAAATCAAAACTATTTACAACAATATCTGTTCATTGAGGAATTACACTACCTGGTATAAGTACAGTAATTCAAAAATGAATTGTATGCCTTGTAATAATACAAATGTATTTGTGAGAAATATGATCTAATGAAATTCTTTAGCCAAAAGACATTCTATTTGATTTGTACAATAACAATAATAAAGATTGAAGCAAGATCCAACATATTTATTAAGGTTTAGAAACCATTGTATTAAAACATTTATGTAGTTTCATTCATCTTGCAGAGATTCACTGCTTTCTTCTACAGGGAAACAAGCTTGCAGATGTCTGTTGCCAGACTTCTGGACATTTTCTGCAGCTGCTCTTCGTCTGCCAAACCGCCCCACAGGTCGGATCCCTCGCCCAGTGTACCAGGAAGGATCAATATCAGGATCTGCAAGGCAAAACCCAGAAGACAGTGAGAACTCAGTGGAAAAGGAAAGTGTACTGAAACAGCTGTGTTGTTCCTAGCATATTGTAAAACATGGAGGCCAGGGTAAGGGTTCCCAAATTTTTACTACCACTCTGTGGGCATGGCTTATTTTGTGGGCGTGGCTTGATGGTCATGTGACCAGGTGGGAGTGGCTTGACGGTCATGTGACCGGGTGGGGGTTGCTTGGTGATCATGTGACTGGGTGGTCATGTGACTAGGTGGGCGTGGCCAACTTGACGTCACTCATGTCAAGGGTTAGGGTTAGGGTGCCTGGCCTCTCCTCGCCTCAAACGCCTCAATGAGATACAATTTCCCTATCTATTTACTACTACTGAACATCCAAAATATACTATTTAATCCTATGTAATGTGTACATACATATTACACACAGGCACACAAAAATATACATTATCTACTATATATACTGTATGTGTATGTACACACAGACACACACACACACACACACACAGAGCTCTTCTAAAACTATAAACATTCAACCTCACTTACTGCATTTGGAAAAACACACCGAGTCTACTTTCTGCCACACATTTAACCATAACTTCTGTACATTAGAACATTACACATGCCTTCAGATGTACTTCCCTAGCTTGCACATCACTGTTAGAGCCAGGAAATGTCATGGATTGAGTAAAATGAGGTGAAACTCATTTAACAACGCTCTTGCTTAGCAACCAAAATTTTGGGCTCAATTGTGGTCATAAGTTTTTCTTTCTTTCTTTCTTTCTTTCTTTCTTTCTTTCTTTCTTTCTTTCTTTCTTTCTTTCTCTCTCTCTCTCTCTCTCTCTCTCTCTCTCTCTCTCTCTCTCTCTCTCTCTCTCTCTCTCTCTCTCTCTCTCTCTCTCTCTCTCTCTCTCTCTCTCTCTCTCTTCCCTTTCCTTTCCTTTCCTTTCCTTTCCTTCCCCTCCCCCCTTTCCTTTCCTTTCCTTTCCCATTCCATTCCTTTCCTCCTTTCCTAACCCCAAACACAGGGATCTTCAAAATTGACAGCTTTAAGACTAATGGACTTCAACTCCCACCATACATGGACAAAGGCAAAGCAGCCGGCGGGGGAGAGGGGGGGGAAGGCATGGGGTGGGAGGTTCCTCCATGGCGCAGGCTCCGCTCAACCCTGTTCCATTCCTTTCCTTTAATCCTCCTTTCCTTTCCTCCTCCTTTCCTTTCTTCCTTCTTTCCTTCCCTTTGCTTCCTCTCTCTCTCTCTCTCTCTCTCTCTCTCTCTCTCTCTCTCTCTCTCTCTCTCTCTCTCCCTCCCTCCCTCCCTCCCTCCCTCCCTCCCTCCCTCCCTCCCTCCCTCCCTCTCTCTCTCTCTCTCTCTCTCTCTCTCTCTCTCTCTCTCTCTCTCTCTCTTTCTTTCTTCCTTTTTCTTTCACTTGGTGGTGGGAGAAGGAATAAAGTGATCTGGTAGGGTAGACGGCCCAGGATAATTGCCAGGGAAGGCTGCTGAAGGGGGGGAGGCAAACAAAAATAGCTCCTGCCGCCCATTTCCCCTTCCCTCAACACCCCGAGAAGCCTGGGACGGGAAAAATTGCCTGGGAACACCGTCGTGCGTTTGTGGCTTCTCGGACTGCTGGAGGGGAATGGTGATAGCTCCTGCCGCCCGTTTCCACTCCCCTCAGCACCCCAAGAAGCCTGGGATGTGCAAAATTGCCTGGGAACACCGTCGCGCGTTCCTAGCTCTTTCAGCATCTCACGCGCTCCCTCAGCCATCCTGCTTGGACTCACTGTGGGGTAGGAAGGCAGCGCATGTGCAGTGCCGGCTGCTCGGCTTCTGGGCATGCGCAGAAGAATTTTTAAAAATGCATTTTTTAAAAAATGGCAGCGCCCAGGGACCAGCAACCGACTGTGATGTCGGTTGTACCCTATGACTATCATTAAGTGTTGTACCTTATGATTCTTGACTAATGTATTTTCTCTTTTTATGTACACTGAGACAATATGTACCAAAGACAAATTACTTGTGTGTCCAATCACACTTGGCCAATAAAGAATTCTAAATCTAAATCTAATAGTACTAGAAATAATAAAAACAGTACAGGTAGTTCTCAACATGATCTCAATTGGGACCAGAATTTCTGTTGTAATGGGTTAACATGTGACCGGACCTGATTTTATAACCATTTTTACCATGTTTGTTAAATAAATCACAATGGTTGTTAAGTGAATCACATGTTCATTAAATGAATTCAGCTTCCCCAAATGATATTTTTTGTTGGAAACCAGCTGGGAAGGTCAATATAATGATCACATGATTGCAGGACATTGCAATCAGTTGTAATTGTGAGCTGATTGCCAAGTACTGAATTGCTATCACATGACTGCAGGCTCTGCAACAGGGGCGGGTTCCTAATCTTTTTACTACCACTCTGTGGGCGTGGCTTATTTTGTGGGTGTGGCTTGCCAGCCATGTGACCGGGTGGGCATAGCTTCTCAGACTGCTGAAGGGAGGGGAACTGAGATAGGTCCTGCCGCCCATTCCCCCTCCCCTCAGCAGCTCAAGAAGCCTCAAACGTGCGATCATCTCCTGCTGCCCGTTCTTTCAGTGTCTCACACGCTTCCTCAGCCATCCTCCCCTGCTTGGACTCACTGTGGGGTAGGAAGGCAACACATGCAGAGTGCCAGAAGCTCGGCTTCTAGACATGCGCAGAAGAAAATTTTAAAAAAAAATTTAAATTTTTTTTTTAAACAAATGGTGGTACACAGGCACCGGCAACCGACCGCACCGGTACTGTGACGTCACCAGAGGGCCGCTACCGGTGCTATAGAGTGGACCGCACCGGTAGGAACCCACCACTGCTCTGCAATGGTCTGTTGTAAATCACAAGTTGTAAAGACAGGTTATAAATAATTTTCCGAAGCCATTGTAACTTTCATTAACTGTCATTAAGTGAATGGTCATAAGTCGATGACCACCTCTAATGGATAGTTCCATCAACTCTTGGGGGTCAATACAAACCATTCTGGTCCCAATTGTCTGTGAAAAAGGCCAAGCTAAGTCATTCACCACTAGACTTCAGGATGGAAAGAGCAGCAGCTTTAAAAACTGAATGTGTCCATATTTGCATCTAGGTACTGTACTCTAATGCAGTGGTCCCCAAACCTTTCTGGCTCTGTGGACCGCCACCAGCAACGGAGGGGAGAGGGAATGGTTTCATGCACATGTGCACCGCTTGTGCAAATGCAGCTTCGTGTGCTCATCTGCCACTTATGTGGCCCAATTCCCAAGAGGCTGCAGCCCCGCATCGTGCCACGGTCCAGGGGTTGGGGACCCCTGCTCTAATATCTTTAAGTCAAGTTGCACAATTTGTTCCTCAAAAATGAAAGAGAGTACAAAGAAAGAAAACAGTCTGAGGAAGCTCAGTCCCTCGGGAGTTGGGTGGCATATAAGAAAACCAAAATAAATAAATAAATAAATAAATATGTCAAATATATAAGGACAATAGAATAATGAAATGGGAAATGGAAGAAAGATGCAGTTGGAGCATGGGCTGAATTTTCACCTATGTCAGAGAGTGCAGATTTACTTTCAAAAGCCAAGGCTCATCATCTTCTGCAAGCTCTCTTTCTAATCTCTAGCCTGTCTTTTGCCTGTCTGGAAATGAACACCAATTGGATCCTCTGCTCAGGAAACTGTATATGGGTCAGCTTGGACACCAAGCAACAATTTGACAAGGAAGAGATTAGGATTAAAAATGTTTATTTCCAAAGTTGCATTTGCTAGCTAGTGTTGCTGTATTTGGAACATCAAAGTGTGTGAATTAAGAGAGGAGTCTTGGCCTAATCAATGGATCATAGTATAGCATATCTTGAGATCATTAGATGCCTGAATGTAATTCTGGAGAAAATAATAGCACAACTGCTGTTGCAGAATGGATTTACCGTATTTTTCGGAGTATAAGACGCACCTTTTTCCTCCCTAAAAGTGACTGAAAATTTGGGTGCGTCTTATACTTCGAATTTAGCTTTTTTCCCAGCTCTAACTAGGTGCTAACAGATCTTCCCAGCTCTTACCTTGCAGGCTTTTTCATTGTTACTCTCTCCAAAGAATGGTTTTCCAGCCCTAAGTCTTTGCAGAATTTTTTTTCATTGCTCTACTTGCTCCCAATAAGTTTTTTTCTAGCCCTAACCAGGTGCTAACTATCTTCCCAGCTCTTACTGGCTTGCATGCTCTTTCATTGTTACTCTCTCAGAAGAAGGTTTTTTAAAGTCCTAACCAGGGGATAAAATAATGTGCTGAAGCTGACCAGACTAAGGATGCTAGCCAGATGAATACCTGGTAGGCAGATTGTTTTCCCCTATTTTCCTCCCTAAAAACTAAGGTGCGTCTTATACTCTGGTGTGTCTTATACTCTGAAAAATACGGTAAATGATGAAAAGACACATGAGAGACATATGTTTATAATATTCTGTTTGGTTGTTTTGGTCTTGTAAAGTTTAAAAACACTGTGGTGTAGGCCAATGGTGGACAATGTTATTTTCCCACCAGGGACAATAATTTTCTCTATTTTGTTTCCCAGCACTTGAGACCATCAGGTGATGTGGCAGCAACTTTACAAAAACAATGGTGCAATAGAATTGTTAAGGCTTTTGAATCAATAAAAGAAGTAAAAATCAATTAGAGAGGGAGAAGGGGGGGAGAGAAGCAAGAGAGATGTTTTTAAAGTGCCTGGAAAGTGTCTTCATCATATTTAAGGGTTTTGCTATTAGATTTCAGCAATAAGATTTTTGAGAGCTGCAAAAGAAGACTCTAGGGAACATCTGTGGTTGATTTCCAGAGTCTGGAACAGATTAGTCTAGATTAAGTGAAATTTTTTTTGCAGGTGTTGCATAGCATGATGTCCAGAGTAACACATATCAGGCATATCTAGGTGGCAAAAATCTGGACAACCACTAGATCTGGATCAAATCTAACTGTTTAGGCTATCTATTGGTCTTCTAGATTTTTGCTGCCAGATGCAGTTTGCAATACATTCGGTTTAGAAGGTCTTGAGAGGGAAATGAGACAAAGCCAACCTCCATTGGGTACTACCCCAGATTCTACCTTCAGCCCATGTTCAGGTTTGTATATATGCTGTACATTTTGCTCATGAAAAATATCTCTATCCATGCAATCATCTGGCTGTGGGAACTTACTCCTGATCTCCATGAATCGTTCAAGGATTCGGCATTTAGTCTCAGGTATAAAGGCCAGCAGCAGAAGGCAGACAACTAGCAGTCTCATTCCTTTCAGGTTCTTTTCCCCCACTCTTCAAAGCACTTTGATATCTGATTTTTTAAAAAGGGGGAAAAAGGTGACCTATAACAACAGGGAACAAAAAGTATGTTACTGGCCTCATACAAGAAAAGCACTCCTGAAAAGATAGCTTTAGTAAATACAGAGTCATTGCAAAATTCTACAACAGCAAAACAAGTTTGAATGTTGAATTTCAAGAAAAAATTACTTCCTGAAAAATTACATCTTGGTACTCAAATGTGTTTGCCACTAAAATTGCCATCAAACTGATATAAAAAGCATGGTCCATTGTTTTGATTGCTTAAGTAAGTTGCTTTTTCTGCTTTAGGTTGTTTCTTTTTAGATTCATTTTATATTAAATATCATTATTTAATTATTGTATTTCAGTCTGCATTTATTTTGTGGTTTCTTAGAGCCAAAATAGCCTTCACACTCATGTGTGGAATTTTTAGAAATAAAACAGGGGGTGGGTTTTTAACTTTCACCCCCTTTTTGTTGAAAATGAGCTTTTGAATATGATTTTCATGGAAAACTTTAGGAAGAAAATAGATAATCAAAGCACACTTTATTCCACTCCATCCTATATTCCACTGCTGTATGAGTCTCCTTTAGTGTTCCAAGTTGCACTTTTAGAAACATACACTTCATATCATGTCTACTTTGGCCCAGCATCAGAAAGCTCCTTGACCCTGCCCTTTTTTCATCAGAATTAGCTTTTAGCAAACTCACTTTCACCTCTGTCAAGCCACAGCCAGAAAATGAAAAAAAAAAGGGAGCAACTATTAGGTCCAGGAATATTTTCTTTGCCACTTTTAAGTTGCAGTGAAACATGTATTTGCATGTGTTCAATGCAACTTCTCAATTGGTTCTTTGCTAATCATTTAAGGGTTATGATTAGTTCTTTCTTTATTCCTGCTTTAAAACAAGTGAAGAGGTAATATTTCAAAGTTTTATTCCTCGGAAACCTTTGAAGATACATGCTGTAGATGAAACTTGCCAGGTTTAATGTTCTCTAAAAATGTACTGTTTCTGCTATTCTCACCCTGTTGTGTTTAAAAAATGAAATAGTAGCAATAATTCCAGTCCTTCTTATTATAGTCTATGACCAAATATTTTTTTCAAATTCAGTCTCATCCTTAAAGTAGTTTGAATTGAACCTGTGTATTACTGAATGTTGAAATGCAAAACTAAATCTAAATTTCACCTGTCCATTTACCTATGGACCCAAGTTGGCATAGTAATAAATAGTGGCCTTGATTTTGTCAATGATTGGTTGGATAATTTTGTCCAAGTCCTGTTTTTTCCCCTTGTACTTCAAAGTTTTTTTCATTCTCAATAGCAACCAGTTTTGCCTATGCCCATCCAGCCACCCATCTTGCTGTTTGCCTAGTGTCATCTTTGGCTGTGCCTCTCCCTCCACCCCTTGCTATCTTTATATATCAAACATCAAAGTGTGTTTGATCACTCACTAAGGCATCTACAGCTAGACTGAATATTTTATCTTTTGCAATTTGACTGATTGCTTTTCATGTTCTCTTTGCTTGCAAAAGAAAATATTATGTACATATTTAATATTTGCCTGAGCTAATCACCACCCATCATTCGTAAATGTAAATATTTATTAAGCAAATATTTCCCTATTGTTAGAACTAATTCATCTCATTTAGAATCAAAGGTAACTGTTTTCCAAATAGGAAATAGGAAGAAATGACTGTGTAAATTTGTTATATGTATATTACATCTCATGGCTTATAATAAAACAGATAAAAAAGAAATAAATGCACAATATAAATTAAAATACATTTTTATTGTCAAGAAAAACTTATGGAAAGTTGAGATCCAGTCTGTTTTATGGTGGAGTCCACTAGCAACCTGGAGGTAAGCTGGTTTCTTTAAACATTAGTTTCCAAACTGGAAAGCTGGGATAACGTGATCTACATTTATTACTTATTGAATAAGTTGTCTTTTGAACACAGACACAGATTGTGTGTCTGAAATAAGCACACTGGAAATTGTTTCATCTACAATGTTCTTTATAAGGAATGCCACTACCGGTATTTTGTTTAAAAACCAATGGAATTGAAAAACAGGAAATTATTACATTAGTAGAATACAATAGCAAACAATTACTAATAGTCAAATGAACTTGCTTATAAAGCACACAAAAAATACAAACACACACAAACCCTAAAAAACTAGACAATACAGTAGGAAAAATGGATCTGGAAGATGATTTTATTTAGCATTTCCCCCAATAACTTGAATGGGCTACCGAGAACATGCACGCCATGCTTTGTTTTGCCTTCCTTATTCCCACCTTTCCCAAAAGCAGACATTCATAGAGCTGAGACTGCACTGAAGGCAATACTCACTTGTCTGTCAAGGGGACTGGAGAGTGGCACATGCAGGTTATGCCTTCAGTGGTCAGGCTCAGTACAAGCTGGTGGTCCTTTCCCTCTTTTTATGTCTTCCTTTTGTATATGCATGGCAGCCTCTGACATCAGCATTGGGACAGGGCATCTCAACAGGCTCTCCCCTCCTCCCTTTACAACTTCAGCTCTTTCCCCTCAAGTCAAGGAAGGAAGGTTTTCTTATTTTGAATTACTTTCCTCCTTTAAACAAATGAGGTAAAGAACTGGGAAACTAGATTGGCTGTATGCCTTCACTGATATTTTACAAGTTTGAGATATTCTGAAAGATCATTTTGATTAACAAAAGACAATATTGATATTTATTTTATTTCTATAGTCACCTATTTCAATCCAATGCCTCTGGGGCATGTACAATTCTAAAACAATTAAAAACATTTAAATTTTAAATCTCAAATTTTCAACTTCCCTCTCTTTCTTCTGACTCTATTGACTCTGCACCTGACTTAATTTAATCTATGAGCCTCTAATGTTGATCTGCTTGTATTTTATGTCCAGTTAAGTTACATTGTATAAATAAAATAAGTAAAATAAAATGGCACATTTTACTCTGGATTTTGAAATTTCTAGTTCTGATTGAACTGTGGTTCCCTGGACAGTTGGTCACAGCTGTGTCAGAGGCACATAGAGAAGCATTCAGTGACATTGAACCCAACAGGCATGGTGGCATTATGGACAACTTTCCCCTATTTGATTTTCAGCTCTGCGTATGTGGACCTCAGAGCTGTTCTTTTGGATGGAAAACCCATATACAAGAGTCACTTTTCTTCCTAGGGTTTTTAGTCTGGGAGGTAGATGTGCAATGTGTCAGAGGCACACAGAGAAGCATTCAGTGACACTGAACCTAACAGGCATGGTGGCATTATGGACAACTGTAGTGGGGACAGTTGATATCCTAGAAATTGAAAACTTATTATGGTTCCGCTGTCACCAATGAAACACAGTAACAGAAATACTGTCAAGCAGGGGTGGGTTCCTCCCGGTTCGCCCGAACTGGTAGCAACCCGCTGGTGACATCACGATGATGTCACGGATCCGGTTCAGTCGGTGCCAGTCCGTGGGCGCCACCATATTTTTTTTAAAAAAATAGTTTTTTTTTCTTCTGAGCATGCACAGAAGCAGAGTTTCCGGCACTGTGCATGCGGTCACCATCTTGTTTCCGGTTTTAAAAAAAATTGGCACTGCGCATGCGCGCACGTGCAAAGCGCACACGCACCCATGCAGCACAGGAGGAAGCAAACCGGCAGTGAGGTAAGTTAGAACCCACCCTTGCTGTCAACCCTGGAGCCATCTTTGAGCGTCTTCAGGGTTGCAACAGCGAGGCTGGCTGAAGATGTGGGAGAGAGGGGAGTAGATAGCTGGGGGAATATGAACCCAAAATAACATTCTTCTGGGAACCAAGGACACTCTCACCAGCACCTGGAGGGGCATGGATGGGAGGCATCCGGGATGGGGAGAAAGACCTGATTGGGGTATGTGATGGTTGTGAGTGATGGGGGGAAGAACTTTGGATTTTGAACTGGGTGGGGAAAACCTGGGGAACTTCAGAGTCGGGTTTTCACCAGCTGTGCCAATATGACATGCCTAATAAATCTATACTTTGAGGAACCCTGCCTTGGAGTTTTGATTTCATATGGGCTGTTACTTGGAACCCTGACAAATACATTCTGGCTTCTGTTCCAATGTAATACAGGATTCCACATATGACTTCTCAGAATGGCTGCCTTATCTTCAACCTGAGAAACCCCTTTTGTTCTTCAAATGGGGAAATTTTTCCATTCAAATTGCATTCCTCTTCACCCAGCATGGTGGGTTATATGAAGGGGCCATACACCTCCCTCTTCCTGTTTGTTGTGATGGTGAATTGTATATGCGCATAACTAAATATGGGTATTCTAAATTTCCCTAATCATAAAAGACATCAATATATCTCCTTGGTTTCCAGTGTTCGCCTTTTATACCAGCATATAATATTTTAAAAAATTTCATTTTTTTTTAAAAAAGTAAAAGGCTAGTTTGTCAGTGATTGGACAAGTAAACTGTTTGGTCAATATGGAATAGTGACATTTACATTTCTGTTCTATCCTAAAATAACAGCAGATAGTGTGTACAATAAGTGAAAATGATGTCCATTCATCTGCACTAACATGGGCTCCTCCTATTATCTTTGCAGCCACCGGTAATTACATGTAAATATCCAGAAAATCAGAAAATACCAAGAAAATGGCCAGCTGCCCATTATCTTATGGATTCCCTTACAGAGGACTTTCTGTGATGAGGTGCTGGAGCTGTGGATTGGATCTTTCAATGAAATTCCTATTGTTTTATGGTTCACTGATTTGCCTTGGACAAACTAGATTATAAACCTCATAATGGAAGAGCCAACAGGTTCCTAACAAACCTAGCAGACAACTTTGTTACCCAAAAAGTAGAGACGGGAACAAGGGGATCAGCCATATTGGACTTAATTCTCACTAACAGAGATGAAATGATAGGTGTTGAAGCTACAGGAACCTTGGGAGCAAGCGATCATGCAACATTTGAATTCAACATTATGCAAACATTTTAAAACATTATGCGTTTTAAAACATGCTGCTGCCTGCGAAGAACAGGAGGCAAGCATCGGTTCCTTTCACCGCAGGCAAAACGCATCCCTTCAAAACGCTTCGAAGGACTTTGAGGGTTTTGGGCGGGGGATGGGGCATGGCGCAGCGTGAGTGAGTGAGGAAGGCAGCGGCGACAGGGACGCCCAGCCCCAGCCCCCTCCCCCAACCCCCAAAGTCCTTCGAAGCGTTTTGAAGGGATGCGTTTTGCCTGCGATAAAGGGAACCGATGCTTGCCTCCTGTTCTTCGCAGGCAGCAGCATGTTTTAAAATGCTACCGAAGCCGAGAGGGCTAAAAGGAAGCTTGCTTCTTAAGCCCTGCGCTCATCTGGGCATTTCAAACTGAGGCCAGATGAGCGCAGGGCTTGAAAAGCAAACTTCCTGCCTGCATTTTGAATCCTGCCTGCGATGAACCCAGAGCAGGCAAGCCAGTCTCCTGTAACTTCGGCTCTTCGGCTTCCAAATCCAGCCTGGAAAGCAGCCGCTCTGGACGAGCGTCTTGCACTGGGGCGGGGCGCGCGTCTTCCTCCCCGCTGCTTCTGGATTTGGAAGCCGAAGAGCCGAAGGTTGGGGAAAAGACTTCTGCTGCTTCTGTCCCACCCATCCTGCCAACCCCCAGCACGAGACGCTCATCCTATCTGGGACTTGTCCCGGTACCTCGGTTGCATTCTTACGGTGTTCTCTCCACGGCAGCCCGTTCTAAAAGAGAACGTCTCGCGAGTTCAAACTTCTCGAACTCGCGAGGCTTCTTTTAGAAAGGGATGCCCTGGAGAGAACAGCATAGGAACACGACGGAGGTCCCGGGACAAGTCCCAGGTAGGACACCCGCCCCGGCCCGCCTTGCCAAACCCCAGCGCAAGACGCGCCTCCTACCTGGGACTTGTCCCGATACTTCGGTCGCGTTCTTCCGGTGTTCTCTCCATGGCAGCCCATTCTAAAAGAGAACGTCTCGCGAGTTCAAACTTCTCGAACACTCGAGGCGTTCTTTTAGAACGGGCTGCCCTGGAGAGAACAGCATAGGAATGCGACGGAGGTCCTGGGACAAGTCCCAGGTAGGACGCCCACCCCGCCTCGCCCCGCCAAGAGAGACGCACCACTTACTGGAGTTTTGCAGCTCCGTGGTCTCTCAGCTTGTCTGTTTGCAAGTTTTTTCCCCTAGACTAGCCGAGAGACCACGGAGCTGGCAAACTCCAGTAAGTGGTGCATATCGTGTCCCGCCCCGCCTGCACCCTGAAAATAATAAGCCACCCCCCAAAAATAAGGCCAGGGTCATTTTTGGGGGGGGTGTCAAAAAATATAAGCCCCTGTCTTATTTTCGGGGAAACACGGTAATAGTAGTAGTAGTAATAGTAGTATATATAACATAGGACCATTGTAAATAAAAACACTGGAGAAAAGGAGGCATTGTTGTAGTGTAGAAAACTTGTAATTTTTCCTGATCCAGTTATTGCAGTTCCAATGCATATGAATTTGCAATTCAATTAATACATGTGTATATTATGTAACACGTAAGAAAATGATCTATTTTCTACATAACATCATCTGGAAGAAGCTTAAACTGTGTCTACAATAACCTCTCATTAGAAAATAACTACTGATTTAGAACAGAGGTGGTATGCTGCTGGTTCGGACCGATTCGGGTGAACTGGTAGCGCCGACTGCGGATGGGCCCGCCCACCCTCCCGGACATAATGCCGTCCTATGTAGCCACATATTTTTGTCTAGGCACATGTGCGAATGGCGTGTGTGCGAGTAAAGAGCATGCAAGGGAGGCTGTGCACATGTGCGGAGAGCTATTTTAATGTAATTTCTTGCGGGAAGCTAGAGCTATTAATCACAAAACAGCATGTTATCCCTACTACCTGGTGTTTTCTTTCTATGAAAAAATTCATAACAGGAGGTTTACAACAATATTAAGTACAAGTGATAATGACAGCAACCACTCTCCAAAGCAAATAGGAAAACTCCAGAAATTCTATCTTCACTTTGTGGGGCTTCTAACCAGAGCTACTTCATTTTGGAAATGATCTAAGTCTCTTTGAAATTATCTCCTTCATTGTTCTCATTTAACCTGTTATGAAATAGATGAACATCTAATAAATGATGTATTTCTATATTTTTAAACATTTGCATTTGGCGTTACAATCTTACCTTCTTTTCTGGTTAAGGTCCTTTCCACGGGCTGCTGGCTTTAATGCTCCCCAAGCATAAGATTTTCCATGTTCAGCAAGGGGCCTTACCTTCCCCTCCATTAGCTGCCCACATTCGCATTCTATAGGAAAGCAACAAACCCCTATCCCTTGGGGAATGGGGTAATGGTGGCAAGGTCCACATGGCAGGAGGGAAGAAGTGCCAAGAACTTGGAGGCAGGAGTTCCCCCACCCCCACCCAGGAAATCTATCCTGCAGTTTCAGAGAAAATGCTGGAAAAGCTCTCTAACATTTGCCCTCATCGAGGACTGAGCTAATTGGCTCTGCTTTCCACATCCCAAAGAAGTGGACCCGAGGCAGCAGTGATCTCAAGGCTTTAGGTAGTTAATCAGACAATCAGAGTGGTAAAAAAGCCCTTCTCTCTCAAGCGAGGAAGGAAAGCAGTACATTTTGCTGTGGGGAACACAAACCATCCATTTATAATGCAGGCTACCTGGCTATATTTCTGAATCAAGATAAAAGCGGATGCGTAAGATGTACAGAGTGAGTATAATGTCTGCCTAAAGGGACACATTAGGTGGAGTTACCTAATCCTTTTTGTTAAGGGGTCCAGTAGCTATGATTGTTTTGGAATGAAGTCCTGCCAATATGTATGGATGTGGGGTGTGGGTATCTTTTCCTTCAAAATCCCTTGTCCCAGAATTGCTTTATTTGAGAAAACATAGCCCTTAAAGAAGAATAATGAAACTGCTCATAACACAGACTTCTCTTCCTGATTGCATTAATGAAATTAATTTACATTAACTGGAAGAGATCTGGACACATAACGGTTGATGAGAACATAGTAATGAAAGATAGCTTACAGGAGGCATTAAAAGTTCAGGATACTGAAAAGTCACAGCTGTAACTGGAAAATGCCTTCTAATTTGGTTATTTACTGAAAACAATTCAGCAAAGATTTATTATCATTAAAACTAGAATTTTTGGTCTGAACTCAAGATTGTTTCTCAGCTTGGAAAAAACATTAATCAGATAAACAGACATAGGAACTCACATTTTCAGTTTCTTTATGCATCTTTAGCTATGTTAATAAAATAGGTATGTATTGTAACTAATTGCCAAAGACATAAATATTAGGGCCATCAACACTTTAGATTTGATTTCAAAAGGCTACATGGCCAAAGGCATAATTATAGCACCCCTCTGCAACTGTTTAAAGCAGCCGTGTGATTTTAAAAAAACCCTATGGCTTTTAGTTGCAGAAAGTTGCTGTATTTGCATTCCCATGTGCTCCAAAACACCTTGGGAATCATATTTGAAGTACTGCACAGCCCCAACTAAACATGTTGCAGATACAGTTTGGATACAATTATATTAAGAGTCAAAATGATGCCACTTGGTCACATTGGAATAAAGACGCTCAACCACTTGTGGTAGAGGATGCCTGAACTTTGCATTTCTATCATGAAACAAATTCTAAGAATACCGAACAATAATGACTTCACAATTTCAATGACTGCTTGATATGTATGGATGTTGCCAACAAGAGTTTTTTATTTCAGAGAATTCAGTAATATCTTAATTTTCTGAAGGTCTGTGCTCATACATGCCACAAAATTTGAAGTTGTATATGAAACTCACCATGATAAATATTTGGTGCACACAACTTGCATAGAAATTCAAATTTTAGAGTTTGAAAACATAATTCTAGATTTAAAATACAATATGAAGAGAGAAGAGAGGCGGGGGGCACTGAAGCATCCCCATGATGTTTGATAAGAATGAATGACCATGGGGTTACTGCAGCCATTGTAACTTTGAAAAAGGGTCATATATAGTTTTGGGGTGTCTGTTGTAACTTTGAACGTTCATTGTGGCCTGCCGTATCTCAAAGACTATCTGTATTATGTTGCCCTGAAATGGGTGAAGGATCCTCAGTACTAGGACAAGCTTTTAACCTGGGCAAATCTACTGTGTATAAAATGATGAAAAATGCTAGCAAAAATTGTAATACATTCTACCCCTTGGTTTGCCATGAAATCCAGCTTTAAGAAAGATGTGCTTCCATTGCACATTGCAAAGAAAACACTTTTAAGTAATGTGGTACTTAAGAAGAAAGCTTTAAATATTTATGAGCACATTTGTCGGTGCATGTCAGTCCCACTAGGTAAGCCAAACCAGGAAATGTTAGCCCCACTAGGTAAGCCAAACCAGGAAATCAATTCCACAGAAAGGCTAGAACCATTTTTATTACTATTGGGGATGCAAGATGGCGGCGCATGCATATGCAGCGGCTCGAGAGACCAGTATCTTTTAGTTAATTTATTGTTTGTGTATGTTTTAGTGAGTGCTCTGTACATTTAGGCACAAGCAGTTTACAGTCGACAAGAGTTATTCAGTATTGGCAGAGAAGGTAGAGAAGGCTGCATTCTTGAACCGGGAGTCTCAAGTTACAACATTCCAGCTGAGCCTTCCTCCTCCTCCTCCTCCCCCGGCTGGGCTGACGGCTGCCTGTCTTCCAGGAGCCTCGGTAGGTGTGGTGGCCGCTGGAACTTCTTCATCCAGCCCCTCTCCACAGCCACGCCCGCTCGACTCGAAGTTAGGAAGGAAGGAAGACAGAAAGAAAGACAGAAAGAAAGAAGTTAGGAAGGAAGGAAGGAAGGAAGAAAGATAGATAGAAAGAAAGAAGTTAAGAAGGAAGGAAGACAGAAAGAAAAAAGGAAGGAAGGAAGGAAGAAGAAAGAAGACAATCAGACAGACAGACAGACAGAAGTTAGGAAGGAAGACAGACAGAAAGACAGACAGAAAGACAGACAGAAAGAAAGAAAGAAGTTAGGAAGAAAGGAAGACAGACAGAAAGAAAAAGATGTTAGAAAGAAGAAAGACGAAAGAAAAAGAAAGAAGGAAAGAAGGAAGGAAGAAGAAAGAAGAAGAAAGATGACAGAGAAAGAAAGAAAGGAAAAAGTTAGGAAGGAAGGAATACAGAAAGAAAGAAAGAAGTTAGGAAGGAAGTTAGGAAGAAAGGAAGGAAGGAAGGAAGGAAGGAAGAAAGTTGTATGGCCGCCCTGAGTCCTACGGGAGTGGGGCGGCATACAAAAACGACCCAAAAATAAATAAATAATAAATGGCGGATTGGAACTCATCTGCGAAAAAATTTGGCAGATGGTAGGCTTAAGGTTGGCCACCACTGCGCTACAGTATAGTGAGGCAAGAGCTAAATTGAAAAAGGGTATCAGGGACGCTAAAGCTACATACGGACGAAGGATTGAACATCTTTTTGAGAACTCAGACTCTCGTCGGGTTGGCAAGGCCTGAGACAAATCATGGGGCAGAGAAATAAAAATAGCTTGTCCAGTGGTAGTGATTCCTTGGCTGAGCAGCTAAATCAATTCTTCAGTCGTTTTGAGGTGGAAACAGGAATGACCATTACTCCAGCATTCACCACTGATAGCACATCATTAACATCTACCACTGATAGACAACCACTTCTATTGCAGATATCTGATGTGAGATGCGCTTTCCAGAATGTTAATATCCAGAAGGCAGCGGGGCCTGATGGAATCAAGGGACAAGTTGTTAGGGAATATGCTAGCTGGAGTGTTCACGGATATTTTCAATCTATCCCTGTTGCGGTGCTCTATCCCTACCTGCCTGAAGACATCCATTATAGTGCCAGTCCCCAAGCAGACAGCAGTGGTATCCCTTAATGATTATAGACCAGTAGCTTTGACATCTGTTGTCATGAAATGTTTTGAGAGACTGGTGTTGAACTATATTAAGCTGGTCTTCCATCTACTTTGGACCCATATCAATTTGCATATAGGAGCAATAGATCAACTGATGATGCTATGTCTATTGTTATTCATACTGTATTGAATCATTTGGAACAACAGGGAACTTATGTAAGGCTGTTATTTGTGGATTATAGCTCTGTCTTTAACACCATTCTACCCAATAGGTTTTTTCTTAAAATGTCCAATTTGGGTATAGATCAGAGGATGTGTTTGTGGATAAAGGATTTTTTGACAGATAGGCCACAGTCAGTAAGGATGGGATCTCATCATTCTTCCATTCCGACATTAAGCACAGGAGCCCCCCAGGGATGTGTGCTAAGCCCTTTTCTATATTCCTTGTATACATATGACTGCACCCCATTGTATAATACCAACGCAATTATTAAGTTTGCAGACAATAGGACAGTGGTGGGGCTCATTAATAAGAACAATGAGTCTGCTTATAGAAAGGAAGTACAAGGGCTGATAGCGTGGTGCAAAGAGAATAATCTTATACTTAACACCAAAAAAACCAAAGAACTGATAATTGACTTTAGGAGAAAGAGAGATGCACATTTACCATTGCACATAGATGGCGAGGAGGTGGAGAGTGTTATTAGTTTTAAATTTCTGGGTACTTATATCTCAGAGGACCTCTCATGGACTATGAATGTTAACATGCTTGTGAAGAAGGCTCAGAAGAGGCTGTACTTCCTGAGAATGCTCAGGAAGATAAATCTATCTCAGCATCTACTGTTGTCCTACTATCGCAGCACCATTGAGAGTGTCCTGACATGTCACATATGGTATTCTAGCATGGTATGGGAGCAGCTCTGCAGTAGACAAAAAAGCTCTACAGAGAATCATTACAACTGTCCAGAATATCATTGGGCTCCAGCTACCAGCCCTGGACGATATCTTCGCATCTTGCTGTTCTAGGAAGTTGTACAATATTCTCAGAAACTCTTCTCATCCTGCTTACAATTTTTTTGGACTGTTGCCTTCTGGCAGAAGATACAGAACAATTAAAACTCGGACCACACGCTTTCTGAACAGTTTTTATCCCAGAGCTATAATTGCACTTAATAATGAATTAAAGGGTCACCATCAGTGAGCTGTTGGATAGTATTACTTAGTCTGTTGTATGGATGTTTGAGTGGTTCAGGGTGGGGAATTTGTGGTGGGTGGGCGTGTTTTTAGGGATTGCTATGTGTGTTGGGACTGGTCTTGAAGTGTTATGTGAATTTCGTTGTATGGATGTACTGTGTATATACGTACAATGACAATAAATTATTATTATTATTATTATTATTATTATTATTATTATTATTATTATTATTATTATTATTATTATTATTATTATTATTATTATTATTATTATTATTATTATTATTATTGAAATTGGCTGTAGTAGCAGAATCTTGCAAGTCTGATTGCACTATGCCTCCTTCTCCTCCTTGAATTAAGAAGATGTCTGCCTGAGCCATTTTCCAATGCTATCTTGTTCTGGACTTTAAAAATGCTTTAGCCCCTTTTTCCTAGGCAACAGATCCTGCAAATATCTGACAAGGTCATCTTCCTTACTCATGCATTTTGGATTATAAAATTTGACACCATACCTTTTCCACTGGTTCAGTGTCTCATTCTTTATGCAAGGTTTTGGGGACACATAATCCTAGCATAAAATGAGGGAAGTCTATAGTTACCATGGCATAAATTTCAGGAGTTATAATCCAGTGGTCAACAGAATTATGTTTGTACTAGACAAAATTGTTTCCCTCTATTTATTAGGCTAATTAATTAGTTTTACAAAATCTTTCTGAATCTTCTTTTTTAACAAGTAGAACATGAAGATTTAATTCAAAAAGTAATTCAATAATTCTGCAGGAATTATTGATTTTTCTACATTGTAAAGTACACCAAACCCGAGATTTCTGTTCAGATGTAATTTGTTCCTTTTCCTTCTTTCATAGAACAAGTAGATTGGTAAAAGAGAGAAAAGCAACAAAAATGAAAACTTGATCCAGGATTTTGCAGTAGAAGATTCCATTGTTTTCAAGAACGATGGGTCATCACAGGTTTCTGTAAAGTATCAAAACACCAATGTGAGGCTTTGGAGTTTTACTTACTTAAAACATTTATATAGCTGCTCATCTTCCATTCAGCTCTGGGTGGATCCCAATCAAAATCAGCAAGTAACAATCACACATAAAAATTGCTGGACTGAGATTGTGCATACATTTTCCCCATGCCATTTATAGTGTTAAAAGTTTAGGAGTTTCGGTGCAGATAGAGCACAAATGCTGCTAGATGCTCCTATGGCTCATAGCAATCACTATTTTCCTTTTGACTGGCTTCAGAACAATGCAAAATGTTGTCATGAAACCAAAGAGAGTGAGGTTAACATTTTCTAGCTGCAGATGTCTCTTGGAAAAAAGAGATGATGGCTGCTCGCCCCTAAGATATTCCAAAGAACTGCCAGAGTAATGACAGGGAAAAAGATGATAAGGAGATTTCAGAGATTCTTACATACAGTATATGTATTATGTTGGAAGAAAAATATATTAGGCTAAGATGAAAAGAATATGTTTATCTGTGGGAATTAATCCAATAGTGGTTGTCTTATCAGTAACATTTTAAAAATATTCATCAATAATAAAAGACATTAGAAAGATTTGGGATCATTATTTTGGATTATAATTCAAGAGTATTTCCAACCCAGACTTTTTCTCAAGAAGTAAGACTAACTCACTCATTTATTCCCCAAAGGCCAGCTGCCATGCCCTCCCTCACCAGTGCACACCCTCCCAATTCACAGAATCCAGAGTCAACTAGTTTTGTTATGATTTGTCATGTTTCCAATTTCAAATGTGAACTATGTACGCTTACTGAAAGGTACACATCTTTTAAAAAATAAGAGTGCTCCCTGGTGCAAATATACTGCCGCAGAAAAACAGCAACAGAAAAAGCAGGAGCAGGAATATTTTTGTGACTGGGAGAACAGCCTCTTGCTGAGAGGGAGAGAAATAGTGAGAGCAAGAGAGAGATGTGAAATTGCCAATCAAGTAGGCTAGCTCTACCATACTAGATACTTTTATATTTCAATTTTAAAATAAGAAAGCAGCCAATAGATAAAATTATTGTTGATGCAGTTATCTGGTTGCATGAATTACTTGGGATTATATAATTATATAGTTATATATGATTATTATAACATATAATATTATAATAAGATCATATGACTGATTACCCTAATGCAAAAGCATGCTATACTGCTATTAGCTGTTATTCCATTTGTGTGATTCTGGATTCTGTCTAATTTACATATTTTCATATTAATATCCTCTTTATAAATGACCACATATCTTTCTCCTACAAAAAACAGTGGCCTTCTATTGGAATTTGGCATTTCAAGGTAATGAACTCCTCTATTCGTCTGCTGTTACCCTTATTCTGCCATCTATTCTCAGTCGGGATGAAAGCTGTGAAGTAAATTCTGAATACTTGCCGCGAAGATGTGATCTGTTTTTTTGTTTCTTCCATTTGGATTTCGTTGGGTCAGTGATCCTCTGTAATAGGAGTTCCGAGCAAAGGATTCAGCATTGCCTTGAAAAGTTAAAGAAAATAATAAGGATGGCAAGATGCTGCAATAAAATTATTCATGTTTAGCTAGTATTGAAAGGTAAGAATGGGGAAAGAACCTAAGTATACATGCAATGTTTAAATGGAGGGAGAATGTTTAAGTTCAAAACCTCTTCTGGGATAATAATTAAATCAGCAAGTAAAAAATAAGTTTCCTGCAACACTTTTAATGTACAAGTTAGACAACGATCTTTTTCTATATTTAAGAAAATTTATCTCTATGAATTACTTGGCATTCCCCACATTATCATTTATTCCCATTAACTCCAAGTTTGGACACAATATTATATCTAAACCATTTAATGACATCCTTTTTGTTTTGGTGACCAATGCTTGTTATTAAAAATTGTATTAACATAAGAATTACATTGATGACTCTTGATTTCTATTCAATTTTTCTTTTTCTTTTAAATCTCCATGTTCAATGTGTTGCACTATGTTTTAATAGTGAGAAAATACACTGCACTTTTAAAATTATTTTGTGAACTTTGCAATAACTCTACAATGTAAGTAAGAATTATTGCCTTCATACTGTAGCAGCTGAATGAGTGATCAATAATATTTTCTAAGTCCTCCTTCCCCCTCAATTCATAGAAGCAAAGTTTGAACCCAGTACAGGTAGTCCTCACTTAACGATCCTAAATTGGACTGGAATTTCTATCGCTAAGTGAAGCAATTGTTAGACAAAACATCATGTACAGTAACTTAACAATGGCAGTTCCAATATTTCTAATTGTGGTCATTAGTCAAGGAATGCACTTAGGCGAGGACCTCATACTTCTGTTCTCTGCTTCAACTCCCCACTCACCTACCTCCCCCCCTCCATATCTGCAGCTGCAGCACACTACTGGCTCAGATTTAAGCGGTTGACCATTAGACTTCTAGATCCCTTTCTATACAAGCGTGAATTCTTCAAAAAGATTCAGAAGTGCTTCTGGCACACCTTAATCCTGCTTTTTTGCTTCCATGTGGATCTGACTAAAAGATGTGGCTACTATAAGAGACATGTTAAATTTAAATAAAATGAGAGTCTGCTGCTACTTCAGTGACTGGTAGAATCAATTCTTCCCTATCATTTTCAGAGGCATCACAATCTAAAATTTACCCTAGTAGATTACAAATAGTAATGAGAGTATGCTAATCAAATGCATTGATTAGCATTTGGGACTGGTATAAATAAATTTATATTAACAAATTGGGACTGGTATAAATAACTGTATGGAAAGAAAATTGTGGAATAAATACTTGAAGCTTTATTAAGCAGATATTCCTTTAACTATAGCAAGTTAATTCCACTTTCCGCAAGTATCAGTTAACCCAAGTTTATTACTGTCAAGTCTACCATCATGTCCTGCCATTCTGTTGGAAGGCGGGGGAGGAGGCTCGCTGGCATTTTGCATGCTTTTGCTTTGACTGTAACTGCTTGGGAATTAGGGAAGTGGACTGTCTTCGGAGATGGAGTGGATTCCCTCTCAGGTTCCAGCCTGACTTCAAGGCCATTCTGCCCGGAGGATGAACTGTTATCTGCCTAGCATCTTGGAGTTTCCATAGCAACTGATGGTGTCAAGAGTAGATCACTCTTTCACCTAGTTACTTCTTTGCTCTCTGCATGACAACAATTGGGAAGGGGGTGCCTGGAATGTCTGGGGGGGAATGGAATGCTAAGATTCTGTCTGCAGACTGAGAGACCCTGCTGCCAAGGTCCCGACAGACGCACAGGTGTTTGAACGAGGCAGGCTGTTCCCATAACAAGAGGAACTCATTCGATAGGACAACACAATGAACTGAGGGGGATGGCCAATGGGGAAAATCAAGTTTAACTATGTGGGTTTTCGCACGGAACTTTAGAGCTGGTTTTGCTTCTACTGTGCCAATATAGTGTATTCAATAAAGTTTACTTTTTGGGAAGAACAATGACCCAAGAATTCCTGATTTGGATTCGCTAGCTGGACAGCTGACAGCCGGTGGTCAGGGGGTTTGGGTTTTGGGAAACGAAAGAATGCTGTTTTCTTTGCACAGGCTTTTTCAGATTTCGCCTTGCTCTCCTGCAATCATTTTCTCTCTGTAAAAGTTCTTTTGATTCAACTTGATGAATTCAAAAGTCCTGCTTTCCTGAGGGGTTAGCTGAGGCAGGTTCTTATAATTACATATAATAATCTATGAAGTGGTCTTTTATATATAGGTAGTCCTCATTAGAGCACCACAGCTGGGACTGGCAATTTGGTCATCAAGTGAAGCAGTTGCTGAGTGAAACTGCAAGTGTGCTTATGATCTTCTTCAGCTTTCCTTTTCTTTACACACCTGCAAAGATTATAAATGCGAGCATTGACCGGAGTTACTTTTTCATTGCTGTCATTACTGCAAATGTTGCTGAAAGATTATCTGTATAACTTTCTGCTTAAATATTAATATCTGTTGAAAATACACCTGGAAGAACAAAAGGTCCTCACTTAATGACCACTTGATCAATTACCAAAGTTACAACAGCACTGAATGAAATTATGGTTGTTGCAGCATCCTGTAGTCACATGATTAAAATTTGGGCACTTGGCAGCCTGCAAACAGAGGTTGCTTGACTCTCCCTCACCAACTCTACCCTTTCAGCTGCCCTGCATTCTACCACTGCCATCTACCCCCTGCTGCCCCTCACCAGCCCCCAAGTGTCCTTTCTCCCACTGATGATGAGGCCATGCAAAGATCCAGCAGCTTCTTCTGCCAGTCGGGCCCCAGCAGCGGGAGGAAGAAAACAGCAAAGGTCAGTTGGGGGCAGCAGGTCGAGACAGGGGTGAGTGACAGCAGAGTGCAGGATGACCGAAATAAAAGAACTGTCTTCAAGACCCTTTCAGCATGATGCAGAAACTCTGGCAGAGTAATAGCTGAATATGTATGAAAATGACATTGTGAAATTGATCCATACATTCTAGGTATGCACACATGCAGAAAGTAACTCAACTCTGCTTTTAATCAAGGCAAATTTTAATTAGGCAGAGGTTGCCAATCAACTGAGCATTTTCCTCCTTGCATAAATGAGCAAAGGTCTTACTTGCAGTTTCATGGGAAATACTGAATTTCTTCCTCAACACATGGGACACAGACATGACCTAAAAAGAATAAAATCTTGTTAAAGTGTAAATAAGGGTTGGCTGTATTTTCCCCCATTGCAATTTTCTTCAGCAGGCCAGCATTTTTGCCCACAAATAAAGGTCAGTCCACTCATTTATTTTGTAAATAATTCATCTATTTTGCTGATGTACTCCGTTGCCTGGATTAATTCATTAAGCAAATGAAGTTCAGTAAAATATTTCTTCTATTTGGATTAGACTTTTTTTAGAGAAGCTGAATATCCTGTTTCTCCCCACAACTCTCCAACTGTACACCACTTAGCCAATTGTTTGCATCAAAATGTCATTTGCAATATGCAGACCTTAACGTCATACCAGAAAGGCCAAGAGAAATATTTCTTAGAACTATAGGATCATGTCTACCACTAAGCATCATTAATACCGTGTTTCCCCGAAAATAAGACCCTGTCTTATATTTTTTTTGAACCCTGAAATAAGCGATTTGCCTTATTGCCATGCACTCAAAAGCCCGATTGGGCTTATTATCAGGGGATGTCTTATTTTGGGGGAAACAGGGTAAGTATTGAAAGGGAGGTTTTGAAAACTAGTATTTGAATTTCTAGAACACAGTTTGATTTGTAGATCCCTGTTTCAGAGATTTATATGTTTCTACTTCTCCAGCTTCAATATCATGTAGAAGTATGTACAAATTTAAAACAGGCAAGATTTATATTTTAATCTTTTGTGAAATTTACTTGGTAAATGTTATTTTTCCATCTATATTTTAAGTATGTAGTCTTAATTAAGCATGGTCTATTGGCATACATGATACATGATCAGCATTTTCACTACTATCATTGGCTGCTGGTGATGTTGGAAAAATCATGCAATGGAATTTTAAAAATGGCAAAAGCTATGGTTATCTGAGTTTAAACCTTTATGATATCTTCAAAATTAACTAGGCAATCCTTGTAGATTTCAGAGCAAGTAGAGTATTTGTTTCAAAAAATGAACCTAGGAAGAAATGTGCTTGTCTCTTGTCCTGAAGTCATCCAAGATTAGATTTTAAAATTGGGAAAAAACCTGATTTTAAGATTTTAAAATTGGGGAATGAGCAGCTAAATGACAGGTTCCATTGTTGCCATTTCTCATCTTGTACTTGCACATACTTTCAAATCACCTGGTGATACTGTATCAGGAAAGTTTGAGTCCTCTATAGAATTATATGCATTCCTGGGAGGCTGAAGGTTAAATCCTTGGAATGAAGGATATGAAAAACATTAATTTGATTTATGATAATCAAGTAGTAAGAAAATAGTTGGTTGAGCATGCACCCGCTTTGCATATCTTTACCTGCTCTAGGGCTAATTCATTCCAAAGTGACAAAACAGCCACTTAGAAAGGCTAAATATAAGATACAATTGAATTTATAATGAGGAAGAAAGAATATCTGAGGCTACTCTACCAGAATTCTCTGGCTTGGACCCTTATCTAATCTCTTTACTTTCTAATTTTCTCTGCTGTTCTGTTCAGTGACAAATTTTTACTAGTGGACTTTATTTACTAATTCCTACAGTATATTATATGTAATGGTTTAAGATTCATGGCTCAAAAATGATCCATTATGGAGCTATTAGCAGTAATACTGTAGTGCTCTTTAAAAAGTGCTTCAGATCAATTTATGCTAACTGGTTTTATTTTTACCCATGAAACTTTCCATTTGCCAGGACTCTTCTCCATCTCCTTTGCTCCCTTTAAGTACAGGTTACTCAGTGGTTTGTATTCCTCCTTCTTTTCCATCTCCTTCTACTCCAATCTTTCCTGAATTCATAGTGTTGTCATTCCCCCAGGGCATATATGTTTGTTTTGTCACTTTGTAAATATAGGACACTGTTGTAAATTCTTCACAGCATTTAGAAACAGCATTGAGAATACCTAAACTCTCAAATGAGATCCAAGAAAATGTATCCAAAATCCTACCTCTGACCAAAGCATACAAAAACAGAATGATCTTAAAGCAAACTGCCCTTCTCTAGCCATACAAAATATTACAGAAGGACCAAAAACCAGCAGACAAAGGCTGAATGACAGTTCTCATAGACAGAGCACAACACATAAAAAAATCTAATTAAGTGTTGAGCAACAAAGATGCTTACATCTCTCTGGAAGAAAACCTAGAAAAGGAGCAACATCAAATGTCCCTAAAAAAGTAGCACCATCAAGTGCTTCTGTGATAGGTAGAAAAATACTCCAAACCTTCCTAGGAAAAAAAAGCAAGTGTTGGTGATAGGAAATTCAATTTTCATGGGAACAGAACCAGCTGTCTGTAGACCAGACAGTCAACCCAGAAAGTTATGTTGTCTCCCTAGAGCAAAAATCAAAGATGGCTGAAAACCTAACTAAAATAATAAAACTCACATATTACTACCCTTTTCTACTACTACATGTAGGGATGATTGACACAAAAAACCTTTGAAAACAATAAGATTACAAGCAGCTAGGCAAGAAAGTTAAGGAGTTAGGTGCACAAATAGTTTTTTCATCTGTACTGCCAATGAAAGGTCAACATCCAGTAAGAGAATAAAGGATTCTAGAAGTGAACCACTGGCTAAAGGGTTGCTGTCACCAAAAAACCTTTGGATTCCTGGACCATGGTCTGCACTACATCCATGTTGGGCTTTTGGCAAGGGATGGGCTGCACCTCACAAAGACTGGGAAGAATGTTTTTGGAAAATGATTAGCACAACTTATCAGTAGGGCTTTAAACTAAAATTGAGGGGGGAGGGTGACCAACCTTTACAATCTTCAGGAACTAATTCCAACCAACCCCCCCTAGAAAACAAGTCAAATTATGAGGTAAGGAGGGATGGGAAGGAAGACAAATTCAAACACCAAATAAGAGACATAGGAAGCATATCCAGAGTCAGATATAAAGCTCTCAAGTGCCTATATACAAATGGACAAAATTTGGGGAACAAACAGGGTGAACTCGAATTATTAATATATGAAGGTATATATGATATAGTTGCAATCACAGAAACTTTGATGGGATGAAACCCATGATGGGACATACTGATAGAAGGATACAAATTGTTCAAAAAACCCAGACCCCATACAAGAGGAGGTGACATTGCACTGTATGTAAAGGACCACTATATTGCTACAGAAATGCACGAGACCAAAGACGAAAACCTCCTAGAATGCATATGGGTCAATATAAAAGAAAAAAAGAATGAAATTGCCATAAGTGTATACTACAGGCCACCCAACCAAGCAGAAAAAATAGATGTACTTTTTGCTAACCAATTAACAAATATATGTAGGAAATACACTACAATAGTAATGGGAGACTTCAATTACCCTGACATCAACTGGAAGATTAATTCTGCACCAAGTGAGAAATCAAAGTTTCCTGCCCAACCTAGATGACAATTTTGTTGTCCAAAAGGTAGAGGAGGGAACTAGAGGGACAGCCATACAGGACTTAATACTTACAAACAGAGAAGAAGTGATAGAGGGAGCTGAAACTGCAGGAATCTTGAGTGAGAGTGACCATGTCAAACTGGAATTCAACATAATGCAAACACAAGCAATAGAACATAATGATACCAGAGTCTTAGATTTTAACAAACTCAGAGAGAACTTGGGAAAGATTCCTTGGATGAAAATCTTAAATGGGAAAACAACTCAAGAAGGTTGGGAAATTCTGAAAAATATGATCATAAAATCCCAATCCAGCACAGTACCACTGAAAAAGAAAAACAAGAAATCAAAGAAGAAACCAGGATGGCTGCACAAAGATCTCTCTGATAAATTGAAAGACAAAAAGGACAAGTACAAAAAATGAAAAGAGGGACACCTAACTAAGGCAGAATATCAGCAGATAGCCAGAATCTGCAAAGACAAAACAGATCATGCCAAACCAATCTTATTTCATTCTTCAACATAGTGACTAAATTAGCGGACCAGTGAAATACTGTAGACATAGTATACTTAGACTTCAGCAAGGCATTCAACGTAGACAACGATCTACTTCTTGGTACTGGTAAGTTAGAAAAAAGTGGGATAGATAGCATCACCATCAGATGGATTTGTAACTGGTTGACAAACCATACTCAACAAGTAGTCCTTAACGGTACTACGTCTATATGGAGGAAAGTAAGCAGTGGGATATCACAAGGTTCCGTCTTAGGCCCAGTATTCTTCAATATCTCCCTCGGAACAGGTCCGCAATTTGGGTGTCCTCCTAGATCCACAGCTAAAATTGGAGCAACATCTTTCAGCTGTGGCTAGGGGGACCTTTGCACAAATCCGTCTTGTGCACCAATTGCGACCTTACTTGGAGAGGGAGGCTTTGCTCACAGTCACTCATGCCCTTGTCACCTCACGGCTAGACTACTGTAACGCGCTCTACATGGGGCTACCCTCAAAGAGCATCCGGAGACTCCAACTGGTACAGAATGCAGCTGCGCGAGCTGTAGTGGGTGTACCGAGATACACCCACGTAACACCTATCCTTCGCCAGCTGCATTGGCTGCCAATTAGTCTCCAGTCGCAATTTAAGGTGTTGGTCGTTACCTTTAAAGCCCTACATGGCTCAGGGCCAGGTTACCTTCGGGACCGCATCCTACCACATACCTCCCTACGACCGGTTAGGTCCCATAGAGAGAGCCTCCTCCGGGTCCCATCAGCCAAACAATGTCGGTTGGCGGGGCCACGGGGGAGAGCCTTCTCTGTGGGAGCCCCGTCCCTCTGGAACCAACTCCCACCAGAGATCCGGACTATCCCCACCCTGCTGGCCTTCCGTAAAGCCATAAAAACTTGGCTCTTCCGGCAGGCGGGGTGAATAGGAAGATCAGATTCCCCCCATGAATGTTGTTTTTATAATTGTTTTAACTATGCTTTTTAATTTTAAACTATGATAATTGTTTTTATTGTACGTTTCTTATCCTGTTGTACGCCGCCCTGAGTCCCACGGGATTGGGCGGCCTATAAGAACGTTTATTAAATTAAATTAAATTAAATTAAATATCTTCATAAATGACATTGATGAGGGAATAGAAGGGGAACTTACCAAATTTGCGGATGATAAACTGGCAGGAATAGCCAACACCCTACATCCGTGATGGCGAACCTATGGCACGGGTGCCACAAGTGGCACGCGGAGCCATATCGGTGGGCACGCGAGCTCAGGTCCGGCGTGCATGTGTGCACTAGCCGGCTGATTTTCGGGCCTTCTGGGCCCACTGGGAGTCGGAAAACAGGCTGTTTCCAGCCTCCAGAGGGGGTGGGGAAGGCCGTTTTCGCCCTCCCCAGGCTCCTAGAAAGGCTCTGGAGCCTGGGGAGAGTGAAAAATGGGCGTGCCATTGCATGCTGGGAGCAGGGGGGTCATGCGTGCATGTGCGGGGGTGCATGGAATTATGAGTGTGGGCACGCACACACGTGATCCCCCGCATTCCCTCCCCCCTTTTGGCATGCGAACCAAAAAAGGTTCGCCATCACTGCCCTACATGATAGGTTCAAGATCCAGATGGATCTTGACAGACTTGAACACTGGGCCCTATCTAACAAAATGAAATTCAATGTAGCGAGAAGTAAAGTCTTGCACTTAGGAAAGAAAAACCAAAAATATACATATAGACTGGATGATACCAGGCTTAATAGCAGTAATTTTGAGAGGGATCTTAGAGTCTTAAGTGTCTCAATTAAATATGAGACAACAGTGTGCGGCGGCAGCCAAAAAAGCCAATGCAATCCTAAGTTGCATTAACAGAGGGATTCAATCAAGATCAAGTGAGGTACTAATATCACTCTATAAAGCCTTAGTTAGAGCACACCTAGAATACTGCATCCAGTTTTGGTTACCACACTATAAAAAAGATGCCAAGACTCTAGAAATAGTGCAGTGAGGAGCAACAAAGATGATTAGGGGACTGGGCTATAAAACATAGGAAGAACAGTTACAGGAACCTGGCAAGACTAGTCTAGTGAAGAGAAAGACCAGGGGAGACATGATAGCAGTGTTCCAATATTTGAGGGGCTGTCATAGAGAGGAGGGGGTCAACCTGTTTTCCAAAGCACCTGAAGGCCAGACAAGGAATAATGGATGGAAACTGATCAAGGAGAGATTCAACCTAGAAATAAGGAGGAATTTTCTGACAGTGAGAACAATCAACCAATGGAACAGATTGCCTGCAGAACTTGTGGGAGCTTCATCACTGGGGGCTTTCAAGAAGAGACTGGACTGACATCTGTCAGAAATGTTGTAGGGTCTCCAGCTTGAATGGGGCATTGGACTAGATGACCTACAATATCCCCTACAACTCTGTTGATCTGTTAATCTCTAAACACAAGCTCAATAAAGAAATTAGTCCAATCAAGAAAGCCTCAATAATCTAGCCAAGGTAGAACAAATTATAAAACAACTATCATGTTCAAAAAGCTATGGATCCATTTTCCATGCTTTTATGGACACACAAAAATACACAGACCAGATATACCACTCTACCTGCCATCTGTCTCAAATGGTGTAGGAACTCCTGTGTAAAGATTGTCTCTCCATTCACCTACAAAGTACGAACTTCTGAGCCAGGTAGCTCAAAAGGATTCCTTTATTAGTAAATGTGATAACAACCCATTCATTCAAAGCAAGATCTGAATGCCCTTAGGCAAAGCAAGTACATTTAAACCTTAGAGCCCTCCCCATTAGCCAAAATGCAAATCTTGGCCAATACACAGATGTGGAAGTCCCCCACTCTGGGAATCTGGATGAGTATACGTTTCCACAAAGCCTTTTCCATTTAAACTAACTCACATTGCCCCTCATAAATCCTATCCCAAGATAAAAAGGTTCCCAGATGCCTGGCGCCAGGATATATGTTGTAAACGTCAGTTGATCCAAGCAATGCTGATAAATCAAACTCAAGACCCCCCCTTCTCTCTCTGAATGGCAAACCCACTCTTTGGGGTTCTGACATCCTGCTTGAGCAGGGGGTTGGACTAGATGACCTACAAGGTCCCTTCCAACTCTAATAATAAATCTAAAAACCTAATTGTGTAACTATTGAGCACCCCAACATACAACTTTGCCAAAGAACTCATTAAAAATGTGGCTATTCTGATGCGAGCAAACATGCTATCAATTCACTATTACAGTGCTTTTAGAAAATCAAAGACTTAATAGCTGAAGAAGATGAATTCATGAACTCACTGATAACTCAGCAGTCTTCACATCACAAAACTGGCAAAAACCACTTAATCCTTACTGTACAAAGCTCCACATTAAGTGAAGGAAACAAAAATGGAAATTACTTATAGACTACTGCCTCCTCCATAAATAACTCCAAATGTGAATTTGTTAGGTGGACATTATTTTTTGTAATAACCAAATACTTACAACAAAATCAGTCTTTAAACAGAATCAAATTTATAAGGGAAGAAAAGAATAACAGACTACCATTCCTATATATTCTCATCAACCAAGGTAATAATGGCAGACTTATATTCAGGTATATTGAAAAGCAATATAAACAAACCAAGTGCTGCATTACCAGAGCAACAATCCAGCTGCCCAACATAAGAGGGCTTTCAGACAAGCCTGAATATCCAGGCTTGTCTGTATATTCCAAGAACTCCAAAGAGAAAGAATAAGACAACCTTTATAGTATTCTTCAATGAAATGGGTACCCATTACATTGGGTACTCACATTATTAAAAGTGCTTTTCAATGCACTAGAACACAACCACCACTACCCATAAAAAGAGTAAATCTTCTCTACATTAAAAATATCTCAAAAACCACCAGCAGATTACGTCAACTGCAAAGTATCAAAGTAGCCCACAAACCAACAAAATCCTTCCAAAATATCTTAAACAAACATGAAGTGAAATTATTTACAACATAGAATGCGCTGACTGTGAAAGCTACTGTGTAGGACAAACAGGCAAAGGATTATAGAACACACTTAGTTGGCAGCCAGAAGACATGCTGGAATTTTTTTACTGGATACATGGACCAATTTAACCACCAAGTCGACTATAGCCATTTTAGATCAAGTGAAACCCAAAAATATAAGGGAGTTCCTAGAGGCCTCGCATTCTAACAGATCATTGTCCATTGTCCAAATATCTAGTCTACAAACTATTAAAAAGGCAAACTAAAGACCAAGAAAGAGCAGAGTCTGGGGCATTCTTCTTCCAGGAACTTAGGAATATACAGTAACAATAAATCTTGGTTCACAGCTAAACTTAAGCAGCTACGTAGTTCCAAAGAGGAAGCCTACAGAAAAGGTGATAGAATGCTGTACAATCAGGCCAGAAATGCATTAACAAGGGAGATCAGAGCAGCAAAAAGAAACTACTATGAAAAGCTAAAGAATCAGTTCTCAACAAATGAACCAGCAAACATGTGGAAAACTCTTAAAAATATCACCAGTT
The DNA here is from genome assembly GCA_023053685.1 of Diadophis punctatus similis. NCBI lineage: Eukaryota > Metazoa > Chordata > Lepidosauria > Squamata > Dipsadidae > Diadophis > Diadophis punctatus. The sequence continues at coordinate 45,033 of JALIGW010000031.1, forward strand.
ACAGCAAACCTCCTTCCCAGGCTGAAGGAAATCAACAACTGGCAGATGACCTGAACGTGTTTCAACTCCTACCCTCAGAACGACGCTATAGAGTACTGCACACCAGAACAACTAGACACAAGAACAGTTTTTCCCCGAATGCCATCACTCTGCTAAACAAATAATTCCCTCAACACTATCAAACTATTTACCAAGTCTGCACTGCTATTAATCTTCTCATCGTTCCTATCACCAATCTCCTCCCACTTATGACTGCATGATTATAACTGAGTTGTTTGTATCCTTACGATTTATATTGACTGTTTCCTAATGTGATTTGATTGCTTATGTATACCCTATGACTATCATTAAGTGTTGTACCTTATGATTTCTGACGAATGTATCTTTTCTTTTATGTACACTGAGAGCATATGTACCAAGACAAATTCCTTGTGTGTCCAATCACACTTGGCCAATAAAGAATTCAATTCAATTCAATTCTATTCTTATTTTTTTATCCTCAAGATATAGATACCAGATAACAAACACAGAAATAATAAAATAATACAATCAACTAATGAGATTTGCTGCCTATTACGAGTACTTAGAATTCCTGCTTTGCTTAGAAGGGCAGTATTTGTATCTCCTTAACTTTTTATAATTATAAGCTTGAATTCAGAGACCATACAATTTCATTAAGGCATATCATTGCTTTTTGTGTGTGTGTGTGTGTGTAAAATTCAGATATGCTCACCTGGATGCTTCTTTTTTTCTTAGGCCTTTCCACTGGTTTAACTCTCAACCCAGCAGCACTCAGTGCAGCGATTCGAGATTCTATATCAGACACCTTTATAGGAAGTAGCACATTATTCCATCATAAAGGCAACTGGACTTTTTCCTAGCATACAACCAATACATGGTTGTACTGTATATGCACACACGGAGAGGCAAACATCTATCCCTCGGAACGGGTCCTTAATTTGGGAGTTCTCCTAGATCCACAGCTAAAATTAGACCAACATCTTACAGCTGTGGCTAGGGGAGCCTTTGCACAGGTTCACCTGATGCACCAATTGCGACCATACTTGGAGAAGGAGGCTCTACTCATGGTCACTCATGCCCTTGTTACCTCTAGATTGGACTACTGTAATGCGCTCTACATGGGGCTACCCTTAAAGAGTATCCGGAGACTTCAACTGGTGCAAAATGCGGCTGCGCATGCTGTGGTGGGTGTCTCAAGATACACCCACATAACACCCATACTCCGCCAGCTGCATTGGTTGCCCATTGGTCTCCGGGTGCAATTCAGGGTGTTGATCAACATCTTTAAAGCCCTACATGGCTTAGGACCAGGTTACCTCCGGGACCGCATCCTACCTCATACTTCCCTTCGATCGGTTAGGTCCCACAGAGCCAAACAATGCCGGCTGGCGGGGCCTAGGGGGAAGGCCTTCTCTGTAGGGGCCCCTGTTCTCTGGAACCAACTATTCCCAGAGATCCAAATTATCCCCACCTTGCTGGCCTTCCGAAAAGCCATTAAGACATGGCTCTTCCTGCAGGCGGGGTGATTTTGAGACAACTTTCCCCCATGTATGCATGGTTTTGTATGTCTTTTTTAAACTCTTTTAAAATTGTTTTTAATAATTTTATTGTTTAGTTGTTCCTTAAAATGTTGTACGCCGCCCTGAGTCCTCAGGGAGTAGGGCGGCATAGAAGAACACTAAATAAATAAATAAATAAAATCCCTAATTTAAGTCAGTGCAGCAATAGCACTATTTCATTTGGCACTCCACATGCCAGTGAACTGGAATCTGGGGATAACTGTCTTCAATTATTTAAGTGCTATAGAAAACAATAAACGGAACAAGTATGCCATGCTTTACAGTATGTAACGTGACTATAGTTTTCCAGATTTCTCAGGCTTTTTTTTAAAACAAACTACACCCTGATTTCATTACAATGTACAAGTCAGGTCCTAGCAGTGATAAAAAGTGTACTTTTCTCAGAACCAATTATTTTCTGCCTTCATTAATTCCCAGATTTCTGAGGCAAAATTACTTTGCCTTAGCTGTGCTGAGCTAGCCTGCAGAATAAAGTTTAGGCAAGACCAATTCCCATTGTGACTTATCTTCTCTCTTAATTAAGAGAAATACATTAAGAAAGGAAAGTGATTATATGTTATTTTTCTTGGTTTAAGAAACTGCATTTTTTAAATCGCCTTTTATAATCTTAGACCAAAGTTGCTTCTATTCTATTAATAAATGCCTTTTTTTACTGAGTCATTGTATAAAAACACTTCAGTCAATTTGTATGAAAATATATGGCTATCTAGCCCAAGGAAGTCCAATAAGGTTGCATTGTATTCCATATATACATACATTTAACCCATTCAAAATTGTTTGTTCTGTATTAGGCAGATGATAGTTATCTGAAACTGATAGAATATTAGTGATAAGAAAGATTGTAGCTATCATTTATCTGAACAATGTAAAGAAATATAGTTTTTTAGGCTCATGAAAAAGTTTAGGTAGGCACATTTCAACTATGGTTAAAATATTTAAAACTATTCTATGGGTTCAATTTTTGTATGGGATAATTTTCTGGGGAATTCTTGCTTAGAAATCAACCCAAGCAGCCTTTTAAGAAAAGACAACAGGGATTTACCTCAGTCTCTCTGTGTTGTACTTCAGCCACAGTAAAAGCCACTTTGTCTTCCAACTCTGACAGTTCTGAATCTGTTGTTGCACTGTGATGGGTTTGGTCCTCCAACTCTCTCAGTCTTTTCTGCAATCTATAGATGTTCTCCATAGTAGGCACCTGTAATCAGCAGTACTAGTTAGTTTCCAGCTAGATTATTGTCAATGATCTCTCTAAACTCTAGAGCAGGGGTGTCAAACTCACGTCATCACAGCGGCATCACATGACATATAGGGAATTTTTTCCCCTTTGCTAAACCGGGTATTTATTAGTAAAGGAAATGAAAATAAAATTGTCAGCACCATATCACTGTTCCAAAATCAAATCTATAATTACATTTGGAATAATGTAGAGTAGGCTTGTTTCAAGGTTGTAAGAAAGCCGAAAAGAAAAAGATGAGTTTTTAATTAGAAAAAAGTGATGGTGGTGAACTGTGTATGACAGTAATTCAAAAGTTGAACAGAAATGGAAAGTTAACCTAGATACCATTCCAACATCACATATAAAAATGAGCTTGTGGCAATTAACTTGTGTCATCCCATTTTCCAATTTCAGATAGAAACAACCAGATCTAATTGGACTTCTCAACACATTTACTACGCTATGAATATTACAAAAAGTCCACAGCTGAGGGGTGCAATACTTTGGAAAGAGTGCCTTGCTTCAGTGGGTCATTAGGAAAAGCTCTGGGTTGAACACAAATTTCAACCAAACTCACTAGTAGGCTCCAAAATAATGACTTCTCTGCATTTGCATCACAAAAGTCCCATCCTTTGAGGTGAGGCACCTGGTCAAAACATATCAGCCTCACCAGATGCTTCATGTAGCAGAGTGCCATGCCTCTGCCCTCAAGCATTAGTCTGAGGCATATTATCTCTACTGTGTCAAGTTTGGCCTTCAGACAGAGCAATATCACATCCCATAAAGAATAGCAATAGCACTTAGACTTATATACCACTTCACAGTGCTTTGCAGCCCTCTCTAAGCAGTTTAGAGTCAGCATATTGCCTCCAACAATCTGAGTCCTCATAATGCTATGAAACATTAAAAAAAAGTTGGGAATCTGAGGAAAGAGGGCAACGAAAGCAATCCTAGTCCCCAATGAGTTGTTATTAGCTTTGAGCCAGCCTAGGGGAAAGGCTAGGTAGAGGGGTATTTTCACTCTCTGGCATATTTAATAATTTTCTGTTATTTACTTATAAAAATATTTCTGGATGGTTGGGCTTATCAGGCTATTACAAATGCTATCATTAAAACTATTTTTTAAACAACAACAACCCAGAAACATTTTAATGTCAGACTGCAACACGGTACCTGCCTTCCCCATATCTAGTTTGGGAATAGTGGTATTTGCATTAAAACATTTAAACAAATAGGGAGGTAAGTATTTTTGAACTGTAGATGGGGTCCTATTAGCTTGATGGATTGGTAAACTTCTGTTTAGAAATATGTAACAGGTTTTCTGCTAGGACAGCAGTGCTTTAAGCAAATTCTACCCTCCTGAAATGCATTCTGCAAAATGTTCTCAGATTTCTAAACCTGCCCATTAGGGCAAAGAAATTGTGGATAATTTATTCATCTAAATGGAAGTTGATTAAGAATTTGACCAGGTCATTTTCTTCAGAAAGAAATATACCAGGCATTTTAACCAAAGCTATAAAAATATTCCTAGCTGCAATACCCATTTGAACATCCAAGAATTATGTTTGATTCAGAAGGTAGTTCCAAACTAGTCCTCAGCTTTCAAAAGGAACCAAATCCTATTCAGAACAGGCTGTTCCCCCAATTGTGACAATGCTTCACTGTTGATAAAAGAACCTGTCTTTGTTTGAATTGCACTTTGCTTTGTTAAACCATAGGCAATCTGAGCCACCCTCCAGATTGTGTGGAGGATTTCCTCATCAACTTGTCATTTTTTTTTAAAAAAAAAAGTGTGTATGTGTGTCTATGTGACTAAACAGATCATAGTGAATAGTTTCATGAGGATTGCCCAATCAAGTGCTATGAGACAAGGATGTTGATGTGATTTGTTTGAGACTAAATGCCCTTTGCTAGTTTAGAGCAGGAATATTGAGAACTTTATAGAATTTGTGACATCTTCATAAGATTTTGTTCAGAAAAAAATGTAAAGATGTTTAAATTCCTGCCCCTGTCATTGCACTAGTTCTATTGCAGTTACAACCCTACTGCCAATTGGACTTTACAAAGTTCACATTTTAAAAAACAAAGTCTCCTCTATGCAACTGTCTTTTTTGTAATAATTATACAGAAGTGTAAAATAAAGGGGGGTAACACCTTTTTCAAATCTGTGTCTCACACTTCTTATTTGAGTGTCATATTGGAAGTAGCACCTGAAAAATCAGCAGAGCCAGAGCAAATTAGGTGAAGTCCAGTTGAGATCTAAATATTATTCCATTTCATTTACATCATGTGATTATGCACATTGCTTTGGGAGACACTCCCACATTGTAACCACAGTATTTGCATTAAATAATCTGTACTTTTATCATCTGAAACTTTAAAAAGTCATCCCCTATAAGTATATGCCTGAGTACTCATGAAGAACAGTTATTAATAGTTCTCTTTTCAAAACAAATAAAAATGTAAAGTTTTGTATTTCAGTATACTATTAATTTCTCTGATATCTCGGAGACATTACTTTTCTTTAGAAGCTAATATGCCTTTGAGTATGATCAAATTCTATCAAACGGGAAAAAAGCTTATAATCATTTGTTAATTTGGGTGAGATCATCCGACGACACGGGGTGAGGTATCAGCAGTATGCTGATGATACCCAGTTGTACATCTCCACCCCGTCTCAATTCAGGGAAGCCGTCGATGTAATGTGCCGCTGCCTGGACTATGTTAGGGTCTGGATGGGGAGGAACCGGCTAAAGCTCAACCCTGACAAGACCGAGTGGCTATGGATATTGCCTCCCAAGGATTCTGTCAATTGTCCCTCCTTGGTTCTTGGGGGAGAGAAATTAACTCCCTCAGAACGGGTTCGCAATTTGGGTGTCCTCCTAGACCCACAGCTAAAATTGGAGCAACATCTTTCAGCTGTGGCTAGGGGGACCTTTGCACAGGTTCGCCTAGTGCACCAATTGTGACCCTTCTTGGAGAGGGAGGCTCTACTCACAGTCACCCACGCCCTTATCACCTCCTGGCTGGATTACTGCAATGCGCTCTACATGGGGCTACCCTTGAAGAGTATCCGGAGACTGCAATTGGTGCAAAATGCAGCTGCACGAGCTGTGGTGGGTGTGCCTAGGTACACCCATGTAACACCTATCCTCCGTCAGCTGCATTGGCTGCCCATTAGTCTCCAGATCCAATTTAAGGTTTTGGTTTTGACCTTTAAAGCCCTACATGGCTCAGGGCCAGGCTACCTTCGGGACCGCATCCTGCCGCATACCTCCCTACGACCGGTTAGGTCCCACAGAGTTGGTCTCCTCCAGGTCCCATCGACCAAGCAATGCCGGTTGGCGGGGCCTAGGGGGAGAGCCTTCTCTGTGGGAGCTCCCTCCCTGTGGAACCAACTCCCTCCGGAGATCAGGGCCATCCCCACCCTGCTGGCCTTCCGTAAAGCAATAAAAACTTGGCTCTTCCGGCAGGCGGGGTGAAAGTGAGACCGAGCAGATTATACTTGGGTCTCCCCCCCTTGTTATGAATGTTGGAGATTTTTTAATTTTTAGATTTTTTTAACTGTTATGTTTTTATTTGTAATGGATTTGACATGCTGTGAGCCGCCCAGAGTCCCTCGGGAGTTGGGCGGCATACAAATCTATTAAATTAAATTAAATTAAATTAAATTAATTTCTAGTTAGCAGAAATAGGATGCAGAATTTTTTATTTCCAATTAAGATTTGGCTTGATGGATGCTTTGAAGTGAAGCAGGGTATTTTTCAAGTTGCTGTATTAGGAACTGAATTGAATCTTGTGGCAAATGTGAATCCCAACTCATCCTACACTGCAACAATTTACATATCCCAGAAAATCTGGTAAGAAACCGATGTGATAGACAACTTAATTATATCTATGTTGCACAGGATGGGATAAATGTTGAGAATTGTTTGTAAGGCAACCTAGTAAATTCAAAAGATTAAAACTTAAAATTTACTGACAAATTGGCCACCATAAATTAGCTGGCCTCCTCTTTTTCCACATGTTTAATTTTATGGATTTGATACATATATGAGAGAACACTGTGATGCAGTAGATAAGGTATTGAACTAGGAGTGGGGAAACTTAGCTTCCAGTCCTCCCTTAGGCATGGAAGCCAATTGGATGATTTTGATCCACTCTGTCACTGTCTTAGACTGTGAAGTAAAAAAAAAAAATCTATTGACTGAACTGTACTTGACCAATGTTAAACAGTTCATACTTTGAACGAAGAGGTCTTCATTCAACAGTATATTGATTTGGGGTACATACATATATTGTATAAACACACGATTCCTGTATGATGCTTTCTTATGACAAACTTTCAAACTTTTAAGGTGAAAGTAGTTTGCACAGCCCAACTGTCCTTATTGTTATAACAATCTGTTCTTTTTTCTTAATAAAGTTTTTTATTTTTATAGACAAACATACGATTAATCCATCAGTGCATCATCTGCGTGCTTCTTCTGTGCCTTCTCCCTATTCCCCAATTATTTCTCATATCATAGTATTTATCATTTCATTTGTTATAACATGTGGTGCCTAAATGTAAAATAGTAAGTTGTTGTATAAAGTTATAATGTTGTTAAAAGGAATTGTTTAAACAAGTAAGTATAGAGCCAGACAGCTTTTAAAATGTATGGTAAGTAGAAAGGGGGAGGTGTTTATCCCACCGCTACCACCAGTTGCGAGGGATGCCACCCGTCCCCTTCCAGTCAGGTTTATTGTTTGATATGTCTTGGTTGTGATTTTTGTTTAATTTTCCTTTTATATCTCCCTGACCAAGGGTTGCACCCTCTGTTTCACTTCTCTCTCTCTTTAGAGCAGGGGTCGGGAACCTTTTTGACTAAGAGAGCCATGAAAGCAAAAAATTTGGAAATTTATTTCAGTGAGAGCCATATAATATATTTTAAAAGTGAATTCAACTAAATGTCAGTATAATAAGCCTCTGAATTTATTCTTTTAAATAATGTTGTTATAACACTCACCAACACTCGTCTTTTTTTCTTTTCGCCATCTTCTTCGTCGAAGGGTTAGCTTTGAGCTAATGACCGAGCAGATGCAGTCTCAGACTCAGGGGTACCGTATATTCCGGCATATAAGACGACCCCCAACTTTTTCAATGAAAATATAGAGTTTGGGATATACTCTCCGTATAAGACTACCCCTCCTACCATCTTTCTTTTTCTTTCTGTCTTTCTTCCTTCCTAAAATCTTTCTTTCTTTCTTTCTTTCCCTCTCACTTTTTTCTCTTCCTCCCACTCTTCCTCTTCCTCTTCTTTCCTTCCTTCCTTCCTTCCTTCCATCTGTGGTCTTCCTTCCTTCCTTCATCTGTGGTCTTCCTTCCTTCCTTCCTTCCTTCCTTTCATTCATCTCTGATCTTCCTTCCTTCCTTCCTTCCTTTCATTCATCTCTGATCTTCCTTCCTTCCTTCCTTCCTTCCTTCCTTCCTTCCTTCCTTCCTTCCTTCCTTTCATCTCTGGTCTTCCTTCCTTCCCTTTTCTCTTCTTCCCTCTTTCCTAGCCCTCAGCACCACAAGATCCTTTTTCCCAAATGAAGAAAAGAGTGCTGGTGGCGGCTGCGGTCGTGCCGAGGGAGCGCGCGGCTGAGAGGCATCTCGCGCGGGGAGGAAACTTTGTCTGGCTTGGCTTTGAGAGCGAGCAAGCAAGCGAGAGCAGCGCAGCCACAGCGGGAAGGGAAGCAAGCAGCCTGCTCTGCCACTCAAGCCAGCGGCCGCCGGAAGCAACAAGGGCGTTAGGAAAAGAGAAGGAGAAGATAGAAGTGAAGGAAAGAGTGCTAGCGGCGGTGGCGGCGCTCCTCCTTCTCTTTTCCTAACGCCCTTGTTCCTTCCAGCAGCCGCTGGCTTGAATGGCAGAGCAGGCTGCTTGCTTCCCTTCCCGCTGTGGCTGCGCTGCTCTCGCTTGCTTGCTCGCTCTCGAAGCCAAGCCAGACAAAGATTCCTCCACGTGCGAGATGCCTCTCAGCCGCGCGCTCCCTCGACAGCCAGCTCCTGCCCGCGTCTCCCGCCTGCCTCTCGCCTTATGCCGCCAGCTGATGGTGGCTGCTGCAGCCTTCCCAGCAGGCGACTAGAGCAGGGCAGCATCGGAGCGCTTGGCTGGAGAACGGCGGGGATGCGGCTGCGGCTGTTTTTGAGCTCCCCCCGGCTCGGAAGTTTTAGTACCCGGCGTATAAGACGACCCCCAACTTTGGAGAAGATTTTCAAGGGGTAAAAAGTCGTCTTATACGCCGGCACATACGGGTAGGCAAACTTGGCTCTTCTATGACTCGTGGACTTCAACTCCCAGAATTCCTGAGCTAGCATGATTGGCACAGAAATTCTGGGAGTTGAAGTCCACGAGTCATAGAAGAGCCAACTTTGCCTACCCCTGCTCAGACTGATTCAAAAGGGGGCGTTTACCTGTTTTACCCAGCAACGGCAAACGTAGGCCAGTATCATCCAATTAATATAGCCGATGAAACTGGCGGCGGTTGCGGCGCGGAGCTTCTCCCGCCCGCTTTCCCGTCCTGGCTGAACGCCGCCATTTGGGTTATTTTTCCCTCTGTGCATGCTCGCGCATGCACAGAGGGAAAAATAACCCAAATGATTGTGGTCAGCCGGGACGGGAAAGCGGGCAGGAGAAGCTCCGCGCCGCAACCGTCGCCAGTTCCATCGGCTATACGCCGAAGGACTGGCCCGGGCGAACCGGGAGGATTTCACCCCTGCTGCGAGCCATATGCAATCATCAAAAGAGCCACATCTGGCTCGCGAGCCATAGGTTCCCGACCCCTGCTTTAGAGGCTTGCTTTTACTTTTACAATATCTTTAAGCTCTGCAGGATTGTTTAAGATTTGCTTTATGTGAGGAATAGACAGACGTTGACACGTTTCTTTAACAAACTAATAAACAGTTTATTTAAATACAACTTCTCAAGAATTGTCAAGTGAATTTGTTAAAGCCACAACCAACTATTTAATTCCTTCTTTTCTCTTCTTCCCCTCAATAGACTCTCCTTGCTTTCCTGACTAAATCTAAGCAAATCCTATTCTTCTTTGTTTCTATGCCTATAGATAAGAGCACATTTCACCATTTATCTCTATCTACAGATTACTCAATATATATCAATCAATCTTGTTCCCTGACCCTGGCTCCTGCTTCCCACAGAACTGCCTAAGGCCTATCTTCTCTCCTGTCAACTTCCCTCTTGGACAGTCAAATTCAGGCAGAGATTCTCTATAAACCTTCCCTCTTTGGAAGTCACACACAGAGCTCCTCAGCTCTCCACACTAAGCCTTCCCTCCTGGGATTTACCACATAACAGAGCTTTCTTCACAGCACTTCTCACTAAATCCTTCCCTCATGGAAGTTCACACAAAACAGAGAGCTTTCTTCTAGCTCTTCTTACTAAACCTTCCTTCTTTGGAAGTTCACACAAAACAGAGAGCTTTCTTCAGCTCTTCTCACTAATACAGACAGAGAGCTCCACATCTCTCTCAGCCAGGCCTTTTATAGTTCCTGGCCCGGCTATCTATGATCCGATTGGCTGTCTCTTATGATGTCATCTATCCCCCCTCCCTTCTGGAGCACTGGGATAAACACCTCCCCCTTTCTACTTACCATACATTTTAAAAGCTGTCTGGCTCTATACTTACTTGTTTAAACAGTTCCTTTTAACAACATTATAACTTTATACAACAACTTACTATTTTACATTCAGTACCTGTATGTGGGCACCACATAACATTTCACCCCTTTCTTTACAATATTACTCTATACATATCTCTTCTCCAACCAATCATAAAATTGCCCCCATATCTGAAAATATTCTGATTCCTCTCTTTCTTTAAGTATCAAGGTCAATCTATTCATTTCTGCACAATCCAATATTTTCTTAATTATTTCTTCCTCCATAGGGATTTTCTCTGCTTTCCATCTTTGCGCAAATACTATCCTCACTGCTGTTATCACATGTACAATCAAGTATATATTTCCCTTACTAAATTTCTCTGGTAAGATACCCAATAGGAATAGTTCCAGTTTTAAATCTATATATTGCTGTGCCATTTCTTCTAACCATGTTTTAATTTTCATCCAATAATTTCTTGCTTCTGGGCATGTCCACCACATATGATAATATGATCCAGGTATGACATTTCCAACATTTTGCAGTAACAATCTATTCTGAGGGGGGCAGTATTTTTCCCTCCAGTTCTCTAATACTTCCAACTTATTCGTTATTAGTTGTATCAGTTGTAACTTATATTTCAGTGACAACTTGTGGAATGAGGACACACACAGTTGTGCTTTCATACATTTTTTTCCTAATACTTCCAGGGTTTGAGGTACCTGCTTCCCATTTCTCAAGCTCCATAGAAGATAGAATCATCATCCAACATCTTCATCCTTTCAAGAAGATATTCAAGGATTTATACATTGTTGTTAATGGGTCTCAAGTGCTTTGGCTGTGATGCCACAAAAAGCCCTGGCTGGTGACCTCTAGGTTTTATGCTCAACTACAGTTACTTTGTGTGCAGCAGAAGGGAAATGGGGGAATTAGAGAAAATGGGAAGCAGGAAGGTGTGCGGTTGGTTTAATTAAAGGGTTCGTTATCCATGGAGGACTCTTAACCTGAGGAAGAGTAACACCCAGATAATACATTGAGCCTGGATAATGCTTCGCGGAATACAGCAAGGACAAAGGCACTATCTCAAAGCGCAAGTGAAAAGCTCTCATTAGGGTAATGGCTTATGTGTGAGAAGCACTTTTTGCCTCAGTAGCAGAAGATATGAAGGGACTGTTCAGTACAGTACATTTTATTTGGGTCAGTCTGCTCTTGAGAAAGCCAGATGGTCTCAGAAAAGAGATGTCCATTGGGGAGGGGAGGGGAATGGAACTGGGAAAGTATATGAGAATTCACACATTCCACATATAACACATATAGACTTTAAACTCAACATTGAAGTATTGTATTTGTGTAAGTATTGGTATAAAATATATTTTATTTCATAAGGTAGTATCATGTATTTGTGTTAATATACTGAATAACAGTATACATTAAAATTTATATTATAACTCAAATAGTTTCGGCTATTTGAATTTTAAATCAAGCATTTCTCTCCAAAATTCAAATTTATCTTATTACACATTTAGAAAGTGCCATGAATACATGGTGGGAGAGAAGGATAGGAGTAGAGATATGATCTGTGCCCTGCCTTGCCTTGCCTTACATTGCCTTTCTTTTGAACTGGGCTGGAACAGTCCCAGCAGATTAATCTTTGGAATAAGGAAATAAATATTTCTGGACCAACAAAATCACCATTGTTTTGTGAAAATGCTTTTCAAAACACGCTTAATGCACCATGTGATGATTCATTACATGAAAAGCTTTCTGCTCAGAGGGCATTTTATAACAAAGCTATGCTCCTGCCAACCTGACAGGAAAAGTAAGCCTTGTTAAAGAAGACAATTAAGAGGAATGATCTGGCCTACAGCATGTGACCCCATCAGAATTAAGACTGGGCAGCAGAACTTGCTTTTATCTGGTTTTGCATGTGCAATTTATTTTAAGGGATGTGAAATCATAGATCAGCGGTGTCAAACTCAAGGCCCAGGGGCTGGCTCTGGCTTGTGGGGTGCTTAGATCTGGACTGTGGGGCCGCCCTGGAAACAGCAAAGGACTGGCCCGCCATGCCAGTGACAGCAAAACCGCGGGCAGCCCTCCCAAGTTCCGTTTTCACCGGCAGAGGGCTGTAGGAGGCTGTCACAGCTGAAAATGGAGCTCACAAGGGCTGCCGGTGGCCCTCCCAAGCTCCATTTTCACTGGCAGAGGGTTGCAGAAGCCATCGCAACCGAAAATGGAGCCCGGGAGCCGGTTTTCGCTTGCAGAGCACTCGGACCACCACAGGCACCCCTGACACAAGTGACATCAAGCTGCCACACACCCTGGCCAGCCCCCCCCCCCCCGCTGAGGTCAAACACAACCCTGATGCGACCCTCAATGAAATTGAGTTTGACACCCCGGTCATGGATCATCTGGTGACCTTGATAGCCAAAGTTTGTTTAAATAAGTAGGGACCATCCTCTCACCACTTGGCAACTAGATATTGAAAGTAAGCAATCAAAACAAGAGAGGAAAGGATCATTGGGGAGGATACTGAAGTAGAAGACATTATTATTGATCAATACATGTCAAGTTGGACAGCAAAAGTAAATGTTCTGCTATTGGTGAACTACCTATAACTTATGACTGGTCACTTAACAACCATTTGAAATTAAGACGGGCCCAGAACATGTGTGTAAAGCACTTCTAGCCATTGTAAAATGTCATGCTGTACCCTCCCTGTGATCACATTACTGAATTTCGGTGGTTTGGCAATTGGCTTGCCTTTACAACTGGTTGTAGTGATCATGTAACTGCAATTTGTGAAGTTTTTTGCCAGTTTCTGGCAAAATCCTCCCATTCAGAAGAATGGGTTCGCACTTACAATAGATTCACTTAAAGACTGTGGTGATTTGCTTAACTACTGCTGCAAAAAAGCCATAAAACTGGGTCCAATCACATGGGTGTCTCAACTTATGACCATGAGAACTTATGACCAGAAATCCAGTCCCAATTATGGTTGTAGGTTGAGGGCTACTTGTAGAAACAGTAATAAAGAAACCATATTTGCCCCAATTTGACCATATGTAATGTAAATCAATGTAAAGGTCAAAAAACATTCTCATCTTCCATACATAAATCTTCCTTTTGTATATTCTTGTATTTTAATAAAGAAAATGTATAACTGGTCCAAATCTAGCTTCCGCAGTTAGTTACAAAAGAGATAACATGATTACATCAAAACTTGTTCTATCAGGAATAGAATTTTCACTGGAGAATGGGACAGAGGAGGCTGTCTTCTGTTACATCATATTGCTGCTTCTTCAGCTCAGGACTCTGTTGACAGTAGTCCTTAAAGTTACCACACAAAGGTTTTTAATCAATTGCCTGAGATACTAAGCACTGAAGACTGATACTAAGGATTCTTCTTTGGTCAATGCACAACACTACCAAAACTCTAGGGTACACACTGGTTCAGGAGACTGACTGCCTTTAAAAGGGGTTTTCGTAATACGTATCTTCTCCATCTATTTTATATTTTGTGATTGTGAAAACGTCAAAGTTACAAGCTCCATAATTTCTCAGGCTAAAAATGTATCCATTTTCAGATTTGAGTTCCTAGTTCGTGGATTAATGGGCAAATGCCAACAGGAATCAATAAACTGGAATGCTACATTTTTATTTAATAAATGCTGGCAAATTAGCAGAATAAATATAACATCAAAGGGTTTGCTGAAATCAAATACCATCCTAAGATGCACATTGCTAAATATGGAGTTCATTTTATGCACAGTTGACAGAGTAACATAAATGCATATGCTACTAAAAGTTTTGTGTCTGCTTGTTGTAACCTTCAATTGGGCAAAATGGGGCATCAAGTTGGCTCAAATCTGCCAAATTAAAGAATGAGTCTAAAATCCATGATCCATGACTCTATGGGATTGGTATTTCACAAAATTGTGGTCACTTCAGTGCTGCCAGACACGTGATTGTCATTTCCAATGCTCCTTGTCAGCTTCCTATAATGAAAGTCAATGGGGAAGTTGGCAGGAAGTCAAAAGTCCCAGGGTGGCAAGCAGGTAAATGGCTGCAAGTGGGGGCGGGAGGGAGGGGATGTGTGGGAGGTGGCACATAAGTTGGTTGTACAAAAGGTGCCACTTAGATTGGGGAGAGTAATGGGGGGGGGGTGAGAGATGCTACATTGGGTCAGGGAGCTTGCATGGGGTGCAAGAGACTTCATGGCAGGTGCTGTGTGGATCTGGGAGGCTGCTGAGCGGTGCTGTGTGGGTTGGGAAGAGTGCACAGGAGTGAGAATGAATGTGCAAGGGCGGTGCCAACATGGGCATGCTGGGTTGCAGCATAGATTGGGGAGGGTGTGTGATAATCTGAAGGAGCACAGTGAGGATTGGGGAGAGTGCTAGGTAAATAATTACCTCTTAAAAGAAGAGCCAATGGAAGACAGTATACCACCAGAGGGATTAGTAATTCAAAAAATATTTGATTGCGCGGAAATGGATAAACTCACATTAAAGGGAAAGGATGACTCGGAATATTATGCGGTATGGGAGAAATAGTATGAATGGATAGATAATAGAAATAAGAAATCGAAATGTACATAAAGGAGTAGAATGTTTGGAAATAGAATGTATAAAATGTATAGGATATTGATTCTAGTTGTACGAACAATGTCACAGATCTGTTAATTTTGCAATAGAGATATGTAAAGAGAAAAGGTGCAATAAAAATATATATATATATATATATATATATATATATATATATATATATATATATATATATATATATATATATATATATATATATATATATAAAGAAGAGCCAATGGGTCACGGTTTGTGTGGTATATTTCTATATAAAACCTTTATCTCTATTATTATTATTTTTAAATAAGCCTTAAGTAGTTAATGGTTACCTGTTCTTCTGCAACACATTTAAATCCTCATAGCAATAAAGAACAATATTTTAGATGTATCGACTGTCCTTCACAGAGAATACAGGTTCATTTATGTATGGGATTTATAGGCTCCTCCAAGCTGCTAAAACTCTGGGTGGGTACTTTTCTGATTATGGACAGTGTTTGCAAAAAGTGACCGCCATGGACACATAACAGGCCTAACTTTATCTTCAGGGGAAAAAAATGGTACTTTGCTAAAACTTAGGATGTCTTAAGTGCCTGCTTCCTTCTCGTATAACCCAGAAAACAGTCATTTGAAGGAATGCTGACACCATCCACTCTGACCAGCTCATGTCAGAGACAAACTCTCCCATCTCTCCAAAAGCAGTACAGGAGCATTCATCACTCCATTTTCAGTGTTACCAGTATGCAAATCTGCATGATATTACTTGTTCTTCTTTTAGGAAACCATGTGTCAGAATGTGAACTGTGATCAGATTGACCCCCCCCCCCACTTTCTATTTGAGTTTTTAAAACAAACAAACAAACCCACAATTTATGGCAAGGATGGATTCTTGGGTTCAGCATAAACTTGTGCTTCAGTCTTGATGTGATTTCTGATGGGGTTCACTGTACTTTAACTTGTGGCTGCTCATTCAGTGAAGCTAACTTCTTGTGTGTCTGATCCAGCTAGCTTTTTAAGAATCACGTTCCTCCAATGATCAATATGAACGCTGAACTGACAGATACTTTGCATCTATGCTACAAGATAACTCTTAGTGTGGCTTCAGCTTTGATGAAAAGGATTTAAATGTTATTATGATCTTTACATAGCCAATGTAGGTTATGAAACATCAATTGCAAATAATGATCATTGTTCAAAGGCATCCTCTGCTACTCTGTAACATTTTAAAGTAATTGTCTCACATCTTGGAAGATACTATTTATTGGTATTTTGTACAATACTACTAGCCAATATTAGCAAATTTAGGTTTTTAATATTTATTTTAGAATGAAAAGAACCTGTGGAAATTGGCAGTGCTGTTAACCTCCTGTTCTTGGGACTTTCTATTGGAATGGAAAGATGGTAAGAATACAGAACAATAGAGTTGGAAGAGATCTTGCAGGTCTTCTAGTCCAGGGGTCTCCAACCTTGGCAACTTTAAGACTTGTGGACTTTAACTCCCAGAATTCCTCAGCCAGCTTTGCTGGCTGAGGAATTCTGGGAGTTGAAGTCCATAAGTCTTACAGTTGCCACGGTTGGAGACCCCTGTTCCAATCCACCCTAGTGTCATCTGCAAATTTGATGAGTTCCCCTTCTATTCCCTCATCTAAGTCGTTTATGAAGATAATGAAGAGTACTGGGTCTAAGACAGAACTTTGTGGTATCCCACTGCTTACTTCCCTCCATGTAGATGTAGTACCATTAAGGACTGCTCGTTGAGTACGGGTTGTCAGCCAGTTACAAATCCATCTGGTGGTAATGCTGTCTACCCCACATTTTTCTAGCTTACCAAGAAGTAGGTTGTGGTCTACTTTGTTGAATGCCTTGCTGAAATCCAAATATATTATCTCCACAGCATTTTGTTGGTCCACAATTTAGTCACTTTGTCAAAGAATGAAATAAGATTTGTTTGGCGTGATCTGTTTTTGGCAAGCTCATGTTGGCTTCTGGTTATAACTTTCCTTGCTTCTAGATGTTTGGAAATCTGTTTTTTTATTATCTTTCCCAGGATCTTTCCAAGTATTGATGTCAGGCTGACTGGTCTGTAGTCTCTTGCATCTGGTTTTTCTCTTTTTTGAAGATGGAAACCACATCAGCTCTTTTCCAGTCCTCAGTTAGTTCCCCAGTGCAAGAACAAGAAAATGATCAGAAGGCTGGCTGAACTCAGCTAGTCACTAGACCAAGGCAGAAGATTGGGAAATGCCACATAAATAAAATGCACAAAGATAGTTATGTCAGTGCATAATAGAACAGTATGAAGGTCATGGGATTAGTATACCCCGAAGCTAGAAAGGAAATACTCTTCTATGTATGTGTACATACATACACAGAACCTGACATTCCAATATGTTAGACATATAGCTGTGAAGATCATAGGTTTTCTGTTTAAGAATTGGAAAGTTTAACATTTGTTACCATTGTCCAAAGGATGTGTGAGCCTTTCTGCTACTCTCAATGATTTTCCTTCTGGCTGTAGTCTCTGTGCTGATGAGGCAAATGGAAGAGCTAAAGTTCACAAGGACATGCTGATAAATGAACAAATTGATGTGTCCAGAAAGCAATGAAAACCAAACTACAGGAAATGGAATGAAAGCATTTACTTAATGAGTGCCAATAAAGTAAAATTTAAGGCATCTTCAAACAAGGAGAATTCAAGTCAGAGTGTCTTATTTGAAGCATACTACCTTCACTTTTATGTTCATTTAGTTTGCTGATTTTTTTAAAATCATGTTTTAGAATTTGCTTTGTTCTATATATCTCCACTAGGCTTCTATGTATTATTTTGTAATATAGTCAGTCAGCAGTAGTTTAACAATGCATTCGGTATAATCATTAATAGATTGATGAGCCTGGCTTAACCACTGTTTTCTAGCTGCTTTGCCTTCTTTCCATATCTTGAGATTCTGGGTGAATTCAGGAAGGCCAGAACGGTTTATATCCATTCTTCAGAACCTTTTCATGTCTAGTTCTCATAGAACACATGTTTCAGGGCTATAGCCCACCCGTTCACAAACAAAATCCTTTGAAGGAGACAGAAACAAAGATAGTGAAGTCCATTTTGATTTTGCATTGTGCAGAGCCTCTACTGGGATGAATTATCAAAGTTAATAAGTTGTTGAAATCTGTGTCTATTGTAAGACTGTAATTATTGAGAAGACTATATAGGCTGTAACAGTTGCTGTTGAAAGCCTTAACTGCCAGCATAGTTGTTGGCTTTTTATTCAATGCTCCAAAATGATTGCCTTTTCTCTTTCACTGTCCATATTCACATCAGTTTACAACTGCAATGGGAATAAAGCATGATTAATGAACTAAGGGAAGATGCAAAAGTCACAATACAATAATCACACAAACGTTTTCAGAATTCCTTTAAGTTAATATGGAGCAATGTTATGTCACAAATGTAAGATGTCTGAATGAATGAATGTCACATCCTTGACAAGACTGGCCATAATCTTGAGCATAAGACAAATCAGACAGAAGTTAAAGAGAATATTAATGAACTGCTAGTACAGACAGACTTGTTAATCATCTCTGTAATTCAGAAATAAGTCAGTTGAGCTGAAGAGGTCACCAAAGACTCTGAACTAAATTCAGATTAGCATTTTGGATTGCCTGACATATTTTCCCCCTGTCAAGAGTCCTAAAGAACTGGAATGCAGCAGTGATGTGAGTGCTGTGCAGTAGGACCTGCTTTATCTTCTAAGGCAGGGGTGTCAAACTCAAGGCTCGTGGGTCGGATTCAGCCTACAATGTGGTCGGATCCGGCCCGCGGGGCTGTCCTGGAAAATGTAAGGGGCCTGCCTACGTCGCTTCAGCCTGGTCTACCCACGTTGCTTTGGCCCGGTCTACCCAATGCAAAGAGGAAACATCGGGCCAGCGTGGCTTCAGCCCGGTCTACCCATTGCAAAGAGGAAACAGGCCAGCAATTTGGGGAGTGGCGTCAAGCTGGCCACGCCCACCCAGCTGGTCATGCCCAGTGATGGCATCTCACTATGCCCACCTAGTCGGCTACGCCCGCCAGGCGCCCAGAGGTCAACCACAGCCCTGATGTGGCCCTCAATGAAATTGAGTTTGACACCCCTGTTCTAAGGGATTTATGCATTTAAAAACAACAACAAATTTCTTACCATCTTTCCACAAGACAGAGGTGCAATGTAAAATATCTCGTAGAAGAAAAATGTTTTTTCTACCTAGTGGCAGGGTAGACAATAGCCTTTCCTTAGATGGAGGCAGATAACCTAAGGCAAGACCAATTTCTACATGCTAAAGCTGTTAATTAGAAACATCAGCAATAGGGAGAAAAACCATTAGAACTCAAAAGCATACACATATATTTTGTTAATAGATTACTTCAAAAAGATGAGCATATACTGAGAGGCTAGGAGGTAGTAAAGATGCAGAGATTCTTCCATCCTACAATTAAATTTGATTCTACTGTAATCAGAAACAGATCTTGCCAAAGTACCAAGGCATGTCCACAGATTCCTGGAACCAAAGATGAAAATACCTCATCAATCGTTGCTTGAAGTAGTAATAGTAAATAATGTTGCTTTGGCAAATCTTGACTAATGGGTAAGGCAAGGCAATTGACTAGCATTTTAAAAAATATGCTGCAGAAGGGTTACTATGTATTCATTATTGCTTTGGTTTTACACAATCCTGTTCATTTTGATTCCAGAAAGTTAACTGGGTTGAAAGAAGTGTGTTTTGAAGTTCCACTCTTGGACTGCAATGAATGAGCAATTTCACAGCTAAAGAAGTAAAGGGGAATAACTGAAAAGACATCCCCTGAGCATTCTTGGCTGCTATTAAATTTTACAAAGTAAAGAGCAGGATCATGGATTTCCCAATGTTACATTTTGTTTGTTATGTATCAGTGGAACATAAGAATTAGATTTACAAACTATATTGTATACATGGTGATTAAAATAAAATGGATTTTTGGAATTTCTGATGGGGAATTATAGCGGGCTGCTGCCAAGAAAGCAGCCACAGATATGAACTCTGGCTAGAATGCATACTTTACCCAGCGCAATCTTCCTGAATCAAAGAGGATGAGATAAATTGTGTGTGCTATGGACGGTAGTTTCTTCAGAGCTAACTGAAGAAATGGAAAAGATTTTGCAGTCATTCATGAAGCTGAGATGCTGGGAAACCTATAACTGCATTAGAGCAGAAACATTAAAATCTTGCTTTTCCCCACTTTTTAATCATTTCAGGAAGTAATTAATTACAGATGAAGAAATATTTCTTCTGCAGCGAAGATTGAGTTAAACCTTATGAGATTACAAAAACAACCAACAACCCAACAAGGGAGATTCAGATTTAAGAACTATTTGCAAAAAATTAAGAACAGATACAAGAAAGTTTTCAAAACAGCATTTTAGTTCTTGAAATATTTAATAGACACACAAATGAGAGGATTATAGCCATAAAGATGTAAAGAGTCATAAGAGAACTTTTGTGGATGAATTTTGGAAGACTCTTTAAAAGGAATTGAACTTTTAATGAGAAAGCTAGAAGAATTTGGGGCATTAGTTGGTATCAAGATTAATAAACCAAAACCAAAGAAGTTAACAAAAATATAAAGATTAAAGATTAAATAAAATTAATAAAATGGATTTTTAAGATTCAGAAAATAAAATATCTGAATATAACTATCACAAATATAAACTGTATGTTATTTCAAAATAATTATATTAAGCACTGAATAAAGTTAAAAATATATGTCAAGATAGGACCTATTACAATTGTCACTATTGGGGAAATTTGTATGGTGGGTGGGAAAATCCAAATTAAATATAAAGTTACATGCATACAGATACAAAGGAAAAGTGGGTCTAAACAGATTCGAAATTATACTTTGCTATCTGATATTTAGTTTGGATAAAGGAGTGTGTATTAAGGAATAGAAGGTTATTGGAGTTAAGGACATGCTTTAAGATTTGGGTGGCAAGGATATTTATTATATGACAAAGCTAAGGTGAATGTAGATAAAAATCATTGTCAGGCAGGCCATTATCAGAGTATGGAATAAATACAAAGAAAAGTAAGTGAAAGAATGTATGATAAAATGGGCTAAAAACTTTAGTTAAAATATATAAATGGAACAATGGGAAATATATGATTGAAAGGTTTGAAATATACATTGTGCTCTAACCTTTGAATGTGCTTTTGAATCTTTGCTGGAAATGTGAACAACATGAAGGGAAATTTTATTATGTTTGATGGACATGTAAAAAAGTCAAACTTTTTTTGATACAAATACCTATATACATTCAGAAGCTTTAAAAATTAAAGTTCCACTGAAAACAGACTTTGCTTTTGAGACTAATGGACAGGCAATTAGAAAAAGTCATGAAACTTTGTTTCTATATATGACAACTGCAGTAACACGATTATATGCTCAAAAGTGGAAAGGTCTATCCACGATGGAGGAATGGTTGGTTAAGTTGATGGAGTGTGCAAAGATGGTTAAATTAAGTTCCGTTGATAGAAAAAGACATTATCTACATCTATGATTGAATGAAAACCCCTTATAGACTATTTGCAGAAAAAATGCACTTATGACTTGTGGTTTTAATGACTGGAAAAAGTGGATAACAGAAAAAAGGAGGTGTTTTTTTAAAATCATAGACTAAGATATAATTTTGTAATCAAACATATATTTGTAGCAGAGGAACCTGGAAGCTTATTTCTGTTTCTTTTTATTCTTTCTGCATTTTTGTTTTCTTGCTTTTCTTCTCTCTCTTTTCTTTCTTTCTTCTATTTTGCATTAGTTTGTGTTAATTTTTATGTTTTTTAAAACTTTTAATAAATTTTATTATAACAAATAAAAATGAAATGGAAATTTTCAGTTGTTGTTAGTAACATTATAAATAGTCCACACGGAGATTGCCACAGTTAGTTGAATTATACAATCAAAGCAAGCTGGTTACTCTTCAAGCAAAACACATAAACTCGAACACATTGCAAAAAGGCTTAACATCAACCATAGACACAATAGGGTTGAGCCCTATTCCTCAAAGTTAAGCTTGTGAGATCTAATCTACAAAGAGAGCCCCATGTTCAGCAAGAATATCTGCATCAAAAAAACCCTTCACCATAATACAGCTATATGTCTTTTCAAATCCTAATGTTATCTTTTAAAAGTTGAAATTGAATCTTTATGCTTTTTTGGTCCACACATTCTCACTGAACACATAGATAGATGCCTTTGTCGATGAGGTGTCAAAGAGTGGGATTTTGTAGGAAAATCCCTGAACAGAGCTTTGTTGAAAGGAGAATAAAGACCGCCATATGAAACAGAGGACAATACCTTCTTCGCATCAGGAGGAAGGTCATCATTGGATGAATCCATTTCTGGTTTGGATTCTTCAGTCTTCTTTCCTGCATTTTCTTCATCAGTAGAAACAGCTTTTTCAGTTATGCTACTTGTCAATTCTTCTAATTTTCTCTTCAGTTCCTTCTCTTCTGTGCTATGATCAATGTAGGAATCAATAGCTAGAGGCTAGTGAAATAAAAAGGCATTCTCAATCGTATGTTCTAACTGGCTTATTCTAAGTCTACATACATATGAGTAAACAGATGTGCATCTTTTTAACATGGGAATAAGGAAACCTAAATCTCACCATTTATTTATTTATTTATTTATTAGGTTCTTCTATGCCGCCCTACTCCCTAAGGACTCAGGTAGGAATTAATTAATCAATTTACCCTCCATGACTGTTTGGATTATTGTCTTAACTACACAAGATATTGAGACATCCATTCCTATAAATAGCAGAAATGACACAATGAGGTCTAGTAATGTACAATATTTCTCTATCATCTACTTTAAATGAAAGATCCATAATGAGGCAGAAAATCTTAGTGCGTTAAGCACCTATTTACATTTGGAACCTCTTGTCTCCATCCCTGGCGATGTGTTCCATTTATACTATAAAAACATCTTACTTTTCCAGTTTAAAAAAGGAACTCCCAATTTTTTTTTGAAGGAATTAGTTAAGCCTGTGAGCAGCATTGAGGAATGTTGGCCCTGGGGCTCTTCAGAGGAAGATGGAACTAGACAATTGCCCTGAGGCTTCTGCACTAATTAAGTGGGCAAGGTGCTGAAGCACTGCTAGGAATAAAGAAAAGCTTGGCATCTAGGTCTATTAAAGAGCAGCCCAGAATCTGATCAGCCCTGCAGTCAGATCAGGCTGATTGAGCATAGCTGAGTAAATAGCAACCTGGGCGTATGTGTAACTCTGTTCTTGATTTTACCTTCTCAGAGTGAACTAGGATCTTTTCCTCAAGGCAGCTGAGCATACTTTCAATAACAGAGATGCGTTTGTTCAGTTCAAGTATCTAAGAGAGAAGAAAGAAGATAGCACAGGACAGAGCCCACCACCTCAATTTTTCTTAGCAGTTAAAGGAGAAATAAATAAATACGGAGCAATATTAGCTCTCATAACCTTGATGGACTAAAGAGCACGATTTTACTGAATAGAAAAGAAACATTTTAGAAAATGCTGGAACACTATAATAATAATTAACAATAACAGAATGTAACCATTAGATAACCGTCAAGGAGGAAGGCTGTATATACTAAATATACACATTTAAATGTATTTTCCAGCATTTCCCATTTTGTTTTTTGTACATGACCTCTGAATTAAGATCTCTCCTTTGCAGGATAGAAATAACAACCTCACTTGTCAAGTAACAAGCCAGCTTTGTATCTTGTGTCTTGCTCTACAAACACCAATAAGCAACTTTTGATATTTAGCTGACACTACTGGAAACATTCATTAAGGCTATATTTACACACTTTAATATTAAATAATAATTATTAATGATATTTTCCAAGGTCTTAGGTCAAGCTAATCTCGCACCATGATCTCAGGTCTTCACACAGATTTCTAAAATGGAAGGTTAACAGATTTAATTTTAAAATCAAACGTGAATTAAGAAAGAGTCTTTTATGACTGGGACTTCTTTTCCTCTTTTCTGGTTTGGAGAACTCAAACAATGATAGCTGGAGAAATGGAACAATTCTGTTGTGGTAAGGGGAACATGCCCAGAATGACAGGAATGTCATAAAGATTGCCAATAACACCAGAAGTTATTATTTCTTTCTGAGGGACGAGATACTCAATAACAAGTCTCCCACAATGGGTGAGCTATGAGTACAATGGGTGAGCTATGAGCAAATACCTATTCCCTGGAAGTCTACCATTCACCCAATTGATGGATTCTGTTAGGCTGGAGAAAAATCAGGCAAATGTTTGTTATGCATCTCTAACTGAAACCATGAAGATTAGTTCTTAGGCTCGTCTTTCACTTCAATCTGGAATGTTTTGAATAGGTCAAGGGCCTTGATGAACATCTGGAGTGTAAAATTGCCTGTGGTGCTTTTAGCTAGATGATGAACATGATGAATAATATGGTTACGTACAGCTAAACACTAATAACATTATGAGGGCTAACAACATTACAAGGAGTAGGAACAATAGAATTATAGCCTTACCTCAACCCAATTCATTAGATCGTAGCATCTATATCTCTGCAGCTAAAAACAAGGTTGTTTTTTCCTCATAAATCTAAATTATGAGGTACATTAAGTATATAATAGAAGCTTGATTCTGACTGAAACACTTTCTCCAGAGTCATTTGTATCACAGCTAACTTGCTCAAATAAATTCATGAAAAGGTCATATACTTTATAAGTTCCATCTTAGAACTTTTCATATTTCAGTGCAATGATGTTCATGTCAAAAACATGTTCTCATTCAGTTGGCTATTTAAACCAAATAATGCTTAAAACATATGATAACTAATCTCAGGAGATCTTTAGGCCATAGAATAAAAAAATTGAATTATGATTTTTGCTCAATTTTTATTAAAACAAGATTTTTCTCAAAGTTGCTTCGTATCTCTATGTAGAGATTTTCCCCCCTTTCCTTTCCTAGGAGAAATGAATTTCCTAATCTGATTAAACAAAATATGTGAATGATTAATAACTAATCTTTATGAGCTACTGTATTGTAACTCGGGGAGGAAAATTTTTTTTTCAAGAAGCTCCATTTTTCTAGTCCAAAATCATGCTCCTATTCAAGATGCTCTCCCCATAGTAGGCCACATGGCAAAAACTACACACACTTTAAAATTAATGGCTTCCACCAAATGGGCATTTCTATAAAAATCCATGGACTTGTGGGGAAAAAAAAAGAAGGAAAATAAAATGAAATATGGTGTGTTTTTATGACTAGAAAAGAGGAAAGATGGAATTTGGTGTATTCTCAAAGATCCGTTAGTTCCAGAATAGAATTTGCCACTAGCACTAGATTAAGAGTTAGAAATGGAATTCTGCATTCTATTTAAAACCTTCTTTTATTGATTTATTTGTTTGACTGATAGGGTTCCAAATCAGAAAGAGACAATGCAACTTACATTTAAAACCCAATAAAACATTCATAAATGAAAAAAATATAGAAATGAAATGACACTATAGAAAAGCACATAAAAACAATTTCAGCCGTATCTCATAGTCATGATTTGGTAGAATTACAAAATACCTCAGCTCATATCATTTTTGAAAAGTCGAATTTTCAGTGACTTTCTAAAGCAAAGCAGGATAGGCTTGAATGGATCTCTGAGAGAATGGTATTCCAGAAGGCCTCCAGGATCCCACAAGATGGTACTAATTACCCTGCCAGGACTTACAGACAGTGGCAGTGGAAGAAAGATGATCCCATAGATAACCAAGCTCTGAACCATCTAGATCACGGGTGTCAAACTCGTGATGTGACATTGCTGTTACGTAACATTTTTCCCATTTGTGGAGCTGAGGTGGTCGTGGTCTGCATGTAACGCATCTGGCCCGTGGGCTGCCAGTTTGACACCCTGATCTAGAGCTTCATATATGATAACCAGCTCATTGAACTGATCCTGGAAAACTAGTAATTGGTGTAGCCTGGGGAATCTAAGTATTACTCTAGAATAATGATGTGTACCCCTAAACTGTTTATGCAGTAACATTCTGGACCAGCTGTAACTTCTGAAATCTTAACATATGCAAGCTGCGATTCATGTGGGCAAATGAATGAACATTGTATATTACATTGGCACTGTTCATTACAGAACTTGTAAATCTAGTTTTACAATGGAAAATATGAATTGTGTTGGTTCCAAGGCATTGTGATAGTATTGACTTAAATGTATACCGACTCCAAAAGTTAGTTTACAAACATACTCTGC
Organism: Diadophis punctatus similis; assembly: GCA_023053685.1. Classification (NCBI taxonomy): domain Eukaryota; kingdom Metazoa; phylum Chordata; class Lepidosauria; order Squamata; family Dipsadidae; genus Diadophis; species Diadophis punctatus. Next base: position 71,353 of record JALIGW010000031.1, read on the forward strand.
ATTTCATTTCTAATATGGGTTGTATTCAGAATAAAAGCTGATTATTTCCTATAGTTTCAATAAAATACTAGATTTATTTTTTTATTTTGTAGTTTTATTGATCAATTAAATCTATGTTCAATTAAATCTATTCTTGCAGATTAATTACTATATATATATGTATATATATGTATATATATATATATATGTATGTATGTATGTATGTATGTGTATATATATATATATATATATATATATATATATATATATATATATATATATATATATATATATATATATATATATATATATATATATATATATCTCACTTAGACTTATATACTGCTTTACAGTGCTTTACAGCCCTCTCTAAGCGGTTTACAGAATCAGCATATTGCCCCCAACAATTTGGGTCCTCATTTTACCCACCTCGGAAGGATGGAAGGCTGAGTCAACCTTGAGCCTGGTGAGATTTGAACTGCCAAATTGCAGGCAGCCGGCAGTCAGCAGAAGTAGCCTGCAGTACTGCACTCTAACCCTTTGCCACCGTGACTCATTATATATATGCGTTGTCATTAAAATTCAATAAATACCTGCATACCAAAGAATGAGATTAAGACTGATGAAACAGTTTATAGCTTGTGCCCATTTCAATCTATGAACTATATTCTTTGTCTCTGAACATATAAAAGTTTTGTCATCTTAATAATGAATAGAAGCATTAGAAATTATGTAATTCTTTATGTGGCTGAGAAACATACTTTTTGTTAGCGTTATCTGTAAAATATGGCTTGGACTCAACCAATGAATTTTTATATTGATAGTCTTCGAGCTATGACCATTTGTTCAGCGATAGTTCAAAGTTACAACACCAAACAAATGACGGTTATGACTGGTCCTTGGAGTTCTGTCCATCCCAGCAACTTCACGGTCATGTGACCATAGTCTCGGCTCTTGGCAACCAGTTCATATTTATGATCAGTTGAAGCATCAGAACAGATGCACATGATTACCATTTGCAACCTTCCCTGTTGGGACTCCTGAGTCCCTCGGGAGTTGGGCGGCATACAAATCTATTAAATTAAATTAAATTAAATTAAATTAAATTAAATTCTCCAAAAATCAGTAAGGAAGCCAGCAGGGAAGGTCACAAGTCTGCTATAAATCAAGAACTACCTGTACTTTCACATTTTTCCATACATGAAAAATATTATAATATAATATTGAATAAGTATGCTGAGAAAACAATCATGGCCTTGGTAACAAATATCTTTGTTGGCAATGTGATAGCTGTACATATTAAATTTTGTCTGTATTTCTCCAATAAATAGATGTCCCTTTATTTCATGGTTATGGTTAGTTTCCCTTTCAATTTTTGAGCCCAGATAAAATTTGTTACTACTTCCACTACTTTTACAATTATTATACAGTTATTCTTCAACTTACAACTGTTAACTGAGCCTAGAATTATGTTCTGTAAGACATTGTGATTGCATGTCGGGGTATCACATGTAATTTTTTGACAATTTTTGCAGTTGCTGTTAAACAAATCAATTTTCCCCAAAGGGTATTTTTTGTCAGAAACTGAAAGTAAATGCCAGAAACTGACCAAAAAAAAAAAAAAAGGGGGGGGGGAGCTGCAAATGGCTATAAAAGTGAGACAGTTGCCAAGGGCCAAAAACTTGATCATATGACCATGGCCTGTCTTTGTGCGGCCTTTGTAACTTTGAACAGTTGCTAAGCATCTGTCATAAGTCAAGGAGTACTTGTATTTGCACCGAGCTGGCACTCATATTTGATAAAATTGGGTTTATTATGTAATACTGAGCATCAGTTTGATTTTTGTGCTTTGTCTTTCACCTTCAACTAGGGTTCCTTAAATCTTTCCCAAGTGTGGCAAAAAAGGTAATAAAACAGGGCACAACTCACTTAACAACCACCTTGCTTATCAATGGAAATACTGGTCCCAATTGTGGTTTTAACTTGAGGACTACCTGTATACTGCTATCTATAATTGTTTTATTCTACTATTCCTTATTTTCTTCAACTTGGTGTCCTTTCATTTTGATTTGAGTCTTATCATAGTTCCCAAAACAAATTCTCCAAAAGAGAAAAAATATAGGATATAAGCATAGAAGCTACCCAATATCTAATTTACCTGATTTCCAGAGTGATTTACATTTTCTTGTGAGGATGCTCTGCTCCTGCGTTTTGTGTACCATGGCTGATAGATGAAATTTTCTTGAGCCTCCTTTTCATCTTCATCAGAAGTATCCACTTTAGTCGAGTACTGGAGTTGGGGCTGCCCATTCCATGGACTGCCTTTGGGAACAGAAAAGGGTTGGACAATTGGAGATCAGATCAAAATTAACTGATTCACCAGTAACATTTTTTGTTTTCACAAGAATTTGAGGCAAAAGAGGGGAATGAAGACAATAGAGAAAAATCAGCAAAAGCACTTTATGGTATTATAGGGCTCAAGTGAGATTTAAATTATTCTTGAACTGGTATTGTAAGCCCTTCAAGAATCAGGTTCTTTTTCCAACTCAAACCATGATGCAAATTAAGAAAAAAATTATATGCACATGTAACAAAAAAACTAGTTGAGTGAATTCAGGTCAGTTCCTTTCCCTCAATCCTAGGAAGGAGGCAAGGGCAAATCACTTCCAAAAATCTTGCCAAGAAAACTGCAGGCACTTGGCCTGAGCAATTGCCAGGAGTCAACAGTGGCTTTAAGGCACCAAAAGGGGAAAAACAATTCTCTGCAAACAAGCAATTTAGAAGAAATGTTTTTACCCATTATAGACGCTAAGATTCAGAGAAATATGTTTTTCGTTATAAATTTTAATTTGGAGTACCATTAATAAAGGCAATGTTGTAAAATTTTCAAGACTGTTTTCTGTAAAGAAATGATAAAAGATGTATGACTGGAGATCTGAATTTGCTGGGTGTCTATGCCTGATTACCTGACCCATATTTTTTCCTCCCCACCCTTGCAGAACGTTTCCCCTTGCAGAGACTGTTTAAATAAGCTATCTCTTGCTAAATTGCTTTTCTTCCCAGCCCAGGGCTCACTTAAAAGGTGCCAAGGACAGGTTAACAAGCTCAGCTCTGTGACCTTAATTACTTGATTAGCACCCTCTCTCAGCTGGCCCTGTTTTCTGAAACTGGCAAGACCTTAATCAGTTTCACTCTAAAGACTTTCTTTTGCTTCCTAGCTGCTCAGGCGTCAAACTTGCCAGTAAACTTAAGCCAACAATTGACACTAAGGTTTTCCTTTCAATGTGTGTTCACTATTGTGTGTTTACTTACTCTCTTGTAATCTCTTCCATTTCTGCTTAGCTCTCGTGTGGGGCTCTGTAGTGATTCATTTGCATGTTTGAAAACATGCACCTTGAAGTATCATGCAAATAAAGGGATATCTATTTTGAGCTCCAGTCTTAAGGATACTTTGAATATATGATACTGTCTTTTATTGAGTGTGACCAGTGATCCATCTAAGGAAGGTGCAGACACAAAAGCTAGGATCTATTTTATTCAGCATGCAAAACCTATTCTTTGAGCTGTAGCTTTTTCCTTCCCTGTTCTACTTCTCAAATATCCTATGATATGAGACAGGAATTTACAGAAGATTGACATGAACTATCCAAGCAATCTGTTTGTGCCAGGGTCTCCAAATACTTTACCTCGATATGAGTTATCCAGTGGTGGAATTCAAATAATTTAGCAATGGGTTCTGTGGGCGTGGCCAGGTGGGTGTGGCCAGGTGGTCATGTGACTGAGTGGGCATGGCCAATTCAACATCACTCACCATGCCTGGCCCCACCTACCAGCCTTAACAAGATACAATCTCTGTTTATTTACTACTACTGAACATCACTTAACGGTGGCAAGGAAAATCACAAAACGGAGCAAAACTCACTTAAATCTTGCTTAGCAATGGAAATTTTGGCTCAGTTGTGGCCATAAATCGAGGACTACCCCTAATGAGAATGTAGGATAAAGAGCCTACTTTGCTCACCCCTTTGGGGTGACTTTCAAGAAACATTTCAGGATGAAATATATACGATTAAGAATGCCTAGCAAGAAACTAGGAAAAATTTTGGGTCCTTTCCCAATAGTTAAGATAATCAACCCAGTCATAGTACAGCTTGATTTACCTAGAATATTTGGAAAAATTCACCCAGTCTTTCATTGTAGCTTATTAAAACCAATGATTGGGTCTAACTTAAGGCCACAGACCCAACCAACCCCTCCTCCAGTAGTCATACAAGGGGAAACTCATTATGAAGTGAAGAAAATTTTAGACTCTAGATTGTATAGGGGTCGTTTACAATATCTAGTGCATTGGAAGGGGTACCCTTTGTCTGAGGCTACATGGGTAAAAAGTTGGGACGTAAAAGCTGACAGATTAGTAAAGCGATTCCATGATAAACATCCAGATAAGCCAAAGGGTCCCCCTGGGGGGGGGGGAGAGGTGGTTAGTGATACTATGTTAACCCCCTATGTTATTTTTCCTTTCTCCTTCTTTAGGATATACTTTTCTTCTGAGGGGAGGCTGCCTGTTAGGCCGAAGCCATTTTATTTGGGGTCTTAGGCATGCCACACTATATACTATTTTACTATGCATTTTCTATTGTGGGAAAATGGGAGGGGGACTGTATGGAGTTGCTAGTATATAGCCATAACAAAATTCTTTCTAGAAAGCCAAGGTTATCCTTTGTCTCTGCATCTGAATGGAAGGAGATGGGTGGATTCTGCCGGCATGGCAATAGAAGATTGAACAATGTGATGGACTTGTAGGTATGGGGGCAAGGACTAGAACTTTCAACTGGGTGGTGAAACCTGGGAAGCTTCAGATATGGGTTTCACCCAGATGTGCCAACATGGCTCTATTAATAAATTGGAACTTTGAGGAATACTTTGCCTTGGACTCTGATTTAATTTTGGATGCTATTTGGAACGCTAATACACTCACCCAGGCAGATCAGGGCAGCTCAGCTAGGCCACGTGGAGAGAGCCGCGTGGGATGCAGCCAAAAGCAGGCAAGCTGGCTGGCCCTCAGAGACCGTGTGGTCGAGGCAAGCAAGGAGCCAGACAGAGAGCAGCTATGCCGGGCAAGTGGGCAAGATGAGGAGTGACTGGACACGGTGGGGTGGGGCCAGCACAGAATTTTAACCACCGGTTTGCCGGAACCGACTGAATCCCACCACTGGTTATCTCATATATTTTTACAATCTCTGTAACTAAATTGGAAAGCTTTTGTTAGAAAGTTGGAGGTTCTGGAACTTTGCCTCTTTATTCCCTAATCCAGGTTTGTAGCTAGTTTTCAGCATCTCAGTCACCTAAATCACCTGTAAGTTAAAAAAAACCTATAGCAAATTAAAAAGACATTATTTGCAACCCGAGGAAAAGCAGATGGCTGATCACTGCTCATGCAGTATTTGTCACCTAGTTAAAAGAAACAACATTAGGGATAACTTGGTTTCTGATAATTTCATTTCCTAGATATTTATAGTACTGGTAAAACACTGAACCCTCTGACACAGCAAAGACGTGGAACATAACTAGATTGTACCTATTATACAGAAAATGTAATCCTGTAAAACTGCAATGTAGTCATCATCGTGAAAAAAAGAAAATATTTCTGCCCTGTTCTATGATGAAGAGAGTTACATCAAAGCAATCACGAGGGTGAGTCAAAAAGTAATTCCATTTTCTTTATTTCAGGTGAAGTTTTTGATAAAAAATACCTGAATTTTTTCCCAGTTATAAATGATTATATCATTTACGTTCTGAAATATTTTGTTTCTTACTTTTCAGGTTTTTAGACTCGCAAGGAAAATTCAAAATGGCTGTCCCCTTAGAGTTGCGTCAAAAACAAAGAGCAGTGATTGAATTCCTTGTTGCTGAGGGGGAAACCCCTGTGAACATTCACAGACGATTACAAATGTGTTTGAGGACAATACTTTAGATTATAGCCCCATGAAAGAGGGTTTGAGAGGCAAACATTATTCCAGTGACGAGGAAGTGAAAACTGCAGTGAAGAAGTGGCTCAAAGAACAGACAACAAAACTTTTACGAGGCAGGGATACATGCTCTCATTCGAAGGTGGAACATTGCTATTGAGAGAAACAGTGACTATGTTGAGAAGTAGGGATGTGATCCACAGAGGACCAGCTTCATTTTCATGTAGGCTACATGTTTCTGTGTTGGTAATTATACCTGTCCTAAAGAAAATGGCATTACTTTTTGACTCACCCTCATATATTTCACCATCTGTCTTTGTCATGAATATGGATGCATTCAGATTCAGGCATCCATTTCCCATGTCCAGTTAAAAACACAATGGGCTGACTGAGACTATCTTCAGCAGGAAAGCCTGCTACAAATGTGGAAAATCCTGGAACAGAATTTTCCCAACAATATTGCAGAATAGCTGATAGGGATAGAAGTGGCAACAAGCTCATTATTTTTGAAAATATGTAGTACATGAATAAAGCTAGAAGTGTGAAAAGCAAATGTCTCTCAGCCTGGGAAGGATTTGTATTCCTTTGCAAACAGAACACCCACATTTTTTTAATTGGATCATATTAATTTTTAAAAATTCTTTTCAGGAATTCGATGTGGCATATATAACATTCCCTCTTCTTATCTGTCCCTGTAACCATAACCCTGGACAATAGGCTGAGCTAAAAAAGAACGAGTTGTAATATTTGTTGTGACCTGGAGAGCTGCATTGGGGGCTGTAGGTAGTTCATTTATTTCCCTTCCAAAAAATATACTCAGTCAAATTAACCTGGCAACTAAATGGATTACTTATAATTGTAATTTTGAAACCAAATGTTTTCACAATATGTATATGAATAGATACATTTGTATTTTTCCTGTTTATTTTACCCTTTTTGCATCTTTCTATTTCCTATTGCTGAGTTCCATTACATCAACCACTTTTGAGTCTTGAAGAAATACTTTCTCTCTACGGTTTGGCCAACTGTTCTGACATAACAGAGAATAAGTTCCAATATAAAAATACCTGGAGTTTTAAAATTTCAATTAGTCATTTATATGCCAGTTTTTATTTTGCTGGAAAGATTGTGAGAAAACTGTTAATGATGGGACATCTTTATGTGAATTATGAAAGAAATATAAAATCACTGCATGTAAACAAAAGATGATATATTTCTGAAAGTTTGAACTTTGCAGAAAATACAGGATTCATTGTTAGGTAAATACTGCCTCTAACACTGGCAATTTAAAATTGCCTCTAATGCAAGAAGCACCTACCAGCCTTGGAGATTGTTTCCAGGTTTTTGATATGTGAGCTGCCTATAAACTGGACTTCCGTGCTGAATTCCTGTTCTGGAAGAGCCGTGAGCTTCCCTTGCTCTTGCAAGATATGATGGAAAACTGCAGCCAAGTCTGCTTCTGCTACCATGGAGTCCTTCTGCATGGAGGCTTCCTCATCATTTGGAAAATCTTCAGTGCTCTAAGAAGAATAATCTGTTGGTATTAATAAGCAGGCTACATATTCTCTCATTTGCATACTTACAATTGTTCTTTTCCAACAACTTTTTAAACCAAGAGCATTAACATCTAGCTTTAATCAGGTGTGGTATAATACGCCTTGTGTGCCAAAAACATGCAAATATATTTTCATGGGGCATAGACATGGTAGAACCCGGTCAAAGTAAATGAAATGGGTAAGGACTACATTAAAACTGAAAGTTGGCTCTCAAGCCACATTTCTTAATCTCTGACAGAAATTCAACCCGTCTACCTACATTCTGAAAATGTAGCAAAACTGAACTCATCCAAGATGCCAAAGGTAGCAAACTCTGACATAAGAAGCTACAAACCCAAGCTGTTCTCTCATCATGAAAGAATCTAAAAAGGTTTTTTGTCCAGTTTATGAGATCAGATGGTCATTCCAGGAGGTGTTGCAAAGATACAGTTTCTGCTGAGAGACTCACACTGCTGAGTACATGGAACATTTTGATTTTTTCTGAAAAAAGCAAAGTGCCCCAGGCATCTCATAGATTTTCAAGAGCCTTAGTTTGAATATATTTCTCACATTAAAAACTCTTAGGCTACACATTAGACTAACAAAGTTCAATGAATAGAAAAGAAACTGAAAGAAGAGAAAAGGGATCATAGATTCACACCACCACCAGATCCCTAATACCTGAAAGTCTTCTTTCCCAGGACATGGAAAAAGCTGGACAGATTGACGGCGAGATTGGGAAGAATATTCTGAGTCGGTTTCAAAATCAAAGGAATGTACAGAAAGTAGGCGCTTTTTCTTGCGCATCTTAGGAAGCACAAAAAGTGAAAGAGTTAAAATTTCACTGCAAATACAAGATATTACATTTCACACGATCTTCAATAAAGGATAACATCCTTCCTGATATTTACTATATGATAGTAATAGCACTCTTAGCTAGAAAGGCTTCAGGCAAGATATTCCTCATTTTCATCAGGCCTCTGCAGGTGGTTACACCCGGGTGATCTTATCTCAATTCAAGAGGTTAAATTGCAAGAAGCATTGCTTAAACCTGGGAATATCAGGACTGTAAAAAAATATCTTGAAATAAAAAAATATCTTGAAAGAAGACAGTGGAAAAGATTCCTTCCTTAAGAATTCAGACATGCATGAGCACATTTCTGGAAATATATCAAAGTTACTAGAACTTTTGTTTGGACTGTTCAAAACCAAGAGAGATTTGTGTCAGAAAGCTACAGTAAAAGAACCACCTTTCCTCAGATAAACTCAAGGAGTGGTCGCAGTGAGAAAAAGAAAGGGCAATATGATTTAATAATGAAGTTCCACATTGTGTAAAACATGCATGGAAAAAATTACATGAATTATCCTTACCCTGGTATAAGACTCAGATTCTGCTCCATCCACATCATCACTTGTTTCCTCACTCTCATTATTCCTGTACAAGTGATAATCACCTGGATAAGAAAGACACATGCATATATGTAAACAAACATATGTTGATCAGATATCTACCAGAGAGGCTACAACTTAGTTACAGACCACATTTTACATTCCAAAAGATGTCAGGTTTAATGGCTGCCATCCTCATTTCACTGATTTAGAAACTGCAGGCCACTTTAGCTGACATTGATCCGCAGGTCAGTGGTTCAAATCTCACCGGCTCAAGGTTGACTCAGCCTTCCATTCTTCCGAGGTAGGTAAAATGAGGACCCAGATTGTTGGGGGCAATATAAATATACATTGCTTCCTGGTGTAAACCGCTTAAGAGAGTGCTTGCACTGTGAGGCGGTATATAAATCTCACAAAATAAATAAAAATAAATCTCACAAAATAAAACTGATATTGCTGTATATGCATTCCCAATTCTTCACTTCTCATTTACTGTCATCTGATCCATGAATGCCCTTCTTACAATTGCCCTGCAAGCAACAGCTAGTGAAAGGTATTTTCATATGAAGACACTGTTGAAAGAACTTGTCCTTGCTGTTGGCTAGTTAGGCTGACAAATGAAAGCAACTTGGAAGGCAGGATACCTGGGATACCATTTTCTCCCACTGTACATTAGTCAGACTACTGTAATAACCACGAGAGATCTTCTTGGTGATACCACTTCTTGTTAGTATTCATTAAACTCTACCCACAAAGAGGACCTTACATCTCACGATAATGTTGATAAATGATATTCTTAGCCACTGGTTATATTACAGGCTGACTCTTTATGGACTGTAATTAATGGTAAACTTTAATGTTGCACATCTATCACCTAAAATTAATGTTAATTGGACTTTTATCAGAAAAAAACAGGATATTCCTCAAGGTGATTATATCTACCGGTATAATTTCCTGACCACTTATAGTGATCCGCAACAGACCACAGGATTCCATTCAGAGGTTTGTTTCAGTTTGACCAGGGCTCAATTGGAGTCAGTCTATCTACTTTGAGACAATAGCCAAATCCAAAATGAGGTTCAGAAATTGGGCTGTTTTTTGTTCCCTTGGCAAGTATGGAACAACATAAACAGCTCTAAATTTTATCTTATAATAGACTTGGATTTTTCCAGACCAATTAAAGTGCATGACGGAATGCATCCTGCCAAGATTCATTGAAACATATTTAGGAATTTTAAGCTATACTTCTGTGACTTTTGATTATTTGAACAGAAAGTGCCTGTACTTAGGTTGTTTGAGGACATAATTTGAAGACATTTTCAACCATAGTGTTCTCTGGAGCCAGTTTCAGATTGATGAGTAAAAGATTTCTGGCTAAATGGAAGGATCTCCAAGAAAGAGAACTGATTCCCAAATAATATGATGGTGTTGCTTTGGGGGCAGGGAGGAATGAGAAATTAAGAGAAAGGAAGAGATTTAATGAAAACTCTGAATGGGAAAAAGGATGAAAATGAAATGAATCATTTGCTGAACCAAACTGAACTAAACTACAAGAAAGATGAAACAATTAATTATAAAACAAGACAACTTAAAACACAAATCAGATCTCAGAACCAACAGGTCAGATCAGATTAACAGAGTTGGAAGGGACCTTGTAGGTCATCTAGTCCAACCCCGCTCAAGCAGGAGACCCTAATAATAACAATAATTATTGTTATTATTAACATTATTGTTATTGTTAATATAATAATTATTATTAATTATAATTATATATATAATAACAATAACAGCTTAGCAACATGTTTATGTCTACCCTTGAAGAGTATCCGGAGACTGCAATTGGTGCAAAATGCAGCTGCGCGAGCTGTGGTGGGTGTGCCTAGATACACCTACGTAACACCTATCCTCCACCAGCTGCATTGGCTGCCCATTAATCTCCGGACCCAATTTAAGGTGTTGGTTTTAATCTTTAAAGCCCTACATGGCTCAGGGCCAGGCTACCTTTGGGACCGCATCCTGCCGCATACCTCCCTACGACCGGTTAGGGCCCACAGAGTTGGTCTCCTCCAGGTCCCATCGACCAAGCAATGCCGGTTGGCGGGGCCTAGGGGGAGAGCCTTCTCTGTGGGAGCTCCCTCCCTTTGGAACCAACTCCCTCCAGAGATCAGGACTATCCCCACCCTGCTGGCCTTCCGTAAAGCAATAAAAACTTGGCTCTTCCGGCAGATGGGGGGAAAGTGAGACCAATCAGATTATATTTGGGTCTCCCTCCTGGTTATGAATGTTAGATGTTTTTTAACTTTTATAATTTTTAACTGTTATGTGATTTTATATTTAATAATGGATTTGACATGTTGTTAGCTGCCCAGAGTCCCCCGGGAGTTGGGCGGCATACAAATCTATTTAAATAAATAAATAAATAAATAAATATGATGACACAATTAAGAAATTAGGAATAAAGACATGGAGTAATCTCAATCAAGGAATCAATACTTCACACTTCAATTGCTGTGAACGGAATGGCCCTTTGGTCCAATTCTCAAATGTCCCCCCCCCCTTCAAGAAGCTATTTTCTTAAAAGAGCACTGTTTCCCTTTTGGAGTTCCCCAAAGCTGTAAAGTACTGTTTTGCATTAGCAAGCTACTGAACAAGCATCTTGGAAGTGACCAATGGCAAACCACTTCTGTATCATGCCAAAAAAATTGAACAGATGTGTCCATATAAATCATCAACTCAAAGGCAATGTTACAGTTTTTGTCCCACTTCTGCTCAGGACATCAACATCTGATGCCCATTTCTAGGGTTTTGGGGTTTTTTTCTTTGTTTGTTTTGAATGGATGAATTCCTGCCTACAATATGGACTCAATGTCTGAAATCTAAACTAGTAAGAGACTCAATTTTCAAGATTCTTTCAAAATGACAAAACTATTTTAAGGTCTAAAGAATTTGTACATGACCATGAAAAAAAGCAACTTACTGGTGACATCTGGCAAGCTATGTACTCTGCCAAGCAGACCTAGAATAAAAGAAATTAAGCTATTTTAAATCAGAAATAACAACAACAACAACAACAACAACAACGAGTTGGAAGGGACCTTGGAGGTCTTCTAGTCCAACCCCCTGCCTAGGCAGGAAACCCTACACTACTTCAGACAAATGGTTATCCAAATCTTCTTCAAAACTTCCAGTGTTGGAGCATTCACAACTTCTGGAGGCAGGCTGTTCCACGGATTAATTGTTCTGTCAGGAAATTTCTCCTTAGTTCTAAGTTACTTCTCTCCTTGTTTAGTTTCCACCCATTGCTTCTTGTTCTACCCTCAGGTGCTTTGGAGAATAGTTTGACTCCCTCTTCTTTGTCGCAACCCCTAAGATATTGGAACACTGCTATCATGTCTCCCCTGATCCTTCTTTTCATTAAACTAGACATACCCAGTTCCTGCAACTGTTCTTCATATGTTTTAGCCTCCAGTCCCCTAATCATCTTTGTTGCTCTTCTCTGCACTCTTTTTAGAGTCTCAACATCCTTTTTACATCGTGGCGACCAAAACTGAATGCAATATTCCAAGTGTGGCCTTACCAAGGCATTATAAAGTGGTATTAACACTTCGCGTGATCTTGATTCTATCCCTCTGTTAATGCAGCCTAGAACTGCGTTGGCCTTTTTTGGCAGCTGCTGCACACTGCTGGCTCATATTTAAATGGTTGTCCACTAGGACTCCAAGATCCCTCTCACAGTTACTACTGTTGAGCAAGGTACCACATATACTGTACCTGTGCATTTTGTTTTTCTTGCCTAAATGTAGAACCTTACTTTTTTCACCATTGAATTTCATTTTGTTTGATAGCGCCCAATGTTCAAGTCTGTCAAGATCCTTCTGTATCTTGAGCCTGTCTTCTGGAGAGTTGGCTATTCCTGCCAGTTTGGTGTCATCTGCAAATTTGATGAGTTCCCCATCTATCCCCTCGTCCAAGTCATTGATGAAGATGTTGAAGAGTACTGGGCCTAAAACAGAGCCTTGGGGGTACTCCACTGCATATTTCCCTCCATGTAGACGCAGTTCCATTGAGCACTACATGTTGAGTGTGGTTGCTTAGCCAGTTTTGAATCCATCTGGTGGTGTTGCTGTCCATCCCACATTTTTCTACTTTATCTAGTAGTAGGTTATGGTCTACTTTATCACTTTATAGTAAACATGATGTCGGGTCAAATTCTAATTACATTTATCAGAGTTTATAGCTAATCAACAAAAAACAATAGAAAATAGCATATCTATGAAATGGCGTACAAGCCGTTAAAGCAGTGCTTCTCAATTATTTTCTGTTATGCCCCCCCTAGGAAGAAGTAAACATTTTGCACGCCCCCAACTCTCCTCAAGGGGTTCTCCTCAGCCCTGGCTTAACAGACATAGGGAGAGCAGGAAGAGGAGCGGGAGGGAAGCTGGATTCCCAGTCCCCTTTCCTGCCTCCTCTCTAGACGTAAAAGTGTTGCAAGGTTCTAGGTTGTGAGAGAAGGAGGGGGGGAGGAGAATGGTTGGCTGAAGGGAAGCTGGTGCCAGCCTGGATTTCCAAAAAGAAGAAATAACGTAGCGAAGCGCTCCAAAAAGAGCTTGCTGGCTTGGCCCAGCCGCAGCAGAGGGGGGGGGGGAAGAGAGAGAGACATAGAGAAACATACAGAGTGATACACAGAGTGGGTGAGAGAGACAGAAGAGACACACACAGTGATATATACACACAAACACACACACACACACAGAGGGAGGGAGGGAGGGAGGGAGGGAGGGAGGGAGAGAGAGAGAGAGAGACTGTGTGTCTCTCTCTCTGTGTGTGTGTGTCTCTCTCGCTTCCTGCCTCTTCTCACTGTCGGAAAGCCCTGCCGCCCTCTTCCTCCCCCTCCTTCTCCTCTCGTGCGTACCCTCCCGGCCCCACCACAGCTGGTCAGGGGGACAGAAGAGGGGGAGGGACGCCTACACCACAGGTTGTGCTCATTGCTCCGCCAGTCCAGCTTTCCAAAAGGAAGGGGGGAAAAACAGCTGGCGAAAAGCCCGAAAGAGAACTAAAAAAAAGCGGCAAAAAAAGGCATGTTCCCCGGGGTCACACGCGCCCCCCCTGGCATCGCTCCGGGCACCCCACTATTTGAGAAACACCGCATTAAAGGAATGTGTTAACAATAATTATGCATACTTGGAATGTGATAGGAACATCACTGCATTCCACTGATTGTCCCTATACCATGAAATGTGTGCAAGAATAAGAGTGACACCCCCTACACACAACTCATGTAATTGTGCCAGCCTTTCTCAAAGCTTGTTGATTTAGCACAAACATAATGCACCCAATAAATTATCAGAATGACAAAAGGACAGAGTATCTGAGTTTTTCAAACTTGAATCTGTGAGGGACCTACATCTGATGGTGCCAGGAAGCAGGGCTTGATGCCACCTTATGGAATATTTTCCCTCCAAATTTTGGTTTCCTTCATCACTGTTAATATTCAAGAAGGCCCTTAAGGTTTGGCTATGACACCAGGTTTCGAGGTCCTAGGGAATCAGTGACATTTTAGGGTAGTTTCCTTATAATGGGTGAAACGTGGTTGTCATATTTTTTTTTCTCTATTTGTGGTTTATATACTTCACTTTTTGATGATTTTCTATTTTTTTAATAACAATTCTTTACATTTTCTATTTGTATTTTCTATTTTATAATGATGTTATAATGAATGCTTTTATATTGTGATTTTATTGCAGAGTCACTTCTGGTGAGATGGGCAGCTTTATAAATGAGAGAGGGGAGGGAGGGAGGGACAGACAGACAGACTGACTTGGCAAATTTAAGATGTGGGGACTTTCAGAATTTCCCAATAAGTATGTACAGAAAATTATTCCAATGTTTCAAAATTGTTATATAAAATTATTGTGAAATCATTTTTGAGAAGTATATCATGAAGGATACAGCTCTAAATCTAATCCAAATCAGAATATTCTCTTGAATTTTAGCTGAATTTCCTCAAGATTTCCAAATGTTAGTTCTCAGGCAGAGTGCAGCTAAATTTTCATTCAGATTGTAGCAAAAATTCCCAACACTCCTATCTTATGGCTACGATAGATATAATTTTTTCACGATAGATATTTCAATCATATAGAAAGAAGGTGACTATATGCATCTATCTGACCTTGACCATAAAAATGTTCCACCTGCATTCAAGTGAATGAGAATACAGCATTTTATCAGACCTAAATACTGATCCTTCTTAATACAGAGACTAAGAGGGAGAAGACACAGGACAATGGAAGAGGGCCAGTTTAAGCAGCTTTATGCCTGTATATGGGTTTTCATATTCTGCCTCAGCTTCAAACCTGGCTGAGTCTGTAGGGTTCACCCCCCACCTTTTGTTAATTGTATCCAATTCTCAGAGACTGCCTGGTCAAGTCCCTTGGCAAGGTTTTTTGGTAGTTGTTTGCCACTGCTTGCATCGGAGAGTAAAGAGACTATGACTTGCCCAAGTTCACCCAGTTGCCTTTATGCCTAAGGCAGGTCTAAAACTCAGGGTCTTTTGGTTTCTAGCCCTAACCTTAACCTTAACCACTACTCCAAACTGGGTCTCATTTATTGTAATTAGTAATATTTAGTTATTGGTTTGTTATTCATTCAGTTAGTAAAATATGTATGCCCTCTCTTCAAAAGATGCAATATTTCATATCTGTAATTTCCAGATCACACTTTTTATTTGTTTCTTCAGTCCCATACTGATGAATTCTAAAAACTGCTTATTTTTTGTGACATTTTTATTTTCTTAGGACTGGTATTGCCAAATCATGAATTTAGACTTTACACTTTTTATATATTTTTAGTCTAATTCATTTTAGAGTTTCTAAGAAGCATAATTATATAAAACTACATATAGTAAAATAAATGGTGTCTGAAAACTATCAGAATGTTCATGAAGCTTATCTGTGGCATGAGAGGTGATGAATACAACAAGCAAGTGTCAAACAAGAAATAGGATGTTCACTAAATACAAATAGGTAGCTTTGAGAAAACTCTGGCCATACTGAAGAATGTGTTAAAGGAAAGACATTGGAAGCTAATGCGTCCCAAGAAACCAGCAGAAAGTCAGTGCATTTTGACTAAGAGAATGAAATTCTAAGTTGGATCCAAAAAGCCATAACTAGAAAGAAAATAACCACAAGCAAAGTTCCATAAATGCTTGTACACAGACATATGACAATTCTTTTGTGGCTATTTAAACAAAAAAGGGTAAAAATCCTTAAGGCTTTTACAGAAGCAGATATTTTTATAGTATAAAGTACATCATATGAAGAATACATTTACTTTAATCCAACTCCATAATACTAGGTTGTTTACTAGCAGTGTTATATCCCTACCACCCTCTCACCCAGTTTAAGCCCTGATTATCTGTAAAACAATGTGACATTTTCAGTTCTAAAACCATACATATTATCAATTGGGCTGTGCAATTCTTTGGATTCAAGGGAAAACATGATTTCAAATGCACAGACCTATCTTAAATTTCTTAAATTAAAATACATTTCCCTGGGATTGTGCAGCTTCTATGATGAAGCTATATATGCCCCGTCACATTCTCTGAAGCATTTTCTTCCCTTGCCAACTGAAGCACCATACAGGACTACTATATTTACAAGAGAAGAATGTTTCCCTTCAATAAAAAAAGCATAGCATAATAATGATAACTTCTTATGGTTTTGCAATGTTGTTGATTAGAAACGCCTGCTTATCAATCAAGTATATTTTTGATACAATTTTCAATTGTATTATTTCTGGTAATTATTCTGTGGTCAATGAGAAAAAAAGGATGGTAGAAATCAATGATTCTTTAGAACAGAATGTTTCTAATTTTACTAATCAAAAGGATAGGTAAGAGTAAACACTGGAGCTCATAATTAGACACTTTCAATTACTATATTGGTGCCAGTATGACTGTGTCACAAAGCTTTGTTTGAAGCAATCAAGAAAGTGACATTATATAATCATTATTACATTATCTCTCCATATATTATCATTATCTCTCGTGGCACAACATATCACGTCTGAATGCTGGAAAATATGAAAGCCCATCAAACACTTAGTTGGTATTTTCACTGTTACAAACAACTTATTCTTTCAATTTTTTCATATTATCTTTAAAATAGTGGGTCTTTTTACTTTCAAATGGATATCCCTAATTTTAGAATGAAATAACTATCAAATAACTCATTCAACTCACTATTTCCAAACCATTTCCCAGTGGTGATTAATTTTCTAAAACAAAGTTGATGGGGATCAAACCAGCTGGAAAACCACATTCTTTGGCCTGAGAGTAATGTAATATGTGGAAATAGACTGCAGTTATTCAGAGATAATTATAGTGATATGCTATTTAATTTGGTATCCAGTGGTTTATAGAATCTTCCAAGCTCTCTAAAGAAAGTTACTGAGAAGATCTCACTAAGATCATTGCTCATACCAAGCAAAGTAGAATTTGTTTTCTGTCCATGCGACATCCTTCCATAGAGAGAGCGCATCACCTTAGCACTTCCAAAATGCTTGAAACGAGTTCTGACATGTTCATAATACCATTCCAGTGATCCAGTTTTGACAATCCTGCCCAAGAGATGAGAGACAGTACACGTTAGTCAGGATCGATTCTTCCAAATCTTCTATCAGTTAAAATATCATGACTGGTTTCAATGAAGAAGACTGAAGATATTCTAGAAAATGATAAGGCTTTCACATATAACTAATAAACCCGAACACTGTCAATACATTACTCATATTCAGGGTAGTCATCTAAATAGAAAAAAACAGTGTCCTGCTGTTCTTGAATTTGTTCCAACACCAACATAACCTGCAAGCCAACCCAAAGTTGCCTTAAAAGGGAGATGGTGACATAAAATGTAATTAATTAATTAATTAATTAAATACAATTCACATATTGACTGTTCTCATTTTAAGAGGGAACTGTTTAAAGAACCAGTTACTTGCATTTTTCTTCACTTTTGGCTCAAGGTACATGTATCAAGATTAAGTTTTTTTTTCATACAATGCATTAGTTATCTGTGTATGAATAATGCAAACATAAGGCTGTATTTTCTCAAAATTATTCTAGGTAAAGAGAATTGCCTTTCGTTTTGAAACAAGATAATGTGGTATTGAGCAGGGGTGGGTTCCGGATTCTGCTACTGCCGGTTTGCTCAGGGATGCGCTGCGTGGGCACGCGCACTTTGTGCGCGCACATGCGCAGTACTAAAAAAAAGCTTTTCTACATGTGAAGAAAAAACAAGATGGCGGCACCTATGGCTCGGGAGTCTAGCGACCCAGGCCACCAAGTTACTAACTGTTCTATAGAACCGGTCCGAACCAGTAGGAACCCACCTCTGGTATTGAGTCAGAAAGTAGGAACCATTGTTCAGAAAAGTTCTAAACAATGTCCCACATTTGGTATTCTTTAGCTAAGGAATAGTCCTTAACTGATAAGGATTATTCATATGATCTGTGTGATCTGTGTTTCTATACAGATTATATGACTAATACTCATCAATTAAGGACTATCATGGCAATGATGTTGCTGCAGGAATTAGGGTAAATCTGATTAGTTACATAGTATTGCTAGTTTTTGATGGTCAAGGAAGTAAGAAACAAAAAGAAAATGGCTGCTAAAGTATAGCAGAAGAGGCAGATAAAACAGAAGTATTGGCCATAAATAACAGTGGAAAATCCATGAAAAATAGAGGTTTTCAAAGGTTTTTATTGTTTTAGCATTTTAAAAGACCAAACAAGGACAAGGCACAACTCTTATCTTTGCACATTTAACTTTTAAAAATATGGCATTATACGTATCTTTTAAAACATTTTTAACAATGTTAAATATTTGCCAATCTAGAAAGTGGATCAAACTCTCATATTCTAAGAATGGGGAAAAAAAGCAGCTTCAAGCTAATTTGCTTTTAGATGAGTACATGGAGCTAAGGAGCTAAAAAAAGAGAAAGAAAATGGTGTCTCAATTTACTGTTATCTTTGCAGGAATCACTCTCTTTCAGCATAACATATTTACAAGGCTATTACAATAAACATCCAAGGAATATTCCTATGTGTTGTGGCATCTGGATAATTATAATTTAACAGTCTCCTTCTTTTAATAATGGAACACGTCAGTATTAGTATCTCTCCCCCCCCAATCCATTCCTTCCTCTAATTTCTACTCTCATAGATGTCCAGAGAGAAGGGATAACAAGTGATGAAACATACTTTGTAACAGCATGACACAAATTTTATATAGTTTCATTCAGCATTGAGCCACAAGGATAAAAGGGTATAGTTTGTAATCCATCACCATGCAGGTTTCATAATTTTTCTCTTATCATGACTAGTTCTCAGTTCTGGATATACAGTATTACTAACAGGAAGTAAATTCAAATGAACCAAAACTAACCAAACTAGACACAATATTCTTTGTAAGACTTGCTAAGTCATGAAAGCTATGCTTCACATGAGAAATTAAAAAGTTTAAGAAAGTTACCACTTAATGTCTAGTCAGAACTGTAATAGAGGAGATGACAAAACTCTTGTCTAGCCCACTTACCTAACTATGCGGCATGGATCACACATCCAACCTTGCTCCTTTTTGTTGTACTGGCTGCAACTTTTGCATATGTACAAGTGACAGTCCAAGCACTGGCGTTTGCTGTTCAATAGAAACTTAAAGGGTTGCAGGCAATGGATACAGAGTGTTTCGTTGAGGTGGGATTGACTGGACAATAGCTCCCGCTTAGTGCTTTCATTTTCAATTTTGCATTTTAGATCCCTTTGGGGAAAAATAAATAAACACTGTCATCTGTTTATTACACAGCGCATACACTCACACTCATATATAGGCATGCATTTCTGAATACTGCAATTCCTCCAGAGTTTTCTCAAGTGGGTGGCCATAAATGGCATCAGTAATAATAAAATTAATAATATCCATATTGTATATTTAAGTAAATGGTATCCAAAAAAGCTTTTGATATTTAATCAGATAAAAATATGAGAGAAGGTGAATTATTCATTCTTAATGGGGCACTTAAAATTCAAATTCCTTATGTGAAAGAGAGCCAAAGTGGGCAGCTTTTGCAACCTACAGTTTAAATTTTGTTCATTTTTTCCCTTAAACAAGAGAGGATCAGAATTTTCATAGATTGATAGGACCAGGATTTTCTGGCCTCTTTATATGAAGGTATACTTACATATTATATCTACCTAAGAAGGCTTTAAAAAAGAAGAAGAATTAAAACACTGCCTCTCTTTTTCCTTGGGTTCTACTGAAAATCAATTTCATTACACCTCCTATTAAATTTACTTCCCCCCAAACTGCACCTTTTATTTATTTGCCAAATACTCTTTTACTCTTGTCCTTCTGTTTGAGCCCCTGCTCTTAGCCACTTCCTGTTGCCTTCTCTTTGTCTTGGGGGGGGGGGGAATGCTAGAAACCATCAGTCCAACTAAAGGCTCCAGGGAGAGCTCAAGGAAGATGATACTGACAACCCACAACATCAAGGACCATCTCCAACCCACCATCCAAGCGCACTCCCTCCCTTCAACATTAGCATTTCTATGTTATGATTCAGGCACTGTTTCACAACACTTCTCTACCTCGGCCTTCCACTGCCACATGACATAGTACATCAGGCCTTCCAATCCTGCTCTGTTAGCTGTAACTTCACTTTTGCAAGGCTGAATAGGAAGGATGCAACAGCATTTGCTGGAGCATGGCCATATACTTGGTAATGAAAAGAAACCCTGAAACCATACTCAGCCAATATTCATTCTTTTTGTTTCCCACTTTTGCTTGGGGGGCGGGAGGTTAGATTGGAGAAAGATATCTGTTCTTTCCTAATCAGAATTATAGAAACATTCTTTGAAATGATATGGATGGGAGGCCATTGTTACATAGTCATCATCATTGGAATATGTGCAAAGAAGTCAATTTATCAACTTGGGGAATGCTCTTAAAAAGCTCTAAAGTTTTCTATGATTCTGGATGAAACTGATCCATGCTGCATTTAAGGAAGATAATGTGATGAGATAATCTAGAACATGGGTGTCAAACTGGCGGCCCTCAAGTCGGATGCATCATGCGCAGGCCACACCCACCCCGGCTCCGCAAAGGCAAAAAGTCATGATACGTCATGTGATCTCACGTGACGCAATTGATTTTGACACCCGTGATCTAATACTTTCCTTCTCTCTTCCAAAATACAAATCTGTGGATCCTGCTGGATCTTTAACCACTTTTGATAGTCCCACTGACTACAATGGGACAATTCAGTGCGGCCAGCTCAGCAGGGCCAACTTATTGCAGCCAGCTTGCCACTGCCAAGTCGCCGCAGGACAACTCACACAGCTAACTCACCATGGGGACAACTCGCTGTGGGCAGCTGGAGGCAGAGCTGGGCAAGTGGCTGAGGGAGCAGAAGGGAAAAGCTCAGAGTGGCAGCAGGGGGTGTGGGAAAAAAAGGCCACTGCTCTGTCCATCACTTGCTCACTTGCCCGGCTCTCCCTCCGGCTTCCCACAGTGAGTTGCCCCACAGCGAGTTGTCAATGTGGAGTTGTCCTATGGCAATTTGGCAGTGGTGAGTTGGCAGAGGCGACTTGATGGTGACAAGTTGGCTGTGGTAAGCTGACCCTGCTGAGCTGGCCACGCCGAATTGTCCCATTGTAGTCAGTACTATCAAAAACACTTAGTGATCTGTTGGTAGTGGCAACTGGCAGCAGTGAGCTGGCCACGCCGAGTTGTTCTAGACCCTACAATATCGTTTTTGGATTGGCTTTGTCATTTGGAGGCACAACACGGTTTCCCTCACACCTATGAACCATTTTCAGAAGACAGACAGAATCATCCTTTCTTGCCCTCATGATAGTTGAACTATATTCATGCTGTTTAACCTTTAAACAAAGCCACTGACTGCATCTGATTTCTTGGACACAGGGATTGCACTAATTGTTATTGTTATTCTGTGGTATCAACTGAATAAAGAGACTTCCCCTAAAATATTCCACAGAATCCTACAACAACATAATCATTCCAAGCACACACTCCACATTTCTTATACCGGTAGCAAGAACATTCTAAAATTTTCATATTGTTTCTCCAAATACTATACTCCTAATGACTTAATAGTTATATCTATCTAGTTTTTTTTCTGTAAGAAAACGAGAATGGTTTCCTTCTGGATTTTTTTTTTATAGTGTACAAGCCTGGCATTTCCTAGTCATCCCCGAAGTTGTAGCCAGGTTCAATTTAACTTTTTAAGGTTTGCAAAGGTTGGGCAGATACCACCGAGCTGCACATGTAAAGCTGAACTCTTAAAATCACGGAGAATCTCCACAGAGGTAATTCTGCATAGATTTTGAATTACTTTTAAGCTTTGGCTTCAGTACACTAGAAGGGAAAAGGAGACTAATCCAGATAGATGAGTGTTTCTCAACCATGGCAATTTTAAAATATGTGGATTTTAATTCCTGCTGGCTGGGGAATTCTGGGAGTTGAAGTCCATGCTTCTTAAAATTGCTAAGAGTGAGAAACACTTAGAAAGAAGAAGCCACTGAAACAATCCCTCCACTTGGGTCTGAGATTTACGTTTGCTTTTTAACTTGTTAGGTGCCAACTCTGTGGCTTAGCACATCAAAGAATGTGTGGGAACAAGAAACTGCATTTGGATATTACTTTGAAATGACATTCATTATTTAGCTTAGTCATCTAGACTAAATGAGAGAAAAATTGGGTTTCCCATGGAACATGATTACTATCTACATCATACTCTAAAACCACAGATAAAGTATAAAGCAGACATCCTCTGAAGAAATCTGGTGAATCTCTCTTTTGTGACTTTTCCCTGTAAAACAAATACTTAGAAGTTCATAAACTTTCTTGATGTCATTATTGCCCTATATGATAAACTATCATCATCATTAATCATCATTGTCATCATCAACTTTGTCTTGTTTACTAAGTTGATGGGTGGCCAAGGGTAAAAAAATACAGCTTCCTAGGTCATATCAGTAGAAGTCAGGTTCAAATTAGGGGCTTCCTCTTGATGGTTGTTAATTGCTGAATGAGAATATGCCTGAGTCACAAAATTTGAATGCTACTTAGACCCACTAAGAGTAGCATGGGTAGTTCTGTTTCTTTCTTATAGTGGTTTAGGCATCTGTAGAGTATTTTCAGCACAAATCCAGAATAAGGGTCTTGCACAGTGGCTGTCAGGCATATTTATTTTGGAATTCTTATATGCCGCCCAACTCCCTAAGGACTCAGGGCGGCGTACAACAGTGAAAAATACAAGAATAACCAAAATCTAAAATGTTAATTAAAAACAATATAAAAATTAAAATACAATATAAGAAATCATCAACAACCATTCAACATCATACATACTTGGGGGGTGAGCTCGAGTGAGTTAAGCTCTACCCCCCGCCTGCAGGAAAAGCCATGTCTTAACGGCTTTTCGGAAGGCCAGCAGAGTGGGGATAGTTCGGGTCTCTGGTGGAAGTTGGTTCCAGAGTGCGGGGCCAGCCACAGAGAAGGCTCTCCCCCTTGGGCCCGCCAGCCGGCATTGCTTGGCCGACGGGACCTGGAGGAGGCCAACTCTGTGGGCCCTAACCGGTCGGAGGGAAGTATGAGGCAGAATGCGGTCCCGTAGATAACCTGGTCCTAAGCCATGAAGGGCTTTAAAGATGGTGATCAACACCTTGAATTGGACCCGGAGACCGATGGGCAACCAATGCAGCTGGCGGAGTATCGATGTCACGTGGGTGTACCTTGGCACACCCACCACAGCACGCGCAGCCGCATTTTGCACCAGCTGAAGTCTCCGGATACTCTTCAAGGGTAGCCCCATGTAGAGCGCATATGAAGGTTCAATTAAACTGATTTATTGTTAAAAGCCTCTGTACAGGAATCTACTCAACTAACAATCAGCATCTGCTTAGAGTTAGATAAGGGTCATCAGCACTTAAGCGAGGGGGGCTTTAAATCTTCCTTTCCTGCCCTGGGCTGAAGTCAAAATCTTTGCCCTGTAAAGAAATATGGAATAGTAATCTCTGTTTGTAGGAACTAAAAGTATATTCCAATCAACATCTCACATAGATGAACACTTAAGCTGGATTTTACCAGCGCAGATCCGCCAGGTTGTCTGATAGACTTCTGCTTGCTTTTAGCACAGCTAGAAATACACAGCATCTTTTGTTTGCCTTTGAGGCGATGATTAAGGAATGTAGTATTTGCACTGTAGGACAGGTCCTTGATGGCTTATTTCCAGGTGGGTAGGACTGGAAAGTATAACTGGAAATTTTTCATATACATAGTCATTAATGTTGCTCCTGTGGTATATTAACCACCAACAGTGGACTGAGATGTATCCTTTTTCTGTTTTCGCAAATGTCTGGAGATATGACCAAATAAATAAGTAAATACATTGTGTACACAGACAAAAATGGAGATTAACTTAGGGGCTAACAAGTCAAATATAGAAGTTAAGCATTTATACATATGAAAAATATCAGTGCCTAAATAACTGATACTTTGAAACTCTGTTTGGACTATGGATATCAGCACGATAAAGTAATCCTAGGTTTCTACAGAACATTTGTTTACATAATGAGCAGCTTGGGAGAGTAAGTATGCAAGAGTTACATGTGAATAATTTCATAAATGCTGAACTTTAACTTGATTACCAGTTTGTTTTTAAAATGGGCGTTTACTTACCGTTGATACGCCCGTTCTCGTTGGTTGAAGCCAGCATTCAGTGAGGGTTGTCCACAGCCAATCACATTAAGGTCTGAGTCTGTCAATCAAATCTGAGCCTCTGTCCTCCTTCCTGGATATTGGCCCAGTTTAGACGAAGCTGGAAGACAGACTTGACGTGGAAAAGGATTGTTAGCTTACACATTACTCTATATCAGTAGAAGGGAAACAGAAAGGACCACAGACTGCAAAGGTATGAAAAACAAGAACTCGGTTTATTAAAACAACATAGTAAACCTTGCAACAGAAGAACAGAAATCTAGTAAAATGCAGATATAGGGATGGGGCTGAATGCTGGCTTCAACCAACGAGAACGGGCGTATCAACGGTAAGTAAACGCCCATTCTCCATTGGAGGTTGAAGCCAGCATTCAGTGAGGGACATACCAAAGCTGCAAGTCCCGAGGGAGGGTAGTCGCTGTAACCACTTCTCCACAGCCCCAATTAGGACAGAGGCGTAACTACCTGTTGGAGCACTCGCCTGCCAAAGGCTGCCTCTGCCGAAGCATATGAATAAATTTTGTAGTGACGAATGAATTGGGTAGGGGAAACCCATGTTGCTGCCCTACACACCTCCTCCAGTGATGCTTGCGTTTTCCATGCAGCGGAAGTTGCTGCGCTACGGGTGGAATGGGCCGTGATGGCCCCGGGAACCGGTTTTCCTGCTAAGGCGTAGGCCTTATTGATCATGGCTCTGAGCCATCGTCCGATGGTAGGGGACGAAACCTTAAGACCCAAGGACCGGGGTAGGAAGGCAACAAACAGAGCCTCCGACTTACGGAAGGTAGAGGTCCGTTTTATATAAATCTTCAAGGCTCGCCTGACATCCAGAGTATGCCAAAGGCGTTCCCTGGGGTGTCGGGGGTGGGCACAGAAGGCTGGGAGAACAAGTTCTTGGGAACGATGGAACAGGGAATTAACTTTGGGAAGGAAGGATGGGTCCAGACGGAGGACCACTCTGTCTGGATGGAAAAGGCAAAGGTCCTGCCTAATGGAGAGGGCTGAAAGTTCGGAAATACGCCTAGCCGAAGTTATGGCCACCAGAAAAGCTACCTTGTAAGACAGGAAACTAAGGGGCGCCTCCCTTAGTGGTTCAAAGGGAGGACCGGTCAAAGCCTCCAGAACCAGAGGCAGATCCCATGTGGGAAAACGATGCACGACCGGCGGGCAGATGTTGGAGGCTCCTTTTAGGAACCTATGCACCGTGGGCACATGAGCCAGAGATGGGCAATTTGGGCAGGAAAGAATAGTGGATAGAGCAGCCAATTGGCGTCTGAGGGTGTTGGGGGCTAACCCCAAATTGAGCCCTTTCTTAAGGAATCGCAGGAGGAGTGGAATGGGCACATAAAGGGGTGAAATACCCTCCAGTCTGCACCACTCACAAAAGGCTTTCCAGGTGTTCTGATACACCCTGTTGGTAGAGGGTCGCCTGGAAGCCAGAATGACCTCGATGGTATCGAGGTCATAGTGCTGTCTCTTTAGGACCTCCCGCTCAACCGCCATGCGGTCAAGCGGAGCCATTGCGGGTCCGGGTAGACTACCTCCCCCTGTCGGAGCAAGTCCGGAAGAGGGGGCAGCCTCCACGGACAGTCGCAGGATAGGAGAAGGAGATCCCCGAACCAGACTCTGCGAGGCCAGTGAGGGGCGATCAGAATGACTTCTGCTGAGTGTTTCAGCACTTTCTGGATGACCCTGGACAACAGGGGAAGGGGAGGGAAGGCATACAGAAGTCCCTGGGGCCAAGGTGAACGTAGGGCGTCGACAGCTTTTGCACCTTCCGTCGGGAAATGAGAGTAGAACCGGCCCAGTTGTGCATTCTGTGGAGTGGCAAATAGATCAATTAACGGTACACCAAATTTATGAACAATATCCTGAAAAACCCCTGGGTGTAGTTGCCATTCAGTCTGATCTAATTCCCTGCGGCTCAGCCAATCAGCCTGCTTATTTGCTTCCCCTGAGATATACTCCGCTGAAATAGAGACTAGGTGTTTTTCTGCCCAGAAACCCAGCAACAAGGCCTCCTCTAATAAGGCCGCTGAGCGAGTTCCCCCCTGCCTATTAACATGGGCCTTGGCCGTAACATTATCTGTAAGAACCAAAACATTAGAACCTGCTATCTGAGTCTTAAAACGTTTAAACGCTAAACGGATAGTGCGGAGTTCCAGTAGGTTAATGGGGAATTCTGACTCAGCCCTGGACCATGTACCTTGGGCCAGTTGACCCTGGACATGGGCTCCCCAGCCTGAAAGACTGGCATCCATAGTTACAGTGATCCTGTCAGGCAAGAGGAAGGAAGACCCTTCCTCTAGGGCTGGGGAAATCCACCACAATAGGGATTGTCGAACCTGGGAGGGCAAACGAACCCAAACAACTGGAGGGGGTTGACCCGGAGGAATGAGAGGAAGCAAGAACCACTGCAATCTACGGGAGTGTAACCTTGCCCAGGGCACAATGTCAATGCAGGATATCATCTTCCCCAGGAGTGTGGCCAACAGGGCCAAGGAAACCGTTGGAGAGCGGGAGATGTTGTTTACGATAACCCTGATGCTATCCTGTCACTCCGGGGAGAGGAAGACCTTACATTGTAGGGAGTCGATGACCGATCCCAAATGGAGGATAGAGGTACTGGGAACTAGGCAGCTCTTGCGATAGTTGACTGAGAACCCATGGCGGTCAAGTTCGTCCAGTACTACCCGGAGGTGACGCTCCGCCAAGGACTCCGAGGGGGCCTGAAGCAGAATATCGTCCAGGTAACACTGGACCCTAACCCCCAAGGAGCGCAGGTGAGCCTCCAAGGCCGCCAGGATTTTAGTAAAGACCCGTGGGGCCGAGGAGAGGCCAAAAGGGAGAGCTCGATACTGGAAGTGACGTCCAGCAAAGCAAAACCGGAGGATCTGTCTATCTGCAGGTGTTATGGGGATATGAAGATAAGCTTCCGAGAGATCCAGGGATACTAGATAGTCAGCCCTATGGATACCCCTCAGGATGGACCGGAGGGACTGCATTTTGAATTTACAGTATTTAACAAACAGGTTCAACCGTTTAAGATCCAAAATAGGTCGCCAATCACCTGAAGATTTGGGTACCAGAAACAGTATCGAATACACCCCTGCACCTTTCTGTGTCCTAGGCACAGGTTCAATAGCCCTAATGTCTAATAGGTGCTGAATGGCTTGTTCCATAAGCCGACGCTTTTGTGGGACCCCAGAAACAGGACAGGGGATAAAGCCTGGAGAGGGTTTGGACCAAAATTCTAGTGACAGGCCAAAGCGTATCGTTTGCCTGACCCAAACGTCCTGAGTGGTCTCCTCCCAGGTGTCAGCAAACCTGGCTAGTCTACCTCCAATAGGGAGATCCTGGTAAGTATCACTTGGAACGTCTGGAAAACTTGTTTCCCCATCCTCTGTAGGGACGTTTGTAGGGTCTGCCCCTGGCTGATCGATCCTGAAAATAGGATCTCTGGCCATACTGACCTGGGGTTCGGGGCAGACTGGAACCCTGGTCAGCTGATCGAAAGGGCCGCCTAGAATAAGGAGTATGACGGAAAGACCTTTTCTTGTTATAGGTGGGAAGAACCTTCCTACGATCTTTAGATTCTACAAGCAGTGGGTCTAACACCTCCCCAAAGAGGGATTGACCCGCAATTGGTTTGGATGCCAAGCACCATTTTTGGCGTGCATCCGCAGTCCAGTTCTTAAGCCAGTTCACCCTGCGACCAGCGGTGGAGGCAGCGATGGATTTTGAAGAGAAACGTGCTGCTCTGAGAGTCGGGTCAGCAGTAAACTGAGTTGCAGCGATGACCTTGTTGAGGTCCTGGTGAATGCGAAGTTCCGATGAAGGGATCAGTTCCTGCAACTGGCGCAGCCACAGTAAAGACGATCTGGCAAAGAAGGATGCCGAAGAAGAGGCACGGACCGCCCAGGCCGAGGCCTGGTGGGACTTGAGGAGAAGTTGCTCCAGTCATCGATCATCCGGTTTCAGGAGCTCCTCTGCTTCTCCCGGGATAGGATTTGGAGAGTGGAGTGCAGCTACCGGAACATCCACCGATGGAGGGGAAAGTAGAGCCGTCAGTTCAGCCGCCGTATTGAAGAACCTCTTGTCCTGTGCGGATGGCATTGGACCCGAGGTCGGAGCCACAAACTGCCGCTGTACGTTGTCCAGGAATATCTTGGGGGCCGGGATAACATCCAGCTCCGCCACCTGTTCCTCGAAAACCGGAACCTTGGTTGAAGAAGTCGCAGCATCTGCTGTTACTGGAGCAGAAGGCAGGCCAGCCACATTCCTGGCCTTATGTAGTAATGACTTGAATAAGGCAGGTGGGAATAAGCCCACTGAAGTGGGTTGTTCGGGGGAGAGGCCTTCATCCTCTGACAACGCAGTGGGATCACACTCGCCTTCTTCTAAGGTTGCAGGCCTAATGTCTTCGCTTGAGACATCAGAGGAATCCTCAGCCATAGCTGCCCCACTGAGTGGTTGGGACTGTGCTTGACTAGATGGCCTAGATGGAATAGGCTGGGAAGAAGCCTGCATTTGCTGGAAGCCAGCTAAGCACTGCTGTACAGTAGCTGCAATGACCATTTGCCAGCTTGGCTGTGCAGGTTGTTGAGAAGGGCCTGCTTGAGAAGGCAGGGAACTAGAGGCCACACTAGCAGGAGGCCTAGCTGTTTGGGCCCAGTCCAAGGTAGGAACAGAGGCCACTGGGCAATCCGGGCCAAAGGCTGCTGCAATCTCCTGGGGGTTTCTTTGGGCCGAGGAAACCAGGCCCCCTTCCCCCCAGACATTAGGGTCCAGTAAGCTCGGGGCAGGGGCATCCAGGTTGTGGACTTGGGCCTGGACTACTACCTGGTGCTGAGGAGGCGCCATAATGTCCCCCTGTGGAGCTGCCTTATCCACTAAGCGCTGTAGCGCCCAATCGCGCCTCCGCTCATCCCTTTCGGTCGCCTTGGAGGTGGGGGCCGATTTAGGCTGATTAGCTTCAGCCGGGGCCAGGGTGATCTCCTCCCCGGAATCGGGCCCTTTCTGGGCCTTCTGGCTCTTCTTCGTCTTCGCTGAGGCCTTAGCTGCGTCCGCCATCGTGCCTCAGCAAGAATTAGCCAGCCCTGCGCGCGCCGCTCGATGACGCGGCATTCCAAAATGGCGACCGTTCCGAAAAAGCTAAGAGCGGGAAAGCGGCAAATTCAAATTGGCAGCTTGGCGCGGAACTTGGAGCCGTGCCGCTGAGCCGCTTGGCCGAGAAATCCCAACTTGAGAGTCAGGGACTGTTTAAAAGGTCCCTCCAGCGCTCCTAGAACTCTGCCCAAGGGCTGCGAGTCAGGGCTTCGGCAGTCCCTCCAGCTCTCATCGGAGTGCAAGCACCGGCCGATGGAGAACTCTGCTCCCCAGTATTCAAGCTTCCACGGAGGAAATAGAACGGGGAGAAGCTGGAAAAGGGCACTTAGCGACCACAAGTGGTAATTTGCTAAGGCCCAGGGACAGGAGGAAAAGCAGTTTCCTTACTGCCATCTATTTCTCCTCCTTGAATCTTATCCTTAATTCTCAATCTTATTATATTCTTTATTTCTTATTGTTCTCCTTTATTTTGATTTTTTTTCTCTTTTTTTTTGAAAACTTACAGTTTGAAGCCAGCAGTCAGAGAGAAATAATTCCATGTCTAGCCTTTGTGAAGGTCTGAGTCTAAACTGGGCCAATATCCAGGAAGGAGGACAGAGGCTCAGATTTGATTGACAGACTCAGACCTTAATGTGATTGGCTGTGGACAACCCTCACTGAATGCTGGCTTCAACCTCCAATGGAGAATGTAAGTTTTCCATGTAGTAAGATAACATCTATCAAATCATTTGCACCTACTTTTTACAACATAAAAGAACCCAATGAAAAAAGGGGGCTCTGCTTTGAGGAGGTTATATTCTGTTTCATTATAGTATAGAAAATAATTTAATTGAGTAACTCAAGAAAGCTCCTACTATCTGTCTACTCATGAAAGCCAGTTCGTTTTATGCTAGTGATTTAACTGATTAGATGGTAGGAAAAGACCTTCTGCATCACAAGTAA
This sequence comes from Diadophis punctatus similis, assembly GCA_023053685.1. Taxonomy (NCBI): domain Eukaryota; kingdom Metazoa; phylum Chordata; class Lepidosauria; order Squamata; family Dipsadidae; genus Diadophis; species Diadophis punctatus. The sequence goes on from JALIGW010000031.1 coordinate 102,074, forward strand.
ACATGATGGGAACAACCACATTTGTTTATTCATTACATCTACCCAATTCTGGTAGATCAGGGCATGGATGGAGGGGATCTGGTTGAACAGTCGCAAGAAAATCTTGCAGGGCAGGAGTCGGCAACCTTAATCACTCAAAGAGCCACAAAGGTCCTAACCGGAAGCCCCCCATTCAATTCTGGAGCCGACTGAAAGTCCGGTTTCCCGACCATAGAGTCTCCTCCTAGCGCGGCATCCTTTTTCCTCTACCTGTCCTAACCGAAAGCCCTATCAATTGTGGAGCTGACCGGAAAACCCGCTCCTTGTTATAGCGTCTCCTCCTGGCACGCCCTGCTTCCCCCCACCCTAACCGGAAGCTCTTCTCAAAATTGTGGTGCCGACCGGTGACAGGGAGCCGCAGCAGAGGGATGAAAGAGCCACATGCAGCTCCAGAGCCATGGGTTGCTGACCTCTGATGTAGGGGAATCTGGTACTTCACATCTCACATTTCATCACTATTTTTGCCTCATTTTATCTAGCTTATAGATACAATTAGGATGGAAAAAGTACATGGCCTAGGACCGTGGTGGCGAACCTATGGCACGCGTGCCACAGGTGGCACACGGAGCCATAGCGGCCGGCACGCGAGGGTTGCTCACCAGCAAACCGGAAGTGCGGAAAAACGCACTTCCGGTTTGCCGGTGAGCTGTTTTTTGCACTCCGGAGGGTTCAGGGAAGCTCCCTGAAGCTCCGGAATGCAAAAAACTACAAAACGGACAAACCGGAAGTGCACTTTTCCGCACTTCCGGTTTGCCTGTTTCGTAGTTTTTTGCATTCCGGAGCTTCAGGGAGCTTCCCTGAACCCTCCGGAGTGCAAAAAACAGCACACCGGCAAACCGGAAGTGCGTTTTTTCGCACTTCCGGTTTGCCGGTTTCGTCATCCCAGGCTCCGGTAAGCCTTTGCGCGGGGGTGGGGGTGTTGTACGCATGCGCAGGGGGCAGCATGGGGGGGGGTGTTGTGCGCATGCATGGGGGGGAGGGAATGGGTGTGGGCATGCGAGCGCGCACGAGCGCGCCCCCCCCTTTTTGGCACGCGAGCCTAAAAAGGTTCGCCACCACTGGCCTAGGACCTAGTCACTGGTCGCCTGTTGTTGGTAACAATCTAACCAGCCAATTTGATCCTGCAAGGTTGGCGACCTATGGGTTACTCTGATTAACAATGTCATCTATTGGGACCTTGAAAGCACACCTTCTCTATAAACAGCACCTGCCCTGTGAGAGATTTCCCGAGATCTGGATAGCTCCTCACTTTGCTGCCTTTGGCAAGGAAAAGGGAGACCCCTCGCTTCAACCCATTAGCCATCTTTTTATCTTTTATTGCTTTTATTGTAATTTTTTTGTTTGATCGTTGTGAAATGGCATACAAGTTTAATAAATTATTATTACCCAATAGTCTCTTGATATTTCAGCACAATTGAGAACTGTTCTCAAATTCAGATTAAGTTAAATTAAGGTTAAGGCAACTAAGTACATCTTGCCTAATGAAGAGAAGGATTAGAGGTGACATGATTAACTATATTCCAGTACCCGAGGGTCTGTCACAGAGACGAGGGGGTTGACTTATTCTCCAAAGCACCTGACAACAGGATAAGAAGCAATGGGTGGAAGCTCATCAGAGGGAATTCAAACCTGGAGCTAAGAAGAAATTTTCTCACAGCAATTAATCAATGTGCTCCATCACTAGAAGTTTTCAAGAAAAGACTGTTCAACCATTTGTCTGGGACGGTATAAGATCTCCTGATTTGAGCAGAGGGTTGGACTAAAAGACTTCCAAGGTCTCTTCCAGTCCTATGATTTTATGATTCTATGATTCCATATTCTACTATATCAGATCATGAATGGAGCAGCAACACAGAAATTGCAACAGGCAGCAGTTATCTAATGACAAAAAAGGATAGAAGAGACGTAATTTGGAAAGGAACAAGACAAAAGCAGAGATACAGATGATGTGGGAAAGCTAATTTTGGAATTGTCATTATACCAGGGTTGGATCTGAATGCACAAATCATTATTCCTGCCAAGAAAATGTTCCCCTTTGGCTGGTGCATTTAGCTATGCCATTTGTTGGAAGGCCTGGATTATTTGCAAGTCTCTTGTTATTTGCAGCCTCTAAATGCTTATAAATAATTAAGAGGGGATCTGGCTGCAATCACTAATTCAGGTTGGATACATCATACTCTGAGTAGAACAGTCCTCATAAAGTATTTGGAAATCTCAATTATCAGAACTAGATTTTGGTGGAAATTTAATCTATTTTTTGGCACAGCTGAAGTGATACTTATTTCCTAAAACAGCGATCCCGAACCTTTGTGACTTGGCGGCCCGGTGCACACATGCGCAGCTCTACTCACACAAGATAGAAGAGAAGACTTTGAGGTGCGGTCTCAGCTCCATCAGCTTCTCCATGGCTTCTCCATGGCAAAAGCTTTGCAAAGGACAGAAGGCCTGAAGCAGTGCAAGATCACTCCCCCCCAAACCTTTTCGTCTATTTGCAAAAGCTTTTGCCATGGAGAAGTCTTTGGGGCTATGGTCTTGTGCTCCTTCAGATTCACCAAGGCTGCCTGACACTCCAAAAGCAGATTGGGTATCCTGCACAGGCAGCCTCAGCGAGTCAGCGCTGAGCACGGTATGCTCGTCCCACTCAGCCTCTGCTCTCAACACTCCGCTTTTGGAGCATTGGAAGCAGGCAACTTGGCGGCCCGGCAGGGGGCAGGGAACCAGTCTGCGAGAGTGGCGGGCCAGCACACACCTCCACTTACACAAGAGAGAAGCCTTTGAGATGCCACTTGCACAAGTGGGGCTGTGCCAATGCTTGTGTGGGTGGGACTGCAAGTGCTGCCGCTTGCGCGAGTAGGGCTGCAAGTGCTGGCACCCGCCACTCATGTGATTGGGGCTGCATGTGCGCCAGCCCACCACTCATGCAGCCCAGTTGTGAACAGGCCACGGCCTGTCCTAAAACATAATTATTTCTGGTCAGAGTGTTGAAAACAGTATCTTCTCTCACAAAAGTTATCACTACCAGAGTTTGTGTGTAGGAGTCATGCCAAGACATTTGGCCAACAGTTAAAATGATTCTTATTTCAGCAGACTTTTGAATTATTTTAATTTTGTACTCTACATGTTAAACTGGTATTAACTCTTGGCTCTTTAATACTAAACTGTGACATTGTGGTTATGATTTTATTGCATATATTTATTCTATACAGTAAGCTATTTCGATGGCTCTGGTACTTGAGACAAACAAAAATGAATCAATATATTGGCTTCATTCCATACAGGATCTAGGGTCTATAATTCAGGTTGCTGCTTTTCTCAAAAAACGTGAGGAAGAACAGAAGCCTATTTTAACACTGAAAGTCAGTGGACAGTAGAAGCAAAGGGGCAGCTTTCCAGGGGCCCAAAGAGTTCTAGATAGTTAGAATAATCCATCTGTTTTTGAGAAAGGCCTATGAGCCTAAGTACAAGAATCCATTCTGAATTATTCTGCAATGTGAACATACAAATTCTAAATTGCCTAGGGAGATTTAGAATGATTAGACAATAATGTTTTCTCATTTTTTGCCAAAATGTTCCACTTCCTGAACCACTCAAGAGTACAGTCTGCTCACCATGGACATAGGAAAATATTATTTTTCTGATTATGGATACTGTAGAGTTATTAATATAAATGTATACTTTAAGGAGCCGCCCATTTTGATGAGTCACTTCCAGACTCTTCCCACAAAATAAATAAAACCTTTAACAAGGCTGAATTGGGCTTTCCTGTCTCCTTAATATTTGTCCCTCTTATTTCCCATACTGACGTTAGATTTCCAAGACAAAGCCCAGAACAGAAAAGCATATATTTTGTGGTGTATGGCAATGTGTCCTGTCTAGCCAAAGCCTCTATCAAACCAAACAATGCTTTTACACATCAAACCTTACTATAAGTCATTCAAATTTTTCTCCATTCTCCCTCATATTCTTCTTTTATGGGTGTGTGTGTGTGTGTGTGTGTGTGTGTGTGTAAACAAACAAACAAACAGAGAGCAGCTTATTAAATGAGCAACATTATAAATATGAATAAACCATTTGTGATGGCATAATTTGGATTATATTCCTTAATATTATTTTTATATGGTTCAATATAAAAAAACAGCTTGAAAGCAATCCATATTAAACACCCACTTTGCATTTTCATTTGACAAGTCACTATGTTTTAAATACTCACTCTAAACGCTCTTCCTCTTTTTTACGCAGATCAAAGTCCCGCTGAACTACTTCCCAGACATGTTTGGCCTCTTCATCTGTTAACCTGGAAAGGTCGAGCTTCTTTCCCATTTTTAGAAAGTAAAACACCTAAAACTGAAATAAAAGATAAATGTAATCAAATCGGACATGCCTACAATTATATTTTGAGATACTTGGGTTTTTTCCAAGGCACATTTAGTGTCAGCTCTGCTTGGTTCGACTTGGTGCCTCACAGGCATCCTACCATCTAAGGCTAGAAGGGAGGGGGGAAGATGGAAGGACAATAAAGCTGTGTGTGTATGTATGGAAATCGGGAAGGGGAAATGACAGGTGATAAAGACCAGAGCAGCCAGATCCAGTTTGTACCAGCATCCCAAGACCAGGCACCTTGAAAAAAATATATGCAGATTATCCTCAAATGTCTCATCGTTCTCAAAACATGCAACCAACACCTTTAGTAAAAGAACCCTTTGCTTGAGAAGGCGTGGCCAACGCCAAGGTGCTACGGAGCTTTCCCCGCGTCCTGTGGGAAAGCCCCGAACCTGCGTCGCCCATCAGAGCCACCCAGGAGGGGTGGTGAAGAAGAGGAGCGCCTGCTGGCAGAGGGGGGGGCGGCAAACGCCCCAGGGAGCCGACTCAGTCTCCTCGACCGGCGGCGTATGGAAGACGACCTTCCAAAGCGTCATCCTTAGCCGCGGCGGTCACATCTGAAAGGATTGAATTGGCGAGTTGGAGTCACCTAGGAAAGAAAATTAAAAGTGATGTGCTGGTGAGTGTGAAGAAGACAGAAGAAGCTGGTGAGTGATATTGCCGGAGAAAGCTTTAAGAAATTTTACTTGGACATAATAAAGGGGAACAAAAGGACCGGAAGTGAAGGAGTGGCTGTTTGGCATATGGAGAATATAGAGTGAATTTTTTTTTCTAAACGGAATTATAACTAGAGTCCAATTGATTGAGGATCTGGAGTTTTACTTTTAAAGATCTGGAATTTAAAGGAAAGCAATTTGGTTGGTGGAATTGATTTAAAAAAGGAAGAATTGGATTATAATAATAAAAGACAGAGTTGGGAAATTGAAACAGAGCCATCTGCTGGTTGGAGGAGCTATTGTAAGCGTGGGATATTATCAGAAATATTACCAGGAATGTTTTGACAGCTGTTGTTTTTGAACAGAGCAGCTTGTTACTGTATTAAAAAAAATATTTGAACTGAGCTGGATAAGAACTGAATTGGATTGATTTTTAACAACAAAGGAACAGCAAGAAAGATTTGGACTTGTAATGACTAAATGGAAATTAAAAGGATCTAATTGGTGAGATTTTACTAAAAGACAATTAAAAAGGCTATGAAATTTATTATTAGCAGCTGGCAGGACTATAAAAATTGGTGATTTGTGATCTTGCTGATAAAGAAATAAGCAATTGTTAAAAACTTTTGGAACTTTTTGAAAAAAAATTGTTTTGTGGTACAGGCAGATCCCAACTAATAGTTGGAGCTCATTTATAAGATTTTAGATTTGAGAAACATAATTCTGAAAATATGGGGGACATTGATTACAAAGAAATGGCTGAATTTTTGAAAGGTTTGTTTAAAGATTTAAGAAGACACTTTGGATTGGACGCAATGGAGAAAGGGAAAAGCATGGAAAAGGAAAAGGAAAGAATAACAGATGAAGGCAAGAAGATTGATGAAAATATCATAAACGATGATGAAAAGGGAAAGAATACTGAAAATGTAATATTGATTAATGATTATGTTGAGATTTATAACCACTGGGATTAACAGTGAAAATAGAGATAAAGATAATAAAAATGACGATGTTCAGATTGCGGAAGAAGATTTTAAGATACAAAAAATTAAAAAAGGAATGGGGAAAACTAGATACATACAGATAGTAGATTTAAGAGGGGGGAAAAGGGCGTGGGAAATGAGACCTGATAGGTATAAAGGTAAACAAAAGAAAGGGAAGAAGTTAAGGAAATGGGGATGGAGGAAATATATATATAAAATGGAAGTAATTGGGAAATTAAAAGGGAATGGATGAAGATTTTGAAATATTATAATAGTGTCTTTTTTTTACTATTTACCTTCTTTTCCTTTTTTATTACTATATTAGATTTAATTGTGATAAGTATGTTAATTGATTAAAATTTTGATATATATAATTAACATAACTATCTGGTTAGAAGCTCAAAGATCTCTTTTTTCCTCCTTTTGTTCCTTTTATAAAGGTTAATATTGTTGAATTGCTTGGAATAATGTGGATAAAATAATGACAATATGAGAAGTATGGAATAAATATGATTATTAGAATTTAAGGGAAATTACCTAAATATTATAAATGAACAGGGTATACTATGAACGTTTATTACTTTAAAAATTTATTAAGCAGAGATTTGGTAAGTTAATTGATTTGGATCTTTTCCTTTTCTTTTTATATTTTCTTTTCTTTTTACTATTTTTTGTCTTTTCCTTTCTATTTTTTTGATATATTATGGTATATTATGATTGTGTACTATTTTTATATATGAGAGTTGTTTAAATGTAAAATTTAAAAAAAATTATCTTAAGAATTGAATATTTATGGAGTGGATACAATTAGATTTTGATGATTAATATGAGAAATTAAAAATATAATTGGGCATTTAGTTTTTTGATAGAACAAAGGATAAAAAACAGAAATGATAAATAAAGAGACAAAAGAATTAGAGGAAGCAATATGGCATAAAATTAAGAAGCAGGAGACAGTAAATATCTTGAGAAGTTAAGCAAATAGCGGTCAATTTGGAAGGAAATTTGAAATTAACTGGTGAATATCCCAGATGAAAAATTAGAAAATTAGATTTTTTTCTTTTTTTCTTTTTCTTTTTTTGGAGGTAAGATGGAAATAGCAGCATGTACCTAGAAGAAAGTACTACATAAAAAGAATAATAATATAATTATTATGGTTAATTTTTTTCTTTAAAAGAGATATGATTAGTTTAAAATTGAGATTAACATCAGTCTGTCAAATATAAAATGAGTTAGTATAAAAAGCACTCAAGGAAAGGTAAAGAAAGTGAAAGAGGAAGTAGAAGGGGAGGAAGAGAAGGTGTAGAGAAGGTAGATGAGGAGGGAAGGAGTTAGAAAGTAGGAGGAGAAGTTGGAGATAGAGAGAGGGGAGTGTAATGGAATAAAGTAAAACAGACTAATGACTGAGAAGGCAAGTGTTGAATAAGACATTGATCTTTGAATGATTGATTATATTGAAAATATATGTATTTTTTATTGTAATATCTTAAGGTATATGCGTATGGCTCAGGACCAGGCAACCTGCAGGACCGCATCCTGCCACATACCTCCCTAGGACCGGTGAGGTCCCACAGAGTTGGTGTTCTCCGGGTCAACCAAGCAATGCCGGCTGGCGGGACCACAGGAGAGAGCCTTCTCTGTGGGAGCTCCCTCCCTCTGGAACCAACTACCACCAGAGATCCAAATTATCCCCACCCTGCTGGCCTTCCGGAAAGCATTGAAAACATGGCTTAACCCACGCAGGTGGGTTAAGACCAACGGGACTATCTGTGGTCTTCCCATGTATGAATGTTGATACTGTTTTTTAATTTTTATAATTGCTTTTAATTTGTTTTATTATGTTCTTTGTTATTAATTGTTCTTCTTACATGTTGTACGCTGCCCTGAGTCCCTCGGGAGTTTGGCGGCTTATAAGAATGAGCAAAATAAATAAATAAAATAAAATAAATATATATATAAAGTGATGGAGAAAATTAAAAAATTGTCAAAAAAAAAGAACCATTTGCTTTAATCAAATGGAGTCAAGGGTCTTTCCTTCCTAAGGGATCAGATTGGAGCAGGTCTGACATTTAGATTTTGTTTAAAACTGTTTAGATTTACAGGAAGCATCCATGGTGTCCTTTCTGAATAATGTAGAAACTAGTTTTTATTTAGGACGAGTTAAAGAGAGAACTATCTTCTTTTAGAGCTGCCAAAATCTATGTATGTAAGTCACTTGTAGTGAAAATGGATGGAAATATGGAAAAAAGATTGAAAATGTTTTTGGTTCCCAGCAATATACAGAATCTGTCCTTCCAAAAGAAGTTGGTGACATTTTCCAAAAAGATGTTTTAGTTGTCACTGGGCATTTAAGTAAGTTTTGCCATAATTTTGTCTGTAATATATAAATATAATTCAGTTAATCAGGAATAACAATCAGGACTAAAGAGCTGAAGCAAAGAAAATGAGCAAAAAGGGAACTGCGGATGGATAAGGTAATCTCCTGAATAGCTATTTTTCTAAGGTGTATATGAGAGTTGCCGTTTACCTGCAGAGAGTGGTTACTTCTAGCAGAGCAAGCATACACTATGGAAGAAATATAAGGAAGCCAATTTCTAGGGAACAAACTCACTGAGCAAATAGAGAGCTAACAGGATTTTGACAATAAAATTCAGCACGGAAACTCAAGTATGAGATATCTAAGAAATTTCCATTTAAGGTAACAACACAAAAGAGAAAATAACTGGAGGGCACTCTGCAGTTATGATGTATAAAACTTGTGGAACATTTTTCTTCTTATCTTGAAAGAATGAAGTATGCATATTCAGTAAATATAAACCCATTATAGTAGTCAAAAAATGAATACAGTAAATATACCTCAGCTATAAATGAGGATAGAGGACTTTAAGATTGAGATACAAATAGTCCTCGACTTATAACAATTCATTTAGTGACAATTCGAAGTTACAACAGCACTGAAAAAAGTGACTTACGACCGTTGCAGCAACTCATGATCATGTGGATCAAAATTCAGATGCTTGGCAAATGACTCGTATTTATGACGGTTGCAGTGTCCCAGGCTTATGTGATCACCTTTTGTGACCTGACAAGCAAAGTCAATGGGGAAGCCAGATTCACTTAACAACTGTGTTACTAATAACTGCAGTGATTCACTTAACAACTGTAAAGAAAGGTTGTAAATTAACAAATGTCTTGCTTAGCAACAGAAATTTTGGGCTCAATTGTGGTCTTAAGTCTACTACCTGTATATGAGGTGACAAAAAAGAGCAAAAGAGAGGTACAGTCTCAATGAATTAGTATGAGAAACAGATTCAGAAATTTTTTTACCAACTGGAACTCAAGGAAAGCTTTTAGTTAGTTAAAGAAGAAACAAAGGGGAGTAACTAGATCCCTGCTGAATGTGAAATAAGATGAGTTGGTGTTACATTCCAGAGGGGAGGGAACAAGACATTTGATGGTCAGTAACAGAATAACAGAGTTGGAAGGAACCTTGGAGGTCTTCTAGTCCAACCCTCTGCTTAAGTAGGAGACCCTATATCCGTGGTGGCGAACCTATGGCACGCGTGCCAGAGGTGGCACGTGGAGCCATAGAAGCCGGCACGCGAGGGTTGCCCACCGGCAAACCGGAAGTGCGAAAAAACGCACTTCCGGTTTGCCGGTGTGCTGTTTTTTGCACTCCGGAGGGTTCAGGGAAGCTCCCTGAAGCTCCGGAATGCAAAAAACTACAAAACGGACAAACCGGAAGTGCACTTTTCCGCACTTCCAGTTTGTCCGTTTTGTAGTTTTTTGCATTCCGGAGCTTCAGGGAGCTTCCCTGAACCCTCCGGAGTGCAAAAAACAGCATACCGGCAAACCGGAAGTGCGTTTTTTCGCACTTCCGGTTTGCCGGTTTCGTCGTCCCAGGCTCCGGTAAGCCTTTGCGCGAGGGGTGGGGGGGTGTGCGCATGCGCAGGGGGCAGCATGGGGGGTGTTGTGCGCATGCGTGGGGGGGAGGGAATGGGTGTGGGCACGCGAGCGCACGCGAGCGCGCCCCCCCTTTTGGCACGCGAGCCTAAAAAGGTTCGCCACCACTGCCCTATATCATTCCTGACAAGTGCTTGTCCAATCTCTTGATGACTCTTTTCTATGACTCTTCTATGAAGAACAGAAATAAATATATGCTGGTTGGGCTTGGAAGCATACTGTTGTCTGGGAGTATGGATCAACGATATGACAGAACAACTGCAAAGACACCTAAAGTCTACAGACTTGGAGTCTTTTTTGGTTATCTTTTGAAGATCAGGAGGGAAGCTGAAGAAATAGGAGCTCAGATGTCTTCACCCATCCTTCTAGTCCATGGAAGAGGACGGAAAATGAAAAACAGAATGCTGCAGATGAATGATTAAGCTACAGAAATGGTACAGAAAGGCAAGATTTCAGTTTCGAGGACCAAGGTTGATGGATGGATAGCTAGCATATTCTAGCACTTCTCAGAGATATTGGAGGTTAACGAAAACAGTTTCTTCAACAGTGAATGCTGCATGGGATGGAAATTAAACTTCAGATAAGGACTTGTGAACTACCAAAGGAAGTGAAAAGAGAAGCTATCGTAGGATTGCATTAAACATTCTATGAAAAATTAGGAAGACATGTCTTTTGTCTTTATATAATAATGCTGAGAATAGAAAGTGCTGAAATAGATGAAATATGTTCAAAATTTCATTATAGGAAAACAAATATGATTTCTTAGATACAGGTTTTGGGATAACTGAAATTCAACAGTTGAAGGATATAGCTTGTTCAAAAGAAACAAAAAAACTTTGGAATACAGTGATAATCTTTGACTATCTTCACTGGAAGCTTTTAAGAAGAGATTGGACTGCCATCTGTCAGAAATGGTGTAAAGTCTCCTGCATGGGTGGGGTGGTTGGACTAGATGACCTACAAGGTCCCTTCCAACTCTGTTAATCTGTTATCTGAAATGATATCACATAGAATACGACCAAGAACTGCTCCCTATGATGGAATATTAGATTTAATATTAACGTTATGAAAATATTGCTGAAGGTAAGAGTAACTCAGAGTCAAAGAGTAACTTTGACCCAAAGGCCAAAGACCAAGCATGGGCTATTTGGCACGATGAGGAACAAATTCTGTCCTCCACGCCAAAAGCTTTTGCAAAGGGGTAAAGGTCTTCAGACTGCTCCTTCAGACTCACCAAGGCTGCCCCAGTGTTCCAAAAGCGGGTCAAGTGTCCTGCGTAGGGAGCCTCAGTGAGTCAGCCAAGCTGAGCAGGACGCACTCTGCCTCTGTTCTCACTGCTTTGCTTTTGGAGTATTGGAAGCAGGCAAAGAAACCGTGCTGCCACACAAACCCCACAGCAGAGAGGCTGGAGAGGAGAGAGTTTGCTTGTGGAGAGAGAAGGAGCGGTCAGCCTGTTCTGGAACTCTGGATTTTTGAAAGGCAGTGAGTGATTGGTAACAGGGTGTGGAGGAGCTGGTGGGCTACCATAGCAGGGCCGGGGGAGGGGGTGTTAGAATAAAATAACAGATTTGGAAGAGACCTTGGAGGTCTTCTAGTCCAACCTCCTGCTTAGGCAGGATACCCTATACCAGTGATGGGTAACCTTTTCGGCACAGAGCACCGAAAGTGCGTGTACACGCACACCCATAATGCAATGTGCACACAACCCCCCGTGCCCCCCTGCATGCGCCCCACCCCCTGCATGCATGTGCAACCCCCCTGCACCCCACCCATGCGCACGCAACCCTGCCAATGGAACCCTGTGCGTGTGCCCCACCCCCATGCATATGCACACATCTCCTGCATGCGCCCCGCTCCCACGTGGCAGAGACCCCAAAACCAGCTGGCTGGTGGGAGGCATGCGCGCATGCGTGGTAGAGCTGAGCTGAGGCGATGGCTTGCGTGCCCACAGAGAGGGCTCTGCATGCCACCTGTGGCATGCGTGCCATAGGTTCACCATCATGGCCCTATACCATTTCAGACAATTGGTTATCCAATCTCTTCTTTAAAACTTCCAGTATTGGAGCATTCACAACTTCTGGAGGCAAGTTGTTCCACTAATTAATTGTTCTGTCAGAAAATTTCTCCTTAGTTCTAGATTGCATCTCTCTTTCATTAGTTTGCATCCATTTCTTTCTGTCTTGCCCTGAGAAGCTTTGGAAAATAGTTTGACTCCCTCTTCTTTGTGGCAGCCCCTGAGATATTGGAACACTGCTATCATGTCACCCGTGTCCTTCTTTTCATTAAACTAGACATATCCAATTCCAGCAACTGTTCTTTATATGTTTTAGCCTCCAGTCCCCTAACCATCTTTGTTGCTCTTCTCTGCATTCTTTCTAGAGTTTCAACGACTAAAACTGGATGCAGTATTCCAAGTGTCGCCTTACCAAGGCATTATAAAGTAATATTAACAGTTCATGTGATCTTCATTCTATCCCTCGGTTTATGCAGTCTAGAACTCTGTTAGCTTTTTTGGCAGCTGCAGCACACTGTTGGCTCATATTTAAATGATTGTCCACTAGGACTCTCACAGTTACTACTATTGAGTGAGGTACCCAGGGGTGGGTTCCAACTTACCTTGCTGCCGGTTCGCTTCCTCCCGCGCCTCATGGGTGTGCCTTGTAGTCGTGCGCGCTTTGCACATGCGTGCAAGCGCAGTACAACCCCCCCCCAGAAAAATTCAACCCCCCCAAATAACGCCAAAAACAAAATGGTGACCGCATGCACAGTGCCAGAAACTCGGCTTCTGCGCATGCGCAGAAGAACATTAAGAAAATTTTTTTTAAAAGATGACAGCGCCCATGGACCAGCACTAACCGATCTGGTTCGGTGATGTCATCATGACATCACCAACGGGTCGCTACCGGTTCGGGCAAACCGGTCCGAACTGGTCCGAACTGTGGAGGTACAACATATACTGTACCTGTGCATTTTGCTTTTCTTGCCGAAATGTAGAACCTTTCTTTTTTCACCACTGAATTTCATTTTCCAGCAGTGAAATGCTCCCGGTTCATTCTTGCCTGTCGGTCGTCAGAGAGCCAATCGAGAAGGCAGCGCGGCGCTCCGCCCACCCGCCGGGACACCGCCATTTGAGTTTTTACCCTCTGTGCATGCGCAGAGGGTAAAAGAACTCAAATGGCGGTGTCCCGGCGGGTGGGTGGAGCGCCGCGCTGCCTTCGCGATCGGCTCTCCAACGACTGACAGGCAAGAGCGAACCGGGAGCATTTCACCCCTGGATAGGGCCCAATGTTCAAGTCTGTCAAGATCCTTCTGTATCTTAAGCCTATCTTCTGGAGTATTGGCTCTTCCTGCCAGTTTGGTGTCGTCTGCAAATTTGATGAGTTCCCCATCTATCCCCTCGTTGAAAAAATTGATGAAGATGTTGAAGAGTACTGGGCCTAAAACAGAGCCTTGGGGTACCCCACTGCATACTTCCATGTAGATGCAGTTCCATTGAAGACTAGACATTGAGTGAGGTTGGTTAGCCAGTTAAAAATCCTTCTGGTGGTAATGCTGTCTATCCCACTTTTTCTATCTTATCAAATAGTAGGTTATGGTCTACTTTATCATAGGCAGGGATAATGTTGCAGTGTCTCTGCAGTTGGTCGTAAGGGTGAACGACTGCCATACTCTGCAACATTTGTAACTTTGGGACTGTGTTGTAAGTACTCTTTGGGGTGTCATAACTTTGAACCATCACTAAGTGAGCTGTCGCAACTGGACGACTACCTATACTAGGGAGAAAAGTATGTATAAACAATTGTATCTATTTATATTTGATTTGGAGACCATATCTATGAAATAATGGTTGCCACTCATGTGTTCCTCCCATATTAATATGGAGCTGCCCCTACACAAATAAATATGTAACATTCTGCTTGAATGAGCAAATATTGTCACAAGAAATTTGATTTTTAGATTCATCAATATACCTGTTTACTTGGATATAATTAGGAACACAACTATTTATCTAATTTATCAACAGGAAGCCAGATGTTGCTTGCAGTTATGCGTGATATGTTATTGGTCATTAGACAGCACATAATAAAGAGCATAATGGATCTTCTGACGAGATATTACACATGGCTGGTGAGTAACTTAAAGTTGAATGTTTGCATCTCAACTCCCAAACAGCCATATTTAGATATGAAGAGAGAAATATATCAAACCAATCTTTTATGCTTCTTCAATTTCTGCCATTTATTAAATGCACTCACTGCTTAACCAGTCCTAATAAAGCAATGATGTTTTAAAAACCTTGTTGTTTTAGGCCAGATTATGTTAAATAATGGAACCGTCAAGACTCCCAGAACTGCGGAGAAAGATGGCCACTGACCAAGAAGTTCATCTCCATGATTTTACTGGCCTTCAGCAAATTATCTATGCAGGCCCTTTAACTCGTTAACGTTATTACAATCAGGGTAAAGTATCACTCCAGATTAGTACAAAATTTCTCTTGCTAACTGAGACATTTGTTAAGTGAGTTTTGCCTCATTTTACTACCTCTCTCGCCAAGTTAAGTGTTGTTGAGTGAATCACCGCAATTGTTAAGTTAGTAACACAGTTGCTAAGTGAATCTGGCTTCCCCATTGACTATGCTTGTCAGAAAGTCACAAAAGGTGATCACATAACCCTGGAACCATCATACACAAGCCAGTTGCCAAGCATCTGAATTTTGATTATGTGATCACGGGGATGCCACAATGGTTGTAAGTGTAAAAAATGGTCATAAGTCATTTTTTTCAGTGCCATTGTACCTTCAAACAGTCACTAAATGAACTGTAATTTCTTTTGCCAAAGTCTTCATAATTTATTTGAAACAATAGCAAGCAATTGGCCAGTCACTTGGCCATCATTTGAAGTGACCAGTCACTTGACTATCATTCGAAGTTTCAATGCACATATTGGGAGGGTATTAACAATCCAAATTTAAAATTCCAATAGTTACCCCACCACAGTCACATGATCGCACTTTGGACACATGGCAACCAGATTGCACTTATATCTGTTTCTACCATCATGCACAGTCGATGACTGCAGTTTATGATGGTTTTGCAAAAAACTGGCATTTCCGTTTTTCAGGAAAACTGGCCCATAGCTTAACAACTGCCACAAAAATTCCATGGTTAAATGGTTAATTCCATTTTTCTGAATAAAATCAAATAGAAAATACAGACATTTGCCGTTGTCCAATGCTGAAGATCAAAATGATCAGTCCAAAGTGAATCAGACAAATTCCAAAGCTCACAGTCAGTTTCTTGCATTACATCAATACATTATCACAGCAAAAGTGAACCAGTCTGGTCTAGTGGTCAAGGCACCAGAGTAAAAAGTGAGAGATTGTGAGTTCAAATTCCCCTTTAGGTATGAAAACCAGCTGGATAACTTGGGGCCAGTCATACTCTCAGCCCAACCCACCTCACAGGTTTGTTGTTGGAAGGAAAATAGGAGAAGGAAGTTGTGGGTTGGCTATGTTCACCACCTTGAATTACTGTATTTGTAAAAGTAATACAGGAAGGATATAAACCATCAAATAATAAATCATTATGACTTGTAATACCATTGTCCTCAGACAATATACTGTATATCAGCAGTTTGCTCCTAATTTGATGAGCATTTCTGGACCTGAATACTACATGGAGTAACTAAATAGCAATTATTTGTCATACAACAGAACCTTCTCCGAAAGAGGAAATCTCATTTAACATGTTGCAGATATTCCTTTGCATCTTTTAACACCTGTCAGATTCTAAATGTTTCACAATGATATTTTATTTGCCAGAAGGGATTTAACATTTTGGTCTTGTTTGAAGTGTATTGTGTGTGTGTGTGTGTGTGTGTGTGTGTGTGTGTGTGTGTGAGAGAGAGAGAGAGAGAGAGAGAGAGAGAGAGAGAGAGAGAGAGAGATTTAGAAGGAAATTTTAGGGAAAACTAGCAACCTCAAGCTTCCAAACAAAGCAGTAGAGTGTCCCCTGGTCCCCTAGGGCAGGTCTGTGAAACTGATGGCTCACGGGCTGGATGTGTCATGTGCAGGCAACGCCCACCCCGGCTTCACAAAAGCAAAAAAACGTTGTGACACATCACGTGATGCAATCGAGTTTGTCACCCGTGCCCTAGGGCCTTCCCATCACAGAAGGTAAGAATTAGTTAATAATGAATAAGCGAAGTTATGTCATGGGTCCAAATCCCACAAAACATATTAAATATGATTTTTGGTGGTACATCTGTCATGCAGTATTCAGCATATTAAAATGTGGGGTACTATACAATTATTTGCAGATTCTTGTGATATAAACTCTAGACAGTATTCCCAAGAATGGCATTTTAGAGCTTTATCGGATCATTTTATATCCAATAAAAACATTATCATGACTATCAACTGACATTTTATCCATTCTTTTTAAGGAAAAGATCAATCCAAAATTTATTTACACACCCGATTGACCTTGGGATTAGATTAGTGTTATATTCATCTTCAATGTTTATTTTCAATGGATCTGCATGCAGAAAGATGGCTGAGGTGGCGCAGTGGTTAAATGCAGCACTGCAGCTACTGCTAGTTCAGCAGTTCAAATCTCACTGGCTCAAGGTTGACTCAGCCTTCCATCCTTCTGAGGTCGGTAAAATGAGGACCCAGATTGTTGGGGGCAATATCCTGAACTCTGTAAACCGCTTAGAGAGGGCTGTAAAGCACTATGAAGCGGTATATAAGTCTAAGTGCTATTGCTATTGCTATTAAATATCCATTTATAAATGAATGCAACAGAAGATCAATGGTCATCTCTGCTTAGATGCATAATTCAATGGAATGAAACACACAAACCTGTCCTTTGCCAGGGATTGCCAAGTCATCCTATAACTACAGTGGAAAAGATGTAGTTACTCACTTCTATTTAGTCTAGACTTTAGTGTAAATGAACTGCATCTCTTTTGTCCCAAGTATACACAGAGGCAGTTTTTACACTCACATGAACCATGTTCAGGATAGATCCTTACAATGTTTAGTAAAGCACGCACATATTGAGACTGTGCCAACTAGGCCGGAGTGTAGGAAAACCTTCATCTTACTCAATGTCTCTGCTGGTCAAAAGCGAATAGAAGAAATGAATTCATGCCACTGACACTTCAACTCAAAACACCAAAGATTTCCTCTGTTAGGTAGTAACAGGTAGCCTGTTCTTGATTGCACTAGGATGGGAGACCATGAGAAAATCTAGCAGTTCAGTCACTCAAGAGAGAAGCCTTTGGGGCTTTGCAAGTCAACAAAGAAAAACAAAATCCACAACACACAGGAAGGCAATGGCAAACCATTTCCATCTTGTTCCCAAGAAAACTACTTGAATGTGTCTCTAGACTAGAGCTGAGTTCCACTTGCAGCACATAATCAAAACAAAATGTTACTGATTTTTAGTAAAATAATTTACTTTTAATTAGTGTTATGGTAATTAAAAAGTACTGGATCTGCAGGCCATTTGCTCAGACTTATTGGATTTGGACTGATTTGCAAGCACTTGTTAGCTCTCAGTTTTCTGTTTGCCATTAAGTATTTCGGGCAGGCTAATTTATTTGCAAGATCAGTTTTCTTGTTTAATTTGTAAATAGGTAAGGTGGGCCTGCTGATGGCCATTCCAAGCACTCTGGCCAATTTTTCAGATAAAGCACTTGAGAAAGATTTGTTTTCATGCTTTGCATTGATTAATCAGGAGATATTAGAAATGGCTGATACAATGAACATTTAATAATAGTTAATTTATGTTTTCATTTCCGGAAAAGAAAATGAGCAGAAAGACTTTTTCACATGCCACTTTTGATCTCATGGATATTCTCTGCAATGCCCCCGTTTAGCTGAAATCTACTATGTAAAAAGGGGTAATCCTTTTTCTGATCCTAAAATCACAGAACAATGCTAGTTACCAAGTGTAATACTGCGGTTGGTGCGAGGATTTCAGAGTTAGCCTCGGTTCCCGAGGAAAAAGGACACGAAGGTTGCAAGGCCTCTACCTACAAAGGTTCCTTGCCCGCCACCTACTTACAGTCACAGAGCCTTACCTTCACTCGATCCCCCGCGTCTAGGCTCCTGCCCGCTCGACGGTCAGTTCTACTGGGCAAACGTCTTTAACAAACAGAATTTTAACTTGACACGGGCTGATTCCCTTTCTTACCTGGTGCTAGTCTCTGTTGGCTGGGTATTGCCCAGAACTCTTTCTCTTTCCTGCTGTAAATCCTGTTAAAACACGCACACAAAAAGACTCTATCACATGCTTTCCACACTAGACTTCTCCGAAGTTCTCTTCTAGCCTGGAGCTCCCCAGAACAAACCTCTAATCGGGCACAGCGATCACATGGTCCGATTAGCACTTGACTCCGCGTGAACTTCCTGCAGAGCTGCCTCTTTCTGCAGAGAACGCGGCAGGAGGGCCCAGCTCTGCGGTTAATCAGCTGCCCGGCATTGTACGTTTCCCCCTCCCCAAATGCCCAGTGGGCATGGTTAGCCTGAAAGTCGTTTTTCACAAAACGATTGTGTAGGTTGCGGAGGTTGTATGTATGATCCAAAGGGGACTTTTGCTTAGTGCTTTGCAAAAGAAACAAGGAACATTTTGTTGTTTTACTAGAAGGGAACTTGAAAAAGCAATACGGGTGAGCCTGCCAATGGTCATGATGGTTACTGAAACCTTCTATTCAGAGATGATGCAGTTCTGAATATAAATTGGTGGAACAAAACAACAGAGGAGACTAGTGCTTCATGCCCTGCTTTAGTTTTTGGAAGTATCCAATTGCCCCACATTGGAAACAGGATGCTAGATCAGATGAATCCTGGACTTTTCTTTGCACCAACTTCTAGCCTTAAGATATAAATACAGTAAGGCAACTAAAGCCAGTTGCCAGGTTCTTCCCACGCAAGTGACACACTGCACAGGTTTTTTTGGATGTAAAGGTATGGAAAATTACCTTCCCCAATATTATTCTGCAACGTTCTTGTGCAGGATAAGTTAAATAGACATTGCATTGATTTATCTTCAGAATGAAATCAGATCCTGCACTTCAAATCAGTAGCGAACAGGAAATTCACAATACTTTCAACTGGCTATTCCTTAGGTCTTTTGAAGAGTCAAGACAGAGAAGCAGAGGACCTTTAAATTAGTTTTTTCCCCTTTTAAAAATGTGCTTGGGATTGGGCAACAGAAGAACAACAAACTTTTATTTATAGTATTCATTGCTGTAAGCAAAAGAATGTGGGAATTCAGTGGCTATAAGCTGTGGACTTCCTTGACAATAGTATTTCTTCTTTATCCATCAAACCTATTTGCCTCCTTGATCAAATGCAACATACAAATTGACTTCATTGATGGAATGCCTTCATGCTAGTAGCACTTGGCTTCAGAAGAGGAAGTTCTGTGTAGGTAGTACACTGAATTTCTTTGATGTCACACTCATATTCATTATTGTGCAAAGGTTGTTTGGAACATATTAATGCAGATATATGCAACATATGGAGTTTTGTAGAACAGTTGGTTTTTAGTTAATTCTTCAGTCACAAACAACAACACTGAGCCAGCCTACATAAATATATCATGGAGGAGGCCCCTAAGAGCATCTGGTTTAATCCCCTGCTCAGTGCAGAAATCTAAGAGATGAGCACTTACTGAGACCAGTTTTGGCTAGAATTCTCCACTGAAAGAGCTTAGCAGTTTTTACATCATTTGTTTGGCCAAATGACTCAGTATCAAGAGGCTTTCGGTAATGTTCAGCAAAATTAAATTTCCTGTAACCTGAGCCTGTAAAACTTGTTCTTGACTTCTAGGTACAGAAGGCAAATAGGAATGCATCCCTGTAGTACTTCTTCAGATAATATAGAGTGCTGGAATGATTATTTTAATCTTTTCTCCTCCACACCAAACCTACTCTGTACCTTCACCCTTTCCTCTTACAGTGTTTTATATAATATAGTAGTAGAATATTTTCATTTACTTATTTTAAGGTGACCAGATGTCCCGCTTTTGGCGGGACAGACACGCTTTTCAAGCGTGTGTCCCGCGTCCCACATTCTTTCCAAAAAGTCACGCTTTTTGAAAAGAATGCCCGGACGTCTGGTCACCTTACAGTATGGCCGACTTGCTTTGTGCCCTTTTCCTGGCAACCCACCTCAACTTTATTTCACAGCGTCCTTCCAAGCACGGCCCCCAACCACCCTCGGATCCAAGTGACGCTATGAATGAGTCTGGGGAGGGGGCTGGGCGAAGGCTGCATTCTTGAACAGCAGAAAGCGAGCGAGCGAGCAGGAGGAGGGGGCGGGGTGGGCGAGCGAGCGAGCGAGCGATTGAGCGGAGAGGCTTCTTCCCGGGCTGGGAGGGGAGGCGGGCTTGGAGGGAGGGAACGGCTGGCAGCAGCGCAGCCCTAGGAGACTGAGCTGCTCGTCCACGGCTAAGGGGCGCCGCCATGGAAACCTGACGCGTGCCCCCCCACCTCCTTTAGCGTGGCTGCGCATCCGCCCCTTCTTTCCCAGAGGAAATCACTGGACCTCCGCTCCCTCCCCGCCCACCTGCCTCCGTAAAGGACCGCAAGGACACCATCGGGCGAAGAGAGAAGGGGGTGGATAAAGGGTGGGGGGGGACCAGCCGGTGGGTCCCCCCCCAGAAGAACATGTGCTGAGCGGCTTCTATCCGTGGCAGGTAATGGGGCTTAGGTATCCTCGGGGATCGCGAAAGACAGGCGGAGCATTACGAGCCAGCCAGCCCAAGCCACTGCCGGCTCCCGAAGGGGAGGCGGGAGGCGAGGAAAGGCCTCCCGCCTCCCCCCACCCACCCACCTGGACGCCGACATTTTTCTTTTGCCCTCTGCGCATGCGCAGCGTTCTGCGCATGCGCAGAGGGCAAAACTCAAATGGCGGCATCCAGGTGGGCCCGCCCCCCGTCAATGGTGTCCCGCTTAGAAGAAAAAAAATCTGGTCACTTTAACTTATTTTTAAATTAAGCCTTTATTTTTAACCTAAGAGAGATGATAGCAAGTTATTAGATGAGCAACCCTGGGGACCCCCTCCATTCAGTAGAGGTTAGGTACATTACAATCAACCTATTGAATACCACCCTCTTAACCAGTCATTCATTTCCCTTCTCACATCATTCCACACAAGGAGGGGTGGGTTGTGGATCTTTTTGCTGCCGGTTTGCTCAGGGTTGTGCGGGGCGTGTGCGCGCGCTTCGCCCCCCCCCAGCAGCAATAAAAAAATAGCTTCTGCACATGCGCAGAAGAAAAAATTAGCTTATGCACAGAAGCAGAATCCAAGATGGCAGCGCCCATGGACCGGCACTGACAACTGGCTCCGTGATGTCATCAACGGTTTACTAATGGTTCTAAAGAACCGGTTAGAACCGGTAGGAACCCACCTCTGCACACAAGGAACTTTTTTTCTTCCTTGCCAGGGTCTCTGAATATTATCTAAGGAGAAACTCTCCTTAGAAAGTACACCTTATCTCACTTTTCTGGGTAAACTATTTTAACTATCTGTGAACAATTAAGTGTGAGAAGGTTAACAAAGAAGAGGGGGGCAACTTATTTTCCAAAGCACCAGAGGGCAGGACAAGAAGTTGTGGGTGCTTCATCAATGGAGGTTTTTAAGAAAAGACTGGACAGCCATTTGTCTCAAATAGTATAGGGTCTCCTGCTTGAGCAGGGGTTGGACTAGAAGGCCTCCAAGGTCCCTTCCAGCTCTATTCTGATTGATTGAAATCCCAAGAAAACAAAATGAGACATGATATTAGAGTCTTTATAAAACTTCTGAAATAAAATATTCTATTGAATATCTATTGAAGAAAGTTAGCCCCACCACTCTCAGAAGAATGAAATATTTTAGGAAATATTAAAAAGGCAGAATATTATATTTCCCGTAAAAGAGAATAGTAATCTTAAGGGAGACAGAAACTCAGCTCCCTGCAGCTCTCTGCCCCCAGCAGATATTTTGGTGCCAGCTTATCTACAAGACAAAAGGCTTCCAGCTCCAGTGTGATGGGATTAAGACATGACCCTCCAGGAGATAGTAGGATTATCTATTAGCAGAGCTCACCACATGGCACAACGAAGCCTCTTCATTACATCAGCCCAAGGTTCAACCAACCTTAATTCAGACAACCTCAGTTGTGACCCCTGCATAGCCCGTTGGGAGTCTGACAGCCAATAGAATACATGCCCTTGCCACAGGAATAGGAAACTCAAATTCAAAGCCCAAGAGAGAGTATAAATAACACTCACTCCACTCCATGTGGCAGCTACCCAGAATCACACATGCTTGGTGGTTCTGCTTCACCATTAAATCACCTTTCCAATCAGCCTCCATGTTTCCAGTGTCTTTCTCCCTATTTGGAACTGAACCCAGATGGACATTTCTTCCAACACTATATTATATAAAATATTCTTATACCTCCTCTTAGTCCTTTTTTCCATATTCCTGTTCGTCACCTTCTTCTGAAACTGTCCAGTTTAATTACCCACTTCTGAAAATGCAGTGTCCACAACTGAAAATAGATATCTACAAGGTAGTGTAATGTAATGTGGTTGTAGTCCTATTCATATGATCAAAAAGAGGGTTTTCTGCATATATAAATCAGAATGAGCCTATGCCTTCTGATACTTTGTGCTTGTGTAATCCTACCCAAGTACCAATCACAACAGCAGATGTGTTGATAAAGACTTGGCAAAGTAATAGCATACAGTTCGGCATATGGAGGGTCTCTGCCTGGTCACTCGAAGGGCAACATCTAGTATCAAAGGCAGGGCTTGTACCCAAAGAATGTGTGAAAATAGGCCTCTTTAAAAAAAATGAAGAAGCAAGCTTGTTACTTTGTGGGTGTGGAAAAATATTGGCTTGTTGATGCAGATTACAGTTAGATTGGTGATGCACAGATCTTCAATCTCAGAATCCTCTCCTTATTTAGTGATGGCTGCTGCTAAAGTTTGTATCTTGTTCCTGTCTTTTTGTGTGAAGATGTGGTGGGATGGAATCTTTAAATCCAGGCCCCTGCATTTAATTGTGTTGAATTCCATTTGGCTAGTTTCATTACTATTCAATTATATTCCAATAATGTACGCTATAACTCTCTTTTTTAATCTTTTGCAGATTTGACTTCTATTCCATTTTTTCATTGTTAGAAAACAGAAATCACTCAATATTAAAGTGACCAGATATTTTTTTTTAAAAGCGGGACACTGACGGGGGGCAGGGCCGCCCATTTGAGTTTTGCTCTCTGCGCATGTGCAGAACGCTGCGCATGCGCAGAGGGCAAAAACCGCTGAGGGCAAAAGACCGGCGTCCAGGTGGGGGGGGGGAGCCGGCAGTGGCTTGGGCGCAGACGCGTTTCTTTCTTTGCATCCTATTTGCTCTAGTTTTTAACTCTTCGGGGATCTCTCCCCCCCTCCTATTTTACTACTCTCCCCTCACCTGCTTGCGCAGCGCGGCCAGGGGCTGCTTGCAGGCTTCCCAGTCTTTATGGCCAACCATCCCGGCTCTGCTCGATCGGGTGGCGGCGATCTCCTCCTCCAGGGCTCGATTGGCCGCCTCGAGCCCCCGCACCTGCTGCAGATAGCCGGCCAGGCTCTCGTTCAACCCTTGCAGCGCCTCCTGCTGCCGGCCCTGGCCCGGCAAAGAAGAAGCCGCTGCTACGCTCGCACGGAACCGCTGGAGTTGGCACGCACGGAGGCATTATTAGAGGAACTGAGGAAGAGTCGTCCGGAGCTGTTCCAAGGATGAGGAAGAGAGAGAGCCATTGTGCTGCTACCTGAGCGCCTTTGGTGGCCTATCGCCTTCTTAAATCGCCGGGCTTTCTAATTTGCATGCCCCAGGTAGCGGTCAGCCAATGACTGCTACCTGGGGCATGCAAATTAGAAAGCCCGGCGATATAAGAAGGCGATAGGCCACCAAAGGCGCTCAGGTAGCAGCACAATGGCTTTCTCTCTTCCTCATCCTTGGAACAGCTCCGGACGACTCTTCCTCAGTTCCTCTAATAATGCCTCCGTGCGTGGAACAATGCTTGATTTGCATGCAGAGAGAGAAACTAGCCAATAAAGGAGCGTTCTATTTGCATAAGCCTTTTATTAATGACAAGAGTAGAAAAAAGAGTTTTTAGGTCATTTCAAGCAACTTATTTAGATCTCATAAACGATCCCATTGGAAAACCAAGTTAGGGAGACTGTCGGGAGAAGCTCAAAACTCAGACGCTACGGGGTGGGATATACGGGAAAAGCCGCTTCCTCGTCTCTGGGATAAGTCCGGCTGCTAAAGGTATCGCGCCGGGGGCGTGACTGGTTGGGAATGCAAATGAGGTATACAAATGAGGGAGCGGGGATTACAATCATAGGTGAAGGTAAATAGCCAAGTCGAGGTTAAGATTGCGTGGGCGTTCATCTCAGCCAATAAGACGCCACAATAAGCGGGGGGGGCGGGAAGGGAAGCGCGCCCCGGCTTCCGCCTTTCGGCTCCGCTCCGGACTCCTGGGCAGAAAGCAACAGTAAGCATAGCAGGCGGAGTGTCGGAGCCAAGAGTAAGGTGACCAGACGTCCCGCTGTTTTCAAAATTTGTTTGTTGTCGGGCATTCTTTCAAAAAAAGCGTGACTTTTTGGAAAGAATGCGGGACGCGGGACACACGCTTGAAAAGCGTGTCTGTCCCGCCAAAAGCGGGACGTCTGGTCACCTTACTCAATATCCATCAGACCTAAATTTTACTATTTTGCAAACTTATGAAATGCTTTCCTGAAATCAAGTAACATTTCACTGAGATAGGAAAGAAGTATTCAGATTATTTTAATTTAGGATTTATTATTACTACTTGGATGTTTATTTTTAAAATTATTATTATTGGTGGCACAGTGGTTAGAATATAGTATTGCAGGCAAACAGCTGTACACAGTCTGAAGTTCAATCCTGACAGGGCTCAAGGTTGACTCAGACTTCTATCCTTCCTCGGTAAAATGAGGATCCAGAATCAGAGGTGGGTTCCTACCAGTTCGGACCGCTTCTATAGAACCGTTAGTAACTTGGCGGCCTGGGTCGCTGGAACCGGCAGCGACCCAGGCCTGCCACACCCCCGAGCTGGTTCTCTCAGTGGCGCCTATGGAGCCGCCATCTTGTTTTTATCTCTTATCTTGCTGACAGGATGCAGTCGATGTTAGCAGGTGGGCAGAGGTCGTCTCCTAGGCCCCTGACTTGTGGGGTGCCTCAGGGTTCGGTCCTCTCACCCATCCTGTTTAACATTTACATGAAACCGCTGGGGAGATCATCCGTAGACATGGGGTGAGCTTCCAACAGTACACTGATGACACCCAGCTGTACATCACCACTCCATCTCAATTCAGGGAGGCGGTTGATATGATGTGCCAGTGCCTGGACGATGTTAGGACCTGGATGGGGAGGAACAGACTCAGACTCAACTCCGACAAGGCTGAGTGGCTCTGGATATTGCCTCCGAAGGACTATATCGACTGTCCCTCCTTGGTTCTTGAGGGAGAAAAATTAACTCCCTCAGAATGGGTTCGCAATTTGGGAGTCCTCCTAGATCCACAGCTAAAATTAGACCAAAACCTTGCAGCTGTGGCTAGGGGGGGCTTTTGCATAGGTTCGCCTGGTGCACCAATTGCGACCATACTTGGAGAAGGAGGCTCTACTCACGGTCACTCATGCCCTTGTCACCTCTCGATTGGACTACTGCAATGCTCTCTACATGGGGCTGCCCTTGAAGAGTATTTGGAGACTTCCACTGGTGCAAAATGCAGCTGCACGTGCTGTGGTGGGTGTTTCAAGGTACACCCACGTAACACCTATACTCTGCCAGCTGCATTGGCTGCCCATTGGTCTCCGGGTACAATTCAAGGTGCTGATCATCATCTTTAAAGCCCTACATGGCTTAGGACCAGGCTATCTCCGGGACCGCATTCTGCCTCATTCTTCCCTTCAACCGGTCTGGTCCCACAGAGTGGGTCTCCTCCAGGTCCCGTCAGCCAAACAGTGCCGACTGCTGGGGCCTAGGGGGAAGGCCTTCTCTGTAGGGGCCCCTGCTCTCTGGAACCAACTTCCCCTAGAGATCCGAATCATCCCCACCTTGCTAGCCTTCCGAAAAGCCATTAAGACATGGCTCTTCCTGCAGGCGGGGTGAGTTTGAGACGACTTTATATCTGAAGTCTCCGCCATGTATGTATGGTGGTTATATGTTTTTCTAACTGTTTTAAATTGCCTTTTTAATGATTTGTTTGGAGTTTTATAAAATGTTGTATGCCACCCTGAGTCCTGAGGGAGTAGGGCGGCATAGAAAAACTGCCAAATAAATAAATAAATAAATAAATAAATAAATAAATAAATAAATAATAAATAAATAAATAAATAAATAAATAAATAAATAAATAAATAAATAAATAAATAAATAAACAAACTGCCGAGAGAGTGCTGTAAAACACTATGGAGCAGTGTATAAGTTTAAATGCTATTTCTATTGCTATTGTTATGGTCAGTTGCACAGTCAGCCAGATGTTTGGACTGGATTTGGCATTTTTATCAATCTATCAATCTTATAAACAATTGTTATGTCAGGGGTTTATGTGGCAAGTGCCTGTCTGTTTGAATTTTAAACTTTCAGAGCACTTTAGCTTCTTCATTTTCTATGACTTTCTCTATTTTATGGTTGCACAGTTCTTGCTTGCAGAAAAATTGTATTTGTTGCATATCTTCCAATGCGCCACTCTTGCTACTTTGTCAACCCATTGTTTGTAGTCAGTCTGTATGACCTTGCAGTAACTATCCAAGTGATCCACTGTTTCTTCAGCTTCTTTGCAGAGGCGGTACTTGCTGTCTGTTGCTGTCTTCTCAGTTCTGGTTTTGTATTCATTTATTCTTAAAGCTTGGCCTTGTACAGCCAGTATTAGTCCCTCTGCTTCTTTCTTCAATTTTCCTGCTCTTAGCCATTGCAAAGTCTTCTTGTTATTTGCTTTGCCTGCTATTTTTTTTTAATGTACTGGCTATGTAATACTTTGTCTTCCCATGTCTCTTTTCTGTTCTTCATTTGGTCTTTCCTGTAGGCCAGTTTGGTCTCTCCAACACTGAGTAAGCCTTCCTGGTATATTAATTTCAGTGCATCTTCTTCACTATCACTATCTAAACTTATTAATTTGTTGTTCTACTTAGTAGTTGTGTGAGGAGGATGTCAAGAGGGCAATCAGAGAGAAGCTCTTTAATATACATGTAAAGATGGTGTGGCTTCAATAATGCTTAACTTTTTGACTGTTCCCACAAGGACACTGGTATTTCTGTCTTTGTTGTGACACACTGATAATTCCTCAGATACACAAATCTGTGGTTAAAAATCTTTTTTGATGTTGATGGGATGGCACAGATTTACTATTTTAATGGCATATGTGTTCTTTTCTTAGCATGTTTCAGTTCGGAATTTTTATCTCAGTACAGAACACTGACATGTTCACCATTGACAGAAACAATTTTTTTTGCATTTATGTATTGTATGATTATGAAAGTATTCTGTTTTTCTATGTTATTATTGTAGAAAGAAAGAAGAAAGAAAGAAGAAAGAAAAAGAAAGAAAGAAAGAAAGAAAGAAAGAAAGAAAGAAAGAAAGAAAGAAAGAAAGAAAGAAAGAGTCATTTTAAGTTCTAAAATATCCACAATGCTTGTGTCATCCATCAGGTGAGTTGTAGTCTGATTGATATATCTGATAGGTTTCACATATCTGGAGAAGATTATAAAATCTAAGCAATGTATGAAATATAATCCACACCCACCTGAACTTAATGTTTAATGTAACGAAGGGAGCTTCCTGTTTGTCTTTTAAATAACTGTTGCAGAACATTTTTGGAGAATGAAAAGTAACTGCAAAAAAGATAATCAAAATTCTTTTTGGCTCTTACAATCTGGCAGTTCTTGTTTTTGCCAGTTCAAAAATACATGTATGTTTGAAGATAAATATGTGCTCTTCAATTAGAATAGAAGCATTTAGATGTTCATGTGATTTGAACAAGCTCCTCTTTGTATTTAATACTTAATTTATCATTAGTCATAAATGGAATCAAATCCATTATGATTTGATTTAGCAAAGAGTCCCATGATCTAAAACCAAATTAGACAAGACATGAGAGATCTATTATCTGAACGCCAAACATTTCTGGCTTTCTTTTCTTTTCTCCCCCAGTTTTAGAGCATTCTCACAATAGGGATTCTACTGTGGTAAACTTTGGGAAATGCTAGGCAGAGGTGGGTTCCTGCCGGTATGCTCTTACCTGTTGGTCACCGCAGAACCGAAGAAGCCGGTGGTGTTCACGGCGCGGGGTTTCCCCCGCCTGCTTTCCCCCGCCTGCTTTCCCCCGCCCGCTTAGACGCCGCCATTTGCGTTCTTTTGCCCTCTGCACATGCGCAAAGCGTTCTGCTTGCGCAGAGGGCAAAAGAACACAAATGGTGGCGGCCAGGCGGGCGGGGGAAAGCGGGCGGGGGAAGCCCCGCGCCGCAAACGCCACCAGCTTCTTCGGCTCTGCAGCGACCAACAGGTAAGAGCGTACCGGCAGGAACCCACCTCTGATGCTAGTTATAGTATATACCTAGACAGTGATAGTTGTTTAGGCATAAATCTCTGAGGCATTCAGTTACTGGCTGACAAGTGCATTCTGATAACTGACACTCCTCTGTGCTTTTCAACCAGAAAGATCAGATGCCAACTAACTGATGGTTCTCTGTAAACTCAAAACATATAAACATATCCTGAAGCCTTAATCAAGTGTTCTCAACCTTGGCAACTTTAAGGTGCTGAAAATTGAAGTCCACAATCTTAAATTTGACAAGTTTGAAAAACATTGTCTTAATTGATATGAAAATAGTCAGTATGGACCAGACAAATCTTGGCCTGCATATTAAATAGGATTCATAAGAGTTAGAAAAGCTGGTCATTGGAATGCTTCTCAAGTTGCTATGGTTTGAAGGAATATAAAAATGAAATAACCCAGCATAGAATTTTGGAACATTCAAGACAATGGAACAACTGGTTTGTTTTAAACTTTAAACCAGGGGTGGTGTCAAACTTGATTTCATTGAGGGCCGCATCAGGGTTGTGTTTAACCTCGTGGGGGGCAGGGGGGTGTCTGGGGGGGGCGTGGTCACTCATGTCAGGGGTGCCTGTGGTGCCCCATGCAAGGCTGGGGGGATCAACTATCTCCAGTGGAGGAAGGTGAGACCAGGGAGAGTGTCAAACCCTTGTCCTCCAGAGGAGCCTCGCCATCCCTCTTAGGCCCTCTGCAACCCTCTCCTGCAACCCTCTGTGTTTCACCTGCGATGGCCTCCTGCAACCCTCTGCTAGTGAAAAAGGAGCTCCTGCAACCCTCTGCCTGTCACGTAGTGAATATTGTCAGTTGTATGTATATGCAGGGTGATGCATCCCTATCCTAATATTATGGTACATTCCATTACAAGCAGGACACGTGATGTGATCTTATGCGCATGTGTGCATTCCTGATTCTCCATTTTCTTCTTGTGGTTTGGCTCTGACCGGGAGCGGTCGCATTTAATTAGCAAGAATGTAATTATTCAGAATTTATTGTTTTTGTACCGAAATAAATATTTTATTTATTTTTTATTGTTAGCTTTTAAAGTAATTTGTGAAGAAAAGCAAAGTTTTACATTTAGGTAGGAAAAATCAAAGGTATAAGTACAGATTAGGTGAGACCTGGCTCAAAAACACTAACTTGCCGGTCACATGTACCCGACCCATCAGAGCAGGGAGGCAGGGCAAGTTGCAGGTTCCATCCCCGAGGGAGATACACCTGGTGAGACCCAGAAGAAGGGCCTTCTCTGTGGTGGCTCCCTCTCTCTGGAACATCATTCCCCCAGAGATTAGAATGGCCCCCACTCTAATACTCTTCCGGAAGGTGCTGAAGATCTAGTTCTGCCAGCAGGCCTGGAGAACCCAGAGCGGGATGGAGCCCACTAAATGGCTTATGTGATCTGCTGTCGCCAGGAAGGTGGTGGGAGGTGGGGGGTGATTTTGTTATATTGTACTATATTAACTTATTTCATTCTTTTTGTTAGTTTTTATTGTTTTAAATGTGGTTTTATATTCTGTAAGCTTCCTTGAGTTGCCATGGGCGAATAGGTGGCAATATAAATTCAATCAATCAATCAATCAATCAATCAATCAATAAACAAACAGTGAGAGGGATCTTGGAGTTCTAGTGGATGATCACTTGTATGTGTGTGCAGCAGTGTGCAGCAGCAGCCAAAAAAGCTAATACAATTCTGGGTTGTATAAACAGAGACATAGAATCAATATCATGTGAAGTATTAGTGCCACTTTATAAAACCCTAGTAAGACTACAGCTGGAATACTGCAACCAATTTTGGTCACTACAAAAAAGATGTTGAGACTTTGGAAAAAGTTCAGAGAAAAGCAATTAAGATGATCAAAGGCCTGGAGACTAAAACATATGAAGAATGGCCGCAAGATTTGGGTTTGTCTAGTCTAAAGAAAAAAAGAATTAGGGGTGACAAGATAGTAATATTCCAGGAATTGAGGGACTGCCACAAAGAAGAGGGGGTTGAATTATTCTACAAAGCACCAGAGGGCAAGACAAGGAACAATGGTTGGAAATTAATCAAAGAGAGAAGCAATCTGGAATTAAGGATAAACTTCCTAACAGTGAGGACAATTAACCAGTGGAACAGCTTGCCTTCAGAAATCATGGCCGCTCCCTCACTGGAGGTTTTTAAGAAGAGACTAGACCAGGGGTGTCAAACTTAATTTCATTGAGGGCCGCATCAGCATTGTGATCGCCCTCGGGGAGCTGGGTGGGTGTGGCCAGGTGGGCTTGGCAGGTTGGGCTTGGCCAGTTTTACATTGCTTGTGTTGGGAGGTCTCTGTGGGGGATCGGGCAGGGCTTGGGGGGGGATAGAGGGGTCTCTGGCAGAAGGGGGTGGGACCAGGCCGGGTGCCGGGGTCCGATCTACCACTGGAACAAAGACAGACAGAAGTTGCGACGAGGCAGCCCAGCTGGTCTCCACCATCACCAGGTTACAGCCCTTGTATGGTCAGCCCCTGTCATCAAATCTCATCCTCCAGCAAGCCTGCCACCCGCCCGCCCCACTTGTGAAGACCCCAGCAAATGGGAAAGGTGGGGAGCCCTTGTCCTCAAGAGGCAGCTGGGACTCTGCAGCCTGCGCAGCGCAGGTGGATCCAAGCCCCAGGACCGCCGGGCTGACTCCAAGCAGCAGGCAATGGCACACGATTCGGCCTGCCAGATGTACTGGCAGCCACGTGGCCTTGTCAGATGCGCTGGGCTGCTGTGCAGCTGCCTGGTCCATCTCAGCCGCAGTGGCCGTGGGCAAAGACTGAGGTTGTAGTAAGTCAGCCCAGCTGGTCACCATCACTGCCATGCTGCAGACCCTGCATGCTTGGCCCCTCCCTCAAAACTCATCCTCCAGCGAGCCTGCCACCCCCATCCCTGATGGATCTGGCAACGGGAAGGGTGGGCTTGCTGGAGAACAAGATATGAAGGAGCAGGCTTAGCACGCAGGGGCTGCAGTGTGGCGGTGATGGCGACCGGCTGGGGTGCCTTATTGCAGCCTCACCTGTGTCCTTTGCCTGTGGCCGCCACGAATGAAATGGAGCAGGTGGCTGCACAGCAGCCCAGTGCATTTGGCAGGCTGCGTGACCACCTGGCGCATCTGCCAGGCCAGATTGCGTAACTCTGCCTGCTGTTTGGTGTTAGCCCAGCGGTTCTGGGGCTTGGACCCCTCTGCGCTGCGCCAGCTGCAGAGTCATAGCTGCCTCTTGGGGATGGGGGCTCCCTTAAGGTGACCAGATTTTTTTTTAAAGCGGGACACCATTGACGGGGGGGTGGGTTTCTAGGGGAGCCATCATTTGAGTTTTGCCCTCTGCGCATGCGCAGAACGCTGTGCGCATGCGCAGAGGGCAAAAGAACGCAAATGTCAGCCTCCAGGTGGGTGGGGGGGAGGCAGGAGGCTTTTCCTCGCCTCCCGCCTCCCCTTTGGGAGCCGGCAGTGGCTTGGGCTGGCTGGCTGGCAAGCGAGCGAGCGGGGCTGGCTTGGGAAGGGGAGTAGCCCGGAGATGGTGCTCCAACCCAGCGTCTCTTGGCTCTCCTGCTCCCCCTCCGCCAGCGCTGGGCTGCTGGAGTGACAGGGGGAGAAAGGAGATCAGGAGGCGGCAGCGGATCACAACAACCCCAGCAGCAGCTCCAGGCAGAAAGAAAGAGAAGTGAGCGAGCAAGTCACTCTGCCGTGCGCGCTCACGAACACACACACACACACACACACACAAGCGCGCGCAGCTCCCCGAGAGGCCGACACTTCTGCAGCGACGCCAAGCCGCAAACCCCTCCCCTAGCTGCCGCCGCTCCCAGCCCAGACACTCCGCCTGCTACGCTTACTGTTGCTTTCTGACCAGGAGTCCAGAGCGGAGCCGAAAGGCGGAAGCTGGGGCACGCTAAGGGAAGGGAAGCGCGCCCCGGCTTCCGCCTTTCGGCTCCGCTCAGCCTGCTGCCTTGCTGGGTTCCTGCCATCAAAGGGGAAAGGAGGAGGGAGGCATTTGGGGCAATCCACACCTGTGTACCAAGTGGTGGAAAACGGAGAAGTGGGGGGGATGGGAAAGGGGAAATGACAATAGAAGAAGACCAGATCACCAAACTGGCTTGTACCAGGATCTTCAAGGCCATTTGCCCTGAGAATGGAATGTTACCAGTTTCACACCTCAGAGCTTCTCAAAACATCATATCAGCATCACATTGCCTGGCTGGGGGACTGGTCATGGGGGGAAGGATTAGGAATAGCTTTGTATTTTGTGCTGGAACACCAGATTCCACCAGACTTTGCTGCAACTAGTTTCTTTCAGTAAAAGTTCCTTTGTTTCAAATAAATGGAGTCATGAGTCCTACTTTTCTGAGAGAGCAAACGGGGGCAGGCCTGACAGCTATTGCTCCAGGAAGAGGTTTGATAAATAAGAGGAGAACAGATCCTTTTTACTTGTGGCATCAACTTTCTGGAATATCTTCCTTAAGGCATACCTACATTTTATTTAGATTTAGATTTATTATTAGAGTTGGAAGGGACCTTGTAGGTCATCTAGTCCAACCCCCTGCTCAAGCAGGAGTTCCTACACCATTTGAGACAGATGGCAGTCCAGTCTCTCCTTGAAGGTCGCAAGTGTTGGGACTCTCACAACCTCCGCTGGCAAGCTATTCCACTGGTTGATCGCTCTCACTGTCAGAAAGTTTCTCCTCACTTCCAGGTTGAATCTCTCCTTGGTCAGCTTCCATCCATTATTCCTTGTTTGGCTTTCTGGTGCCATAGAGAACAGCCTGACCCCCTCCTCTCTATGGCAGCCCCTCAAGTATTGGAACACTGCTATCATGTCACCTCTGGTCCTTCTCTTTGCCAGACTGGCCAAGCTCAGTTCCTGCAACCGCTCTTTGTATGTTTTATTTCCCAGACCCTTTATCATCCTGGTTGCTCTCTTCTGCACTTTCTCTAGGGTTTCAATGTCTTTTTGTAGTGTGGTGACCAAAACTGGATGCAGTACTCTAGATATGGTCTGACCAAGGCTTTAGAGAGTGGTACTAGTACCTCTCTGGTCCTTGATTGTGTCCCTCTATTTATGCAGCTCAGGACTGCGTTGGCCTTTTTGGCTGCTGCTGCACACTGCTGGCTCATATTTAGTTGGCTGTCTACCAAGACTCCAAGATCCCTCTCGCAATTGCTGCTATTTAGTGTGGTTTCACCCAGTTTGTATGTGTATTTTTGATTCTTCTTACCTAGGTGTAGAATTTTACTTTTCTCCGTGTTAAATTTAATTTTATTAATTTGGGCCCAGTGTTCAAGTCTGTCAAGGTCCCTCTGGATTTTGAGTCTGTCCTCTGGGGTGTTTGCTACTCCCGCCAGCTTGGTATCGTCTGCAAATTTGGTTAGTTCTCCTGCTATTCCCTCATCTAGGTCATTTATAAAGATATTGAAGAGTACTGGACCTAGGACGGAACCTTGTGGTACCCCACTGCTTACTTCTCTCCATGTGGACTTAGAGCCATTGAGGACTACTCGCTGGGTACGGTTGGTCAGCCAGTTGTTAATCCATCTGGTTGTGTGGCTGTCTATCCTGCTTTTTTCTAGCTTATGAAGAAGTAGGTTGTGGTCTACTTTTACCCAGATCTTTGACGAAACCTTCAGAAAAGATTGAACTAAGGGTTATTTATCCCCCTGACAATAAACTGGTTTTTTGCTCTGGTACTTTGTTGTTTAAATCTGTTTTATTAGTCATTTTGAGTTCCCAATAAAATATTTATTTTAACACAAATGTAAAATAATTAGTAGAGAAAGATATATTATGCATTAATGCAAGTGCTCCTAGCAAAGTCACATAAGGAGAATGTAATTTCTGTTTCCAAATGTGTGGGTAGCTGATCATTGATCTTCCAAAGTTTCCATTTATCTGGCCTGTCTCTGGAAACAAGCTGCTTTTTGGCTGGCACAGTTTTCCGTTGCTCAGTTTGCTGGAACTGCTATGCTACTGGCTGAAGATGAGCAAGGTTACTTAGCAATAAGGTATACATGTAACAAATACAATAACTAGCAAAGACAGTTATTTTTCACTAGTTTTTCCCTTTACTGCAGAATCTGATAAATTCAGATATTTATTTAGATATAATAATATGCATCTAATATATATCAATGTTTCTCAACCTTGACCACTTTAAGATATCTAGACTTAATAATTCACAGGAATAAGTTATTTGGTGCTTTGGAAATAGCAATAAATCTATAGTGTTCTGGAGGTCAAAGATAGGTGGGTCAGTGTGGAATGCAGAGTTGCTCTGCTGGTTCTGCAGGATTTGGAGGTGGTGGTGAGTGTTCCCTTGGCTTGGGACATTCTGAGACGGGAGCAGCAGGAAGGCCAGTTATGTTTTGGACTGGCAAAACAAAATCAACCCCCTTCTCCTTCTGAAAAAGGGGGAAACTGATCATGCTAATTTCTGCTCTCTGAGCATGTGTTTTGAAATATAAAATATATTTATCTTATGTCTTACAGAAGGAAGTGGCAAAAAATGAGAAAAAACAGAATGGGAAAAACAACAATCTTCCTAACAACAACCAATTTAACAAAACAAATAAAAATATAAACTTGTATAAATACATTTGCAGGAAACAACCAGTGCCTTCAATTCTTTCCTTTTCATGCAAAATTTAATCCAATTAATAAAAACCTCCTTACTTAAGATTCCTTGTTACTTAAGACAAGAAAATTGAAAAGAAAAATGTTACCTAGATTTATAGTATTGGGCCAGGGATGTCAAACTCAAGGCTGGATACGGCCCACAAGGTGGTTAGATCTGGCCCGCAGGGCTGCCTTGGAAGCAAAGAAGGACAGGCCCATGGTGCCTTTGCCCAGCCCAGGCCAACCGGGCGCTGATCTACAACCTGGTAGCAGCCATCCGGGCTGGAACATGGCCAGCCTTAGATCTGCGGGGCCGCACTAGAGCCAGCGAGGGCCGCCCCCACTCCACCCCCAGGGTACATGCAAGGAGAGGGATGCGCAGGGCCTGGCATCCCCGGGGACCATCTTGCCCCGCAGGCTGATTGTGTTCTGAGTGCTTCCCTTTCACCCAGGATGCCAGTGCTCACTGCCTCCTGTGCGCCCACCCAGGCAGTGGGGCCAAGATGGCAGGGAAGTCCCACGAGTCGGATCTAAGGCCAGGCCCAGGAACCAACGCCATCCGTGGCCCAGGTTTGCTGCTCACTCGCGTGCATGGGCCTTATTGTTTGAGGGCAGGAATGAAGCCTTCAACCTGCGGCCATCACTGCTACAATGAAGCACAGCAGCTCGGTGTATCTGGCAAGGTCACGTGGCACATCTGGCACATCTCGCATGCCTCTGCCTGCTGCTTGGAGCTTCAGCCCAGCAGTCCCGGGGCTTGGACCCACCTGTACTGTGCGGGTTGCAGAGTCCCAGCTGCTTCTTGAGGATGGGGGCTCCCTGCCTTTCCCATTTGCTGGGGCCTTAGTGAGTGGGTCGGATGGGGGTGGGGGTCGGGCAGCCGGCTTGCTGGAGGATGAGGTTTGATGGTGGGGGCTGAGCATGCAGGGGCCATAGAGTGGCGATGACGGTGACTGGCTGGGCTGCCTTGCAGCAACCCCTCTGTCTTTGTTCCTGTGGTGGATCAGGCCCTGGCACCCGGCCTGGTCCCACCCCCTTCTACTGGAGTCCCTTCTTTCCCCCTCCAGCCTTGCCCAATCCCCCACAGGCACCTTCCGACGCAAGCAATGTTTTTAAAGAAATTTTTATTTTTTCTCCAACATTACCATACATATATAAATACATATACCTTACATTATATCAATAGACACTGTTATACATTATTATTCAATTATTCTTAAAATATTCTCCTATATTACACCTAATTTATATTACTATTTATCAACCTGTTACTCTTTATTTCTTTACACTCCCCTCCCTCTATCTCCCCCTCTTCCCTCTACCTTCTTACCCTTCTTCTCTCCCCCTTCCTACACTCCACTCCACTCCTCTTCCTCTTTCTCCTTTCTACTTCCTCTTTCTCCTTCTTTATCTTTCCTCGAGTGCTTCTTATCTTAAATCTTCTCATATTTAACAGATTGATTTATTATTCTCTTAGAGGTGGAGCCACGAGCTGTAAGACAGAGCTGAGCTCTGCTCCCCCTTAACCCAACCTCACCACTTTCCTGAACCCTGGGGCTTCCTTCCCAGAACTATAATCATTGGGGAAGTAGGTGAACGCCAATAGGTTGGGTTGCAGTGGTTCCTTGTTCTTGGACTGTTATGGTGGCAGTGGTGGCAATAGTTTCTATTTGGGGAGCCACCGCCGGCACGGCATTTTTTAATCCAGGATTAATCATCGCGGAGGGGATTTGCCTGATTGTTGCCCCCCTCCCATGCACTCCTTTCTGCTGTTTTACTACTTCCCCCACTGACTTGAGATCTACGGTGAAGGAGAACTGGGAAGATATAAAGCAGGAAAGCTGATATCTCGGATGCTATTTTTACAATCTTGCAGAGACTAGTAGGGGAAATTGCAATTTTATGACCATTATTCCCACTACAAAGACTGTTCTGAGCAGAGATCTTTTCCGCTTAGCCGTTACATATACGACCATTAAGCAACTGGATCTGGGCGAGGACTATTATCCGTGCTTTCCCTCTATGATTTCTCTGCACTAACTTTCATTATTTTAAAGATTTTACCCTGGGGGTGATTGTTGGCATGTATGTTTGATATGGATGGTTAAGATTTTTGAGGGAATGAGTGAGTCAGGGGCTAGGATTCTGCCCCCCTCTGCTGAGTGTGGGAAACAGAAGTGGAGGGGGGTTGGAGTCTGACCCCAGGCTCAGTATGAATGGAATGTATGGCCTGCTGGGAGAGTGGGGGACCAGTGGGGGAAGGGAGGGGATCTCTGATGGGATGGGGAGTGGGAGCATTACGGTCATAACAGGGAGAGGTAGGTCTGGCGGGAGCAGAGGGGTAGGCCGCTCTCGGGGAACGAGAATTTGCTGTCTTCAAGTGATTCCTTGTTCTGGCCCCTCTGGTTTGGTTCCATCGAGCTCAGCCCGAGTACCTGGTAATCAGGGATGTCAGGACCCTGGGCTCAGGCTGCTGCTGTTGAATGCCAGGTCGATTACTAACAAGGCCCCCCTTGTACAGGATCTAATACTGGAAGAGGGGGTAGACCTGGTATGCATCACTGAGACCTGGCTGGGCCAGGAGGGAGGTTCCCCTTTCCGAGATGTGCCCGGACAGGGTCTTAGTCCTGTTGTATGGGATGAATTTGAGCCTATCACGCCTGATGATGTTGACAAGGTCATAGGAGCGATGAGTGCCTCCACTTGTTTATTGGACCCGTGCCCCTCCTGGCTGGTCTCTGCCAGCAGGGAGGTGTCACGTGGCTGGCTCCAGGCTGTTGTGATCGCATCTTTGAGAGAGGGATCCATCCCACAGCCCTTAATAGCTGCGGTGGTGAGGCCCCTCTTCAAGA
This sequence comes from Diadophis punctatus similis, assembly GCA_023053685.1. Lineage (NCBI taxonomy): Eukaryota > Metazoa > Chordata > Lepidosauria > Squamata > Dipsadidae > Diadophis > Diadophis punctatus. The sequence goes on from JALIGW010000031.1 coordinate 140,176, forward strand.
AGCCTTCCCTGGACCCAAAGGATTTAAAGAACTTCTGTCCAGTCTCCAACTTGCCCTTTGTGTGTAAAGTTGTTGAGAAAGTGATGTTGCTCCTTCTCCTATGGTTATTGGAGGATACTGATTATCTAGATCCCTTTCAATCGGGTTTCAAGCGTGGCTACAGTACGGAAACTGCTTTGGTCACCCTGATGGATGATCTCTGGCGAGCCCGGGATGGAGGTTATTCCTCCATCCTGGTGTTACTTGACCTCTCAGTGGCTTTCGATACCATTGACCATGGTATCCTTCTGCGCCGACTCGGCGAGGTGGGAGTGGGAGGCACCATTTTACAGTGGTTCTCCTCCTACCTCTCCGATAGGACGCAGTCGGTGTTAACAGGAGGGCAGAGGTCGGCCCCTAGGCCCCTGATTTGCGGGGTGCCTCAGGGCTTGGTCCTCTCGCCCATCCTGTTTAACATTTACATGAAACCACTGGGTGAGATCATCCTTCGACACGGGGTGAGGTATCAGCAGTATGCTGATGATACCCAGTTGTACATCTCCACCCCGTGTCAGTTCAGGGAAGCAGTTGATGTAATGTGCCGCTGTCTGGACGATGTTAGGGTCTGGATGGGAATGAATAGGCTCAAACTCAATCCTGACAAGACTGAATGGCTGTGGATATTGCCCCCCAGGGATTATGTCGTTTTCCCCTCCTTGGTTCTCGGGGGAGAAAAATTGACTCCCTCGGAACGGGTTCACAATTTGGGTGTTCTCCTAGACCCACAGCTAAAATTGGAGCAACATCTTTCAGCTGTGGCTAGGGGGACCTTTGCACAGGTCTGTCTTGTGCACCAATTGCGACCCTACTTGGAGAGGGAGGCTTTACTCACAGTCACTCACTCCCTCCTCCCTCCTGGGCGATCCCATGTGAAAAAGAGGATGGCTGCTAGCAAAGAGGGGAGAGTGAGGGGTTGATGCTTCTGTGACAAGGGGAGCCGGAGAGCGTCTTGGTCTTACCCGGCCTCTCTACCTCTTGCCGCCATGTGTGCTGCCGCTGCTGTTCCAGAGGGCTTTCCTTGGGAGTGAGGGGGAATAAAGAGGCCAACTGGCTGGCCAAAGGTTCACTCACTTGTTTTGCTATCCTATCTCCATTCTTGCAAGTTTTGCTGCCTTTTCTCTTCACGTGCGGCGCTCCCAATCTTTGAGACTGTGGCCAGGTCGGGGTGGGGAGGGAAGGATGTACGTGGGAGACAGTGGCATCAGAACCCTCCCTGGCTCTTCCTTGAAGTGCCTTGCAACAGCCAAATCCCCTGGCCCTGCATTATCTCGCCAAAATCTCATGAGGGGACGCACACGCATGCGAGATTTCGGTGCAATTTTGCTTCCACGCAGGCACAGAAGCAAAATCACACCGAAATCTCTCTCTCACGCGCGTCCCCTCGCAACATTCCGGTGTGATTTTGCTTCTGCACATGCGCAGAAGCAAAATCGCCCAAAAATTCCAAGAAAAAGATGGCAACACGCGCGACAGACCGGTGGAGAGGGCTACAGAGCGGTCGCTCGCAAATTGCGCAATTGGCCGCTCCCTACTGGAGCTATGCACTGGACAGCTCCGGCAGGAACCCACCACTGGTTTGCTCTTGCCTGAGTTCCATGGTTCGAGATTAAAACCTGGTGAATATATTGGAGAACATTTAACTAAAATGAAAGGAATGAGGAAGGACTTGGGCGAAAGAGGCTATGATATTGATGATTGTCAAATGATCAGCATTATTATTAACTCATTGAATTATGGATGGAAAGATACCATTACAAAGATTAATCAAGTGCCCATTGCTCAACATACAGTGGATCATGTATGCAGAATTTTAACCGAAGAAGAGGCATTTATGCTGGCCACGCCACATTTGAGAGGACCACCCACATTAAAAGCTCTAGCGAGGCGCCCCTTCCGAGGAAGAGCCTACGTTCCAAGGATGCCAAGATGTTACATCTGTAATCGTGTGGGACATATGAGGAATGGGAACTGTTTATGTTGAAGAACTCGATGCATTTATCCCTGATGTTTATTATATACCAACAGCAAATAGTAGTTTGCTTAGTCAGAGTCACTTGTCTAGAGAATTAAAGTTTCAGGTCCACCATCTCGAAAAAGCAAGTTATATAGTTAGAAATGGAGATATTGTTGCTGAAACCATGTTACTTGGTGGTGTTTATTACATAAAGCCAAAGTCTAAACTGCAAGCACAGGCAAGTATACAAACTCCAAAAGAAGAGAGTACAGGTCCAGAGAGAGATGTTCCAATGATAGATCCTGTTGCTACTCCAAAGGCTCCTAAAGCCAACAAAAAGAATATTAGGAAACAGGTTGCTCAGAGCAAGCCTGAGGTTCCTCATAAAACTATTAATGTTGAAAATTACTAATTGGTAAACCTTTGCTTTACAGGTGTATCCATAAGTGGCATAGAAGATTGGGGCATGCCAGTTTTCATGTTCTTAGGAAAATGCCGGAGTTCGCAAAAGATTTGGATCTAAAGGGGTGTAAGGTGTTTTTGGATTGTGCTGTCTGCAAAAAGGCTAAATCCAAAGCAGCAGCCATTCCAAAGCACACTATACACCTGTCAACACGCATTTTTAATTTAGTACACACTGACATAGTAGATCCTTTCAAGCCAACACTTGGCGGTAAAAAATATTTTCTAACAATTGTTGATAATTACTCTAAATATGGATATGTCTAGGAGCCGAGGTGGCGCAGTGGTTAAAAGCAGCACTGTAACCTACTTCAGCTGACTGCTAGTTCAGCAGTTCGGCTGTTCAAATGTCATCGGCTCAAGGTTGACTCAGCCTTCCATCCTTCTGAGGTCAGTAAAATGAGGACCCAGATTGTTGGGGGCAATATGCTGAACTCTGTAAACCGCTTAGAGAGGGCTGTAAAGCACTATGAAGCGGTATATAAGTCTAAGTGCTATTGCTATTGCTATATCCTATGAAAGAAAAATCTGAGACTTTTCAGATCTTTAAAGACTTTGCCTCTCTTGTTTTTTCTCAACACAGAGTAAGCATCACCAAAATTCAAAGTGATCGTGGTGCTGAATTCATGTCTCAGCGTTTCCAGGACTAGATGCATAAGAATGGAATTCTTCATCAGACCTCGGCCCCTTATACACTGGTGCATAACGGGGTGGTAGAAAGACGACAAGGGGTCCTGCAAACCATGATGCATCATCTCTTAGAAGACGCCAACCTCAGTAACTCATACTGGGGTGAAGCTATTAAATATGCAAATTATATTGTCAACCATACTTGGAGTAGTGTAATAAATCAGACTCCTTTCTTCATGTTGTATGGGTATAAGCCCAACCTCAAGAATCTCCATATTTTTGGTTCATATGCTATGGTGAACATTCCCTTAGCTCAAAGAAGGAAAGGAGGTCCAGCAGCAAAAAAGATGAGATTTATGGGTATTGATGACAATTCAAAGTTGAGCAAATTTATTGACTCCAAACATGTAATAGTGATTTCCCAATCGGCCAATTTTGAGGAAGATGCTGACTGGTCCAGGATTCATTCCAATGATCCTGGTGTTTATTTTTCTAGAGATGTTGTTGCTGATGCTGCGCAACCTGATGACCAAAATTCACAGGTGAATGTCCCATCCACTAGTTCTTCTCAACCTGTCGTTCCGTCTTCGCAAGCCGCGGATGCTGATGCTAGCGACAATGATGAAGACGAGGACGAAACGGAAGAAAAATAGATGACTGTTCAGAGGCGTTCCAAGAGGGCAACAAAAGGGATCCCTCCACAGCGATATTCGTGGCAACTGACAAAAGCACCCTTGCCTTTGATTTGCAATGTTATACTTCCTCCTGATAAGTTCACACAAATCAAACATCTTCCTGAATCAGAGCAAGAGAAGTGGTATGAGGCAATGCAGGCTAAAATGGACAGTTTACAGAAACTTAAGGTGTTTACGCCTTCAAAACCTCCAGCAAATAAAAGAGTCATTGGCCCTCAATGGGTCTACAGAATCAAAAAGAAGCCAAATGGTGAGTTATTGTACAAGGCCAGACCTGTAGCTCAGGGTTTCGCTCAACATTATCCTGAGGACTACACAAATACTTACTCACCGACAGTCTGGACTGAGAGTGTAAAAATTGCTTTAGCCACCACTACTATCTTTGGTTTGGAAGTTTTCCAGTTCAATGTTGACACAGCTTATCTACATGCTGACCTAGATGAGGAGATCTACGTAAAAGATCTTCCAGGGTTTCAACAGCAAGAAGGGGATACCTGGTTTCTACACAAAAGTCTTTATGGTCTGAAATAGTCTGGTTTAATGTGGTACTTATGTCTTACTGACAAACTAAATTCAATGGGCTTTATTATGTCCGAAACTGATGAATGTGTGTTTACAAAAAGATCTGATCATACATATGAGATAGTCCTTGTTTATGTTGATGATATTGTTTATATTGGTCCAAATAAGCAAATGAGTGAGACTTTTGCTAAAGCTTTACAGAGATATTTCTCATTGAAATCTTTAGGTCACGTTAACACTTATTTAGGTATTCAGATTGTCAAAACACAGAAGGGGTTTAGTCTTTCACAAGAGAATAAAATTGAACAAATTTTACATCATTGCAACACAAAAGATGCTAATACAGGACGCATACCCATGCAAACAGATTTTCACAACTTGGTACATGAATCAAGTCCTGAATTCAAGGATCAAACCCTTTATTGGGTCATTGTAATATATTAGTAGTTGGACTAGACCCGATATTACACTTAATCTCTTGTCTCGACACGTAGGTAAGGCAAAACAGTTTCATTGGACATGTGTTAATAAATTATTGAAATATCTAAAACACACTAAAATATGAAGTTATTGTTAGAACCGACACATACTGATCATGCAGAATTATGTTGTTATGCTGATTCTGACTGGGCGAGTGATAAGAAATCACGTAAAAGTACTTCAGGTTATATGATGTTCTTAAATAGATGTCCTGTTTACTGGCATGTGCGAAAACAGAATTTTGTTTCTTGTTCATCTACTGAGGCTGAATATGCTTGTGTTTCAGATGCATGTAATTCTCTAACGTGGTTCAATGCTTTAGTTACAGATATCTGGACACACCCAATTCAACCGATCACCGTGATGGAAGACAATGAATCTGTGGTTTATATTTCTGACTCACGTTTCACGGGTTCTAGGTCCAGACACATTGACATCCGTTATAAAAATATCAAACAATTAGTGAAACAAGGTTTTTAAAATTGCAATATGCATCTACACATGATCAGATTGCTGATATGCTCAACAAACCACTTCCAGTAGCTCAGCACGAGTATCTGCGTAAGAAGATGTGCCTTAATTGACGGCTATACCTGATGTTTGCTCAACTGACAAAGAAGGGGTTTGTCACTGCATTATTTGTATTTGCCAGCTGACCTTCCATTCTGAACATTACAGTAGCTTGCCAGTGTTTTCTGAGCTACCGCGCATGTCTACATTTTGTTATATATATTCTGTCCGTCTCCTAGATATCACTTCCGGTAAGATGTAGCTAGCTAGGTTTTTACCTTTATAATAAAAATGTTTTCTTAGAACATGTACTTCGGTTTCTTTTCTTTCTTTTGAGAGTATACACCATGGAAAACAAGATTCATTCACCTCTAATTAATTACAGTTTCCCCAAAGGGGGGAACGAGGCTGATTCATGCTTCGACAGACCACTAGACTCCTAAACAACTTAAAAATCAATCTAGTAAAAAGAAAAGTCAACCAAAAGAGCAACATGCAAACAAAAGCAAATAAAAGACCCCCAGGAGCAAAACAAATTAAAGTTTAATTTGTGTGTATTGTTTAATGGACTGCTAAATTGGCAAACTGGACTGCTAAATTGGCCACGCCCACCCAGTCACATGGTCACCTAGCAAACTCATCTAGCAAACTCACCTAGCAAACTCCAGTCACATGTCCATGAAGCCATGCCTACTGTCACATGACCATGAAACCACACCCACAAAATAAGCCACACCCACAGAACCGGCAGTGAAAATTTTTAGAACCCACCCCTGAAGTCTAAGTGCTATTGCAATTGCTATTTTTTACACTTAGGACCATTGCAGCATCCTCTTGGTCATGTGATCAAAAGGCAGACACTTGGCAATTGGCATGCATTTATGACGGTTGCAGTGTCCCAAGGTCATATGATCACCTTTTGTGACCTTCTGGCAAGTAAAATCAATGTGAAATCCAGATTCACTTAACAACTGTGTTACTAACTTAACACCTGCAGTGATTCATTTAACAATTGTGGCAAGAAAGATGGTAAAATGAGGCAAAATTCCCTTAACAACTGTCTTGCTTAGCGACAGAAATTTTGGGCTCATAATTTGAGGACTATCTGTATTTGCCTTTCAGTACATGCTCTTTTAACTGACATAGAGCAGATCACCACATACTCTGAAACTTAAAACACTGCTCAAGAGAAAAAAATGTCTTTTTTAAATTGAGTCTATTTAATGACAATTGAGAACCAAAGTTGAGAAGAGAAACAAGATCTATTCCATCTCCCCAGCACTGTCAGAATTAACTACAGTAGTTGGAATCATTAGGGATCTGAAGGGGAAGTCCAAGATTAATTGAGGCAAAAGAAAATCTTTTCAAGAAACAGCTGTATTTGAAAGCAAAGCTAAAATAATGTTTTGTTAGATTAATTTTTTATTTTGACTACTTGTGTTTAAACTCTAATACTTTACCTCTGCTATTTACGTTCTCTGTACAAACTAAGTAACTATGTTTTATGCAACTGGAAATGTTTTACAGCAGAATTTCTATATTAGTAACAGACAAGTATCATTTGGGTTTTTTTTAATTGATTGGGGATGTCTGAGAGACATACCTACTGGGGGTGTGGTTTCCCTGTCTGATTCTGCTGCCTGCAATTTGACATGAAACCCACATATTGTATATACAATTTCCATTAGCCTCAGGCAGCATGATCTAAGGTCAAAGATGATGGGTGAGACAGTCCAATGGCATCTAGGAAACAACAGCTTACGGAAGGCTGGTCTAACAGCTTCAAAAACTATGTTGTTATTGAGGCTCTCATGCTGACTCTTCCTGAAGTCACATCTGACCTGCTTTCCTTCAGTTAGATATCAGGTTACAGCAGCATCAATATACAGTATTTATCAAAATGGTCATCAAGATAGTGTTGTGGGTCTGTTTAAGATGACTGCATGTGGGGGAAAATGTTCTTGCCACTAAGGGCAATGCCGATCCCCACCATGACCAGTACCCAAAATCTAAATATGCCTTAGTGAATATTTAGCACCTGAATACTTAAAATAAAATGTGCTTCATCAATCTGTTTGTTTGCTGTGCATATTAGGAAAGCTCACTGAACAGTAGATGACACATGCAAGTTGTTAAATTATTACTTTATCCATTACTTTATAGGTATAGGCATCTGATAGAAGCCCTTGACATCACATCCATTATCACACAAATATTGTGGATTATGGAGTCCTTGGTGTTCTCTGAACTTGACTATTTGCTTGCAAGCATTTCATTTCATTATATTAGATTATTATTATTAGAGTTGGAAGGGACCTTGTAGGTCATCTAGTCCAACCCCCCCCCCTCAAGCAGGAGTCCCTACACCATTTCGGATAAGTGGCAGTCCAATCTCCTTTTGAAAGTCTCAAGTGTTGGAGCTCTCACAACTTCCGCAGGCAAGCTGTTCCACTGGTTGATCGCTCTCACTGTCAGAAAGTTCCTCCTTATTTCCAGGTTGAATCTCTCTTTGGTCAGTTTCCATACATTATTCCTTGTCTGGCCTTCTGGTGACCCAGATTGTTGACCCAGATTGTTGATCCAGATTGTTGGGGGCAATATGCTGAACTCTGTAAACCACTTAGAGAGGGCTGTAAAGCACTATGAAGCGGTATATAAGTCTAAGTGCTAAGTGCTATTGGTGCTTTGGAAAACAGCCTAATCCCCTCCTCTCTGTGGCAGCCCCTCAAGTATTGGAACACTATTATCATGTCATCCCTGGTCCTTCTCTTTGCCAGACTGGCCAAGCTCAGTGCCTGCAACTGCTCTTCGTATGTTTTAGTTTCCAGTCCCCTTATCATCCTGGTTGCTCTCCTCCGCACTTTCTCTAGAACTTCAATGTCTTTTTTTATAGTGTGGTGACCAGAAGTGGATGCAGTACTCTAGTTGTGGTCTAACAAAGACTTTATAGAGTGCTATTAGTACCTCCCTAGTTCTAGATTGTATCCCTTTGTTAATGCAACTCAGGATTGTATTGGCTTTTTTGGCTGCCACTGCACATTGCTGGCTCATATCTAGTTGGTTGTCCACCAAGACTCCTAGATCCCTCTCGCAGTCGCGGCTATTGAGTGTGGTTTCACCCAGTTCATATGGGTATCTTTGTATTTCCTTACCTAGGTGTAGGATTTTACTTTTCTCTGCATTGAATTTCATTTTGTTTGATTGGGCCCAGTGTTCAAGTCTGTCAAGATCCATCTGGATCCTGAGCCTGTCCTCTGGGGTATTAGCTACTCCCGCCAGCTTGGTATCGTCTGCGAATTTGGTTAGTTCCCCTTCTATTCTATATTCTATACATGACTAGGTATCATCATCAGTACTTTGATGATGAGCAGTGCACTGATTATGTTATGTAGTCTAATAACAAAACTTCTACAAGCATATAATCAAGCTCAGAGACTAAGGACAATCAACCCTGAGCTACAGATATTCGATTCTATTGTAATCTGTAATATCATTTGTATAATTTGATTGATGATGTTAGGAAGTGGTCAAATCACTTTTCCCTCCTTGATCACGGTATGCACACATATGCACATAGTTGAATTTATTTTTCACTGTGGAAGTCCAGGGCACCAAGCCTATACTGTTTTCAAAGAATGAGTCAATGATTTCCTTTGTTTCTTATTTAGGAAATATAAAGTACATAGTTCATTTGGACCTATCGAGGCTTTATCTAAAACCCAGAAAATAAGAAGCCTTATAAACATCAAAATACTTTTGAATAATTCCCCTATTGCTCTGGGAAGCGGCATCATAAATCATTATGATTTACTTTTCCTCATGGTGAGCTTTGCAGCTGTGGATATGTTTTTTCTTAACCCACTAAGGAAGAGATTCACTATCTTCCACAAATTTAAGAATATTCTTTGGTTATACAAATAGGAATAGAATTTGCAAGCATTGGGAAGCCCACTTAGTCACATCTTATTTCCTTTTTCATCCCCCTGTTTGCTATATGAAAACTAGGCATAATTGACTTACTGATTCATGATACCTTTGTGATTAAGGGCTCAATAATATTCAGTAATACTTTTGTTATTAAGGGTTCAATAGTAATGATGCTACTGGTACTAAATAACAGAATATTTACCGTACCCACAAAGAAATATATTTTTCTTTGGGTATTCGTAGATATCCAGTTCTATTATGTTCTATGGAGGGAACAGAGATTCTCAATTTCAAGGCTCCATCAACATCTATCAAGACAAATATTATTCCTGCCAGCCTTTAGTGGCATTTATTCAACTGAGAAGTCATCATCAATTGATGAATTAGTAGCTGAATTGGACCCAAATGTTCTGTACTTGAAAAAGGGTCTTTTCTGTAATTTGCCTAATTAATTAGAAACTAGATTTCTATTTACATCAACTTTTAAAATTAAAATGATTGTCCCAGAAAGACACTAAACCCAACTTTTGGGGGATGGAGAGTGGGATAATAATAGCTATGAAGGGTTTCCTTCCATCTATCTTTTTGCTGTTTAATGTTACTAATTTCTGTTCAAATAATTGTAAATAAAACAATAGTACAATGCAAGTACTAAAGGGAGGGGGGATCTATATATTTGAGGGGGAAATACTACAAACTACAAAAGGTGTGCTTTTACCTGAGTTATATGCAAATGGTATAAATAACCATCAACTGAAGAGGTCAAAAGTTGTTCCTTGAACAACTATTATATTTGCATGTTTCCAACCCAAATGGACTTAGCTTTTCTTTTGAAACCAGGATTTCTTTGTAGTAGTTTTCTTAACCCAAATGCAGCTCTGCTTTGTCTCATTGAACAAAATAGCAAGAACAAATTTACCAGAAAGATGCATTTCTTTTACTATAGGTTGTGTAATACTCCATTAAAATAGGAGGAAACTGCACATGGCTTGCCTTTCTCCTAATAGCATAATCAGGCAAGGAGGGATTAATGTGAATCCCAGGAGCCAAATGAAAAACATCTGTCTTTGGTCTCTAGGTTTTCTTGAATAGGCCAAGTTCTTAGGACAGCTGCTCAGAGCTTGAGGCATTTACTTCATAAAATGACTATGAGAAATCTAGCTTTTCAAATATCTTTAAACCCACTTCTCCTTCCTCTGACATACATACTGTAAACTGTTTGCTCTTTTTGCAGCTGTTTTAATTCAAGGTTCAAAAAAAGAGATCTACATAACAGATGGAAGTCATCACCCATTTTATTTTCCATATACTCAGAGAGTTGTTTCACACAAGTATTACAGCAACACGGAGTGCTTAGTTGACCCCAGATGGGTATGTCTTTTTCTTAATAGTTTTTATTACGGTATTTACATTTAAAAAAGAGACATAAAAAACCATATACAAAAAATAGACATGACTTGACAACACAATACAAACTACAATACCTAACCTCTAGGATTATAATACAGCATTCATCTTATGCTTATATTCCTATTCGTTAAAATAATTTATTATTATTATTCCTTAATACAATTGTAATATTTTCATAATATTTTCATTTTTATGTACATCCTAGTCAAACTACCAAAGTTCAACAATACTAATTTAATTATTTACTAATTTGATTTCTCTTTTCAAGCCAATCGTACAACTTACTCCAAATTTTATAATATTCCGAATCCTCTCTCTGGTTTAATTCTACAGTCATTTTATCTAGTTCAGCACAATCAAGGATTTTTCTAATTATTATATTTTCAGTGGATATATCAATTCGTTTCCAATACTGTGCAAGGCTAATTCTGGCTGCTGTAAGTATATGTAATATGATATAATAGTATTTCTTATCCATTTTTTGATCCAGTATTCCCAGCAGAAATATTTCAGGTTTCAGAGTTATTTTTTGCTCATTAATTTCTTCTAACCATTTTTGAATTTTACACCAAAATTTCTTTATGACGGGGCAGGTCCACCACATATGGTAGTATGATCCAATTTTGTAGTTACACTTCCAACATTTGGGAGATAGATTTAAATACATTTTGGCCAATCTCACTGGGGGTAAATGCCATCTATAATACATCTTATTGTTGTGCCTTGGCTGCGTCCGGCGCCGAGAATGGAGGATCCGGAGGACGTGGAGCTGATCATGGTGCAGCAGTACCAGCCCATGTGCCTGGCACCGGAGACAGCTGGTGATGAGGACTCGGTGCCAGAGCAGGACGATCCCCCAGGACCTTCTGCACCTGCACAGCAGAGTGAATCATCAGGAGATGAAGAACCTCTGCTGGACGCCAGAGCTCACAGAGCAGCCAGAAGACAGGACTGGCTGAGTAAGCATAGGTCTACTCGGAGGTAGCACTGAGGGCTAATTGGGCCACACCCTTCAGTGCCTATATTAGGCCGGCGCAATCAGCACTCAATGCTGAGAACAACGCGTCAAATGATCTGCAGCACATCCATAGTCTTGCTTGCCTCTGTATTTGTTCGGAAATCTTGTATTCGGAGACAGCAGCTTCTGAAAGGCTTATTCCGGGAAGCCAGCCAACTTGTCAGATAAGAGGAGAATTACTGAATATTGTTTTGAACATTTGACTGTTTGATATTTAACCCTCAAGGAACCAAAAGAACATTATTCCCCGAGACTTTACTATTGTGTTGTTTATGGACTTTTAAAACCCCTGAGCTTTTGCTAAGAAACCTTATTAGTAAAAGGACCCTTTTTGTTTGAATCACAAACGGTTGTGTGTGTGTGTTTCTGGGGGTTGCGGTGCTGGGTCACAACACTTATAAAGGTTTTCTTTGTAAGTAGTTGCTTTTGTGAGTTTATAATTTTTATTCCAAAGTCTATCCCATTGTTCCAAAGTTATATTATGCCCAAAGTTTTTGGCCCAACTAATCATGTTCCCTTTAACTACTTCTTCTTCCATTCTATATCTTAACAGAAATTTATATAATTTGGTTATTATTTTCATTTCTTGTCCTAATAAAATTTTATCTAATTCTGATTGTTTCCCTTGTATGCCGAATTGTTTCCTATCCTTATTTAATCTTGTTTTAATTTGAAGATATGGCCATGATAGCATCTATAAGTCATGTTTAAATTATAGTTATGGTTTTTCTGTCAAATTTTTATGTACATCCAGTTGAAATGTAAAACCACCCAAGTGTCCCCAAAGCTCCATTTCTTCCCGAAAGGGATTCCAGTGAGTTCACTGAAATGTTTATATTGCTATATAGCAGGGGTGTCAAACTCGCGTTGTCACAGTGTCGTCATGTGTTGTATCGGGACTTTCCCCCCCCTTTGCTAAACTGGGTGGGGGTGGGGCCAGCATGTGATGCATCCGGCCCACGGGCCGCGAGTTTGACACCCCTGCTATATAGCTTTGCAAACCCTTACTTTCATTTCTACCCTCTAAAAAACAAAAAATATGCTTGTAAGATGCTGAAAACTTCAGCTGTTAATTGATTAATCAACTTAAATGCAGGGCTTGTTCGGGGGTGGGGTAAAGGAGGTAATTGTACATACAATTGTAGTGGTTCTACATTTCATTTAGCAGAATTGGGAATATGTTGTAAAATTCATACTTAATTATGAACTAATTTTCTTTTAATATCAGAAACCAGATTTCCACTTCATTGTGATGGTGAATCTTCTTTTCATTACATCTTCTTGTTTTTCTTTCTGATGAAAGATCAGTGCAATTCAAAATTAATAAAAACAATTTTGCAATTTATTATTTCAGTTACTTTTTTTGGACTATTTACCATATGTTTCGGAGTATAAGATGCACCTTTTTCCTCCCTAAAAGAGGCTGAAAATTTGGGTGCATCTTATACTTCGAATGTAGCTTTTTCAAAGCTTTTTTTCCAGCCCTAACGAGGTGCTAACGATCTTCCCGGCTTCCTATTCCCTCCGAAGAAGGTTTTTCCAGCCCTAAGTCTTTGCAGGCTTGTTTTCATTCCTACTCCCTCTGAAAAAGCGGTGCTTTTCAGCCCTAACACAGTGCTAACGATCTTCCTGGCTTGCAGCATTTTTTTTTATTCCTACTCCCTCCGAAGCAGTTTTTCCTGCCCTAAGTCTTAGCAGGCTTGCTTTCATTCCTACTCCGTTCAAAGAATATTTTTTCAGCCCTAACCAGAGGATAAAATAATGTGCTGAAACTGAACAGACTAAGGACGCTAGCCAGATGAATACCTGGTAGGTGGATTTCCCCCCCTATTTTCCTCCCCCAAAACTAAGGTGCGTCTTATATTCTGGTGCGTCTTATACTACGAAAAATACGGTAACATACAGAGAAAAGAGGATCTAGTAAATGTAAAATTGATTCTCTGTCTCTCTGTATGAGGATATCACCCTATACAGGTTAGATTTTGCAAATACAGTAAAACAATTGGAAATAGCTAGATTTCATATTTAATGGTTTAAATGGGATTAGAAAGATTTTTTTCTCATTGCCCCATGAATACCATAGTATCATTTGCATTTATTCTAATAATTATGTTGTTAGAACCAGAATAGGAATAGACATTCAGTCTGCTTTATGATGGGAAAAGGTCAGCCTTTCAAAGTTTTTAGAAAACTTGCAGCAATTTAAACTGCATTCACTGAAATGCTTGCTAATATTTGGTAATTTGCATGCCTTATTTCTCCACACACACAACCCCCCCCCCACAAATGATGTATTTGTTGTTTACTCATTCAGTTGGCAACAGACTATTTCAAGCATTAATTTTGATTTAAACCAGGTTTTTTTTCTGTCTTTTTTACTTTATCTCATGACCAGTGTAATCTACCAAAGCTAAAGAAGGTTATATAATGCTTTGCCCAACGGAATTAACCCAGTTTCAGTGTTAAGATCAAATCATAAGCTTTTCTGACTGGTCAGCAAATAATAGAAGAACCTGAAAGTAGCGCGTAAACATTCCTCAGAACTTGATGATGAGGCACAAAGATGTGCTTGTCCAGATTATATGGAAACAGGAAATGTAGCACAGCTCTATGCTTCTATATAAGCAGTACACAATGTTTATATAACAGTGTAGATAAATCATATAAAGAATGTGATCTGGGAGAAGATTCATTACTGCATTGCTCTTTCAATGGACTATTAGAATATGTTCTTGCTTACAATCTGGAGAGTGCAGCTTTAATGGAGAGCAGGAGCACTCATCAAATTCAGATGAATCCAAACCAAAAGTTTCAGACTGATTTAAAAACAATCAGGAGCTAAAAGTATACATGAATCCATCTCAAACTTTATGAGTGATTCAGTGGGACCCAAAATGCATCTGCAGAAATGGACACATTTTTCCCAGTCTCCTCAGGGAAATTTCCAGGACAACAAAAAAATGTTTAGAGAGTGATCATTTTAGCTTTGAAGTAGTAATAGCTCTGTTGTCCAGGAGAAAAAGAACATCTAAAATATGTATAAGTAGTATTTTTTTGGGTGGTGGTGGGGAACTTTGATTTTATAAAATATTGATAAGCTCTCAAATTTCTAAGAAGATCTTTGAAGAAGTTCAGAAAAAACACTGTACTATGCTAGTCCTATTCTAGACCAGAAATGAACTTTCCTTAGGCATTTAGGACCCTTGCCTTGAGGGAGAGCAAAGACCTGCATGCTTACTTGGTTCTTGCTCCCAATTTAGAAGGGGGCAGTCTTCCATATCTAGCCCTCTGGAAACTAGATGCACATTCACTAGCCTTGAAGAAAAGCAAGGGATGTTTTCATAATTGTTCCATATTCTCCTGAATTTTAATGTAGAAATAAAGGAAGATTCTGCTCAGTGAAGACAATGAATCTATTTTTCCTCTGGAAAAATAGATTCCATAATGAGTAAGAATCATATACCTGGTTTGCAATGATCAGGAGTTGTTATATGCAGCCCAACATTTTTGCTGCGGTTCTCAAGTTGTCAGTGCAGGAAGGAGCTTTTCCTTTTTCAGGAGGTAGAGTATTTTTCCAGAGGTAGAGTATTCTCTATTACAGTCACTTAACAGAAGGGCAATATCTTGGCATGAGGCTAGTATATTTGTTTCTGTCCTCTCAAATGATGAGTTGTCTTTCCTGACAACTACCATTGGAATGGTGTGAGAGGAAAGTGAAGATGCACTTGTTGGCAATGTCTAATCTGTTAGGATTCCTCCATCCAGCGCTACTGCCTGCCATGGATGGAAGGAGAAACCAGCAGAAGCACTAAATAATAGGAAGAGTCTACTATTTTCCAATCAGGCTTTCACCTTCCAGGATGTGGAGTGCAATGGAAGTAGGCAATTGTCCCATGATGAGTAGGATAGTTGGGTAAATTTTTTCTGATTCAGAAATATCCGTCACTGCTCAGATGAATTATTTTAACTAAATTGCCTTCCTAAGCAAATATTTTCATGTTTGTGTTACCAATGGCAATGCAATGCTTTGAGGGAAAGACAAAAAATACTGAAAAGAAAAGAAATGACAACTAGCTTGCATTGAACTACTTTTTACATTTTTCTTTTCAATCGCTAGGCAGAGATGGAGCAGGTGGGAGCCAAATTAAAATGGGACCCCTTTTCCTTTTATTTTTGGTGGTTTAAAATGTGATGGGCTGGATCGGTCTACAACTTCTGGGAGCAGAAAAAACACATATATCAAATATCCACAACAACTCTATTATAAAATCTTCAGTGTGTTTATTAGCTCACGAGTTTAGGCTGAGTGTTTAGCTGCACAGTGAGAAGTCTCAGTGAGACTTCCATGTCACGGTTGCTGTTATTTCAAAACCTATTACTTTTATGCAAATATAGTATGCATATTCCACACCTCTTTTTTCCATTAAAGTCCTGAGGAGGTAAAGCCCTTGGTTTATTCAAAAGAGAGGGAGGGGGGAGAGAGGGGGAGGGAGGGAGAGAGAGGGAGGGAGAGAGAGAGGGGGGGGAGGAGAGAGGGAGCGGGAGATGAATATGAGGAAATCTACATAATGAGCAGGTTTGGAAGGAGTATTCTTTTCTTTCTTCATGTAGCCCTACTTATATACCAATTCAATGATATACCCCAACAATGATTACTTGGAATTTTATAAATGGAATGATTTAGAATATCACTTAAAGGATGAAAATTAAGCCCCTTTTCTAATCCAGTGTATTTGTATGGAGTAGAGAAAAAGGAATTCTCAGCCATTATTGATCATGACTGAATTCTCTATGAAAACAGTGGACCTACCAGAAACTTAGTGTGATAGCATCACCCTGTGGAGAAATTTTACTGTGCTATCATGTCATGGAAAACAAGAATGAAATCGTGTAGTAATGGCTAGTGAGCCATTTCTGGGTCTGCCATTGACAATTTCTGCAATAGATTCAGCTTGAGGCACATTTTACTTTTTTAGTAATGTATCACAGCTTTGCTGAGAATTTGTCAATCTACTATATACAGTACATTGACATACTTTACTTATTGCGTATATTTTATCTGGGGAATATTTTTGGCTAAGATGTTTGTCCAGATGTTTCATGTTGACATTTTTATTTCTGCAGAGTGAAAAGAGGACATTAAGGATATGGAACTGAAATATATAGATCAGCTGAGGAATTGAGAGCATATCGTTAGAGAAGGTACAGCCATGAGAAGATCAACCGTACAAAACGTACTCTACTGCCTACATTATTGCACGTCGATTCAGTCTTCCCAGAAGGAATTCACATAAGCAATATTTTGTTGTTCTAATGCAGCATATTTTCCTTCTTCCAGAAAAAACCTGTTTCCAATTACTTCATTTACTAGAAATAAAATAACCATAAGAAGAAAATGACATAACTGAATTGTGCAGAATGAGGCCCATTATACTATCTGTAACCCCAGAATAGAAGATTTATATTTAAATAAAAACATACATTTTACCACTCAAAATATAAAGTTTTTACTATTTACAAAATATAACAAAATATAAAGCTTACTCAATCTGATTTTTATCAAAAAGCTGATAGCATGTTTGTGGGAACAACCTGTTAATTTGGAGCAATGACTTTGATTTGTTATTCTATATACAAAAAGACAACGTTAAAAGGGAGAGTTCTCACAACCTTCCCCCTTATTTCTTATATACTAAAGAAAACCATTCTTACATGTACATATCTAGTTATATCATTATTAATATTTATTAATATTTAACACTAGTGAACATTAAAAAATAAATGGGATATTAAACATACAAGCTGGTGCTATGTTTGCAATCCAGATATTGCCAATCTGTTTTGGGATTCAAGTTTGGATTCTCCCAACCAGTGGTGGGTTCCTACCAGTGCGGTCCACTCTATAGCACTGGTAGCGGCCCACTGGTGACGTCACAGTACCGGTGCGATTGGTTGCCAGTGCCCGGGCGCCGCCATAAAAAAATTTTTTTTTACTTTTTTAAAAAAAATTCTTCTGCATATGCCCAGAAGCCGAGCTTCCGGCACTGCGCATGTCCTTCCTACCCCACAGTGAGTCCAAGCAGGGGAGGATGGCTGAGGGAGCGCGTGAGACGCTGAAAGAACGGGTGGCAGGAGCTATCTCCATTCCCCTCCCTTCAGCAGTCCGAGAAGCCACAAATGCGCAGTGATGATCCTAGGCATTTTCGCATGTTTGAGGCTTCTCGAGCTGCTGAGGGGAGGGGGAATGGGCGGCAGGGCCTATCTCAGTTCCCCTCCCTTCAGCAGTCCGAGAAGCCACGCCCACCCGGTCACATGGCCGGCAAGCCATGCCCACCCGGTCACATGGCTGGCAAGCCACACCCACACAATAAACCATGCCCACAGAGTGGTAGTAAAAAAATTAGGAACCTGCCCCTGCTCCCAACCTATTATTTAGTATAATTGGGTCAGAATTGGTTTGTTGCACCCTCTTCCGTGTTTACTTTCTTAATATACTAAATAGGTGCATTTACGTTGCAAGCAACCTCAATGACTGCTCATTTTAACCCATTTTTTAAATTGAATGATATTCAGAGTACAAGGTAGGTGATTGTAGTAGGATTCTCAGACTGTTCCTGGCCATAAAAAGGCACTAAATAGTGCTTAACAATTGACAGACAATTGGCTGAAGAGTTTCAAAAGTTTCACAACATTTATTTCCTGATCAAAATAAGCATATTCAAAATGCAAGCTTAAATTTCTAATAGTAATATGAATGATGAAATCCAAGGTTGATTCCAGAAAAGAATAGTTTAAGAAATCTGTCAAAAATTATTTTAGGGAAGCAATGACTGCCATACAAATTAGCTACAGTTGATCTTAACCAATAGCTGAAAAACAAATCAAGATGTGCCTCATAACATGCCTAAAGCCATTCTTCATTTGGAGCCTGCCTTCACCTCTGTTGAGTCTCATATATGAAGATATTGGATAAAACTAAAGCTAAAACTAGATATTGGGAGCAGGTCCCTTGTTCAGTCCATCTTTGTTGGACTGAATAGACTTGTCTTCTCTGTTTTACAAGAACTAGGGTGCTTTTACCTTAGCAAGATTAGCATCCCCTAAAGTTTTGGAAGGAAGGAAGATATCCCTCCATTTTCTGCCTCTGAAATTTTATATCCTTGTTTGTATGAAACCATTAAAACAGTTGCCCATCTGCTGCTGTACTATAGTCTCCAACTATCTGTCTGTCAGTGTCAAGGTTCCAAATAGTAGTCGAGCAGAAATCAGACTCCAAGGCAAAGAGTTCCCCATAGTTCCAATTTAATGCAGACACCATGTTGGCAATGCGTGGGAAAACCCAAATCTAATTTCTTTCCCAAATTCCCCTCGATAGGAAGTTTCCCCCCACTCCCATTGGGGTCACATTGCCCACTCATCTTCTGCCAGCGTGGCACCGTCTCCTCCCAGCTTCTTGCAGGTGCTGGACAAAAGATGACCTTGGAAAAGTAATAAAGAATGTGATATCTCTAACTTCTCACTCTCACTATTCCCCCTCCACATTCCATAGTCTTCTCCATACTGGGTGGAGCCAGCCTCCAAGGATTGGTTAAATCTGCCCTCTAGCCAATCAGGACCGAGTCTGTAATCTATAACCTCTGTATAGTTGCACCCCCTCTTTTATCTCAGTCCTTAGCCATAGGGACAGATGTATTTCCATCCTTGACGGTTACTTCACTGAGTGAAATTCTTATACAATCAACTGTTACTGTGAGTTTTTCCTATTACCTCCCCAAGTGACAGCTGTCATCAGGCCTTGGGTTGAGGGCAATGACGGGCGTTTGCCCAGCCGCGAGTGGCTCCTCCAGTCGATGGCCCGCTCCATTAACAATTACCTTGATTCCGACTGTGTGAGGTAGCCCGAGCTGGCCTTTAATCTGACACTGCTCATAAGGGAGAGAGGTACTGCCAGGGACTTGACAACAAGCCGCAGAAGCTTCGCGCTTGGGCGGCCACCATTCCTCTCCTTCCAGCTAGAGCGAACGTTCATAAAGCCGATCGGGGTGTTTCTTTGCTGCCTTAACTGACGTTCGGGCCTTGAGCGGCAGCAAAGACAAACAGCGAGGCCTCATCAGTGAGCGCTAGGCCAGGAGCGCACTTGCTACGAACCGACAAACAGCTGATGAGGCAAGGCACGAAAAGCCATTGGAGCGCGCCAGCCGGCGCTGATGTTATCGTGGCCATTTTGGAATGCCGAAAGTCATCCCCTCCAGACCTTTCTCAGCGAGCTGTCTGCCGGTTTGCCTCAGGGGCCGAAAATCACACCTAGCCCCATTTTGGCTGCCGATTCCACCGGAGGGACAGTAGAAGCCCCATTTTTCCACCACCCAACAGGGAAATCAGGCCAGGGAAGGCGAAGGCCAAGTCCAGCAGGCCACGCCTCTCGGGGGACCTGGCTACCGGGGAATCAGCTCCTGGCACGGCTGTAGTTACAAGGGATAGGTCTCCCCTGACCTGAAAATCGCCACCTCCCCCAAGTCCACTAAGGCCTCAGAGGGGCACAAGGCCTCATCCAGAGCTAAGCACGCAGCCCAGGGCCAGGAGCCTTCTCAGGCCTCTGGGCATATCCCCAAGACTACAGGGAGCACTAGAATGGCCCCAGTCAACAAGCGGCCATCAGGCTGTCCATCGGATAACTTGTCTCTGGACAATCTGGAGGTTTCCCTGTGTGAGGGGGATATTTGGGGGGGGTCCTCCTCTGATGGGGGGCAGGCAGGGGGGCATTAACCCTCAGTCCCTGAAGACTTTCCTTTAGCCTGGGGAGGGTGAAAAATGGCCCAATGACCCAAGCGGAAGTTCATTTCTGATCTTCCGGTAGGCCCGTTGGGTCTGTTTTTCACCATCCACAGGCTCTGGAGGCTTTCCTGAAGCCTGGGGAAGGAGAAAATTACCTTCCCTCGCCCTCTGGAAGGGCAAAAATCAGTTGAAATCCATTTTTCGTCATCCAGAGGCTCCGGAGGCTTCAGTGAGTCCTGTGCGCATTTGCGGGGGGCAGCGCAGGGGGGTTATGCGTGTATGTGCGGGGGGGGAGGTCATTGCATTATGGGTGCGGGCACGTGCACCCTTTTGGCACCTGAGCAAAAAAAGGTTCGCCATCACTGGTATAGGGTTTCCTGCCTGAGCAGGGGGTTAGGCTAGAAGACCTCCAGGGTTCCTTCCAACTGTCAATCACTATTCTGTATCCGGTTTTGGCTGGCAGGGAGGTTTCATGTAGCTGGATCCAGGAGGTGATCAACGCTTATTTTAGAGAGGGATCCGTACCGCAGCCCTTAAAGGTTGCGGTGGTGAGAACTCTCCTTATGAAGCCCTCCCTGGACCAGGAGGCCTTGAAGAACTTTCATCCGGTCGCCAACTCGCCTTTTTTAGGTAAAGTTGTTGAGAAGGTGGTGGCTCTTCAGCTTCTTTGGCTATTGGAGGAAACTGATTATCTGGATTCCTTTCAATCGGGTTTCAGGCACGGCTACAGCACGGAAACTGCCTTGGTCGCCCTGATGGATGATCTCTGGTGAGCCCGGGATGGTGGTTATTCCTCCATCCTGGTGCTTCTTGACCTCTCAGTGGCTTTCGATACCATCAACCATGGTATCCTTCTGCACCGACTCGGCGGGCTGGGAGTGGGAGGCACCGTTTTGCGGTGGTTCTCCTCCTACCTCTACGATAGGACACAGTCAGTGTTAACAGGAGGGCAGAGGTCATCCCCTAGGCCCCTAACTTGTGGGCAGGGGTGAAATGCTCCCACTTCGGGCAGGCCAGTCAATCGTCGTAGAGCCTATATAGCCGATAGCGATCACAGCGCAAGGCTTCCCCCGCCCGCTTCCCCCACCTGCCTGGACACTGCCATTTGGGTTCTTTTACCCTCTGTGCATGTGCAGAATGCTTTGCGCATGCGCAGAGAGTAAAAGAACCCAAATGGCGGCATCCAGGTGGGTGGGGGAAGCGGGCGGGGGAAGCCTCGCGCTGCGATCGCTATCAGCTCTATTGGCTCTACGACGACTGACTGGCCCGCCCGAACCGGGAGCACTGGTGCACCAGTTGCGACCTTATTTGGAGAAGGAGGCTTTACTCACGGTCACTCATGCCCTTGTCACCTCTCAATTGGACTACTGTAATGCGCTCTACATGGGGCTACCCTTGAAAAGTATTCGGAGACTGCAATTGGTGCAAAATGTGGCTGCGCGAGCTTTGGTGGGTGTCTCTAGATACACCCACGTAACACCCATACTCCGCCAGCTGCATTGGTTGCCCATTGGTCTCTGGGTGCAATTCAAGGTGTTGATTATCATCTTTAAAGCCCTACATGGCTTAGGACCAGGCTATCTCCGGGACCGCATCCTACCTCATATATCCCTACGACCAGTTAGATCCCACAGAGTCAGTCTCCTCCAGGTCCCTTCAACGAAACAATGTCAGCTGGCGGGACCTAGGGGGAGAGCCTTCTCTGTGGGAGCTCCGGCTCTCTGGAACCAACTACCCCCAGAGGTCTGAACTATTCCCACCTTGCTGGCCTTCCGGAAAGCCATTAAGACATGGCTCTTCCTGCATGCGGGGTGATTGAGTGGGTTGCATGTGTGTTTTTTATTCTTTTGTTATTTAATTGTTGTTTTTATATTGTATTATAGCTATTCTTATATATGTTGTATGCCGCCCTGAGTCCCTAGGGAGTAGGGAGGCATATAAGAATTGCCAAATAAATAAATAAATAAAATAAATATTCAGAATGACTGGCTCAAGATCACTCTGCCAGCTTTCATGCCTTAGGCAGGACTAGAACTCATGGTCTCCTGGTTTCTAGGCCAGCATCTCATCCACTGGACCAAACTGATTTTCAATGGTTCTTTGCCAGAGAGGAGTAGAGTTCTGTTAATGCACAAGCCCTTTTTCTATGGCAACACAACTCAAAAGCAACAACATGGTAATATTCTTAGTAGAGACAAAGTGGCTGCAAGATAGTCAGGGAATTTCTCCATGCATATAGGAACATACATTTGCTTGCTTGCTGTAAAGATTATTTCAAAACAAATTAATTTATTCTTTAAATTACTGATGATATTAGAGAACATATAAAGAAAAACACACATTGGCAAAAAATGGAGCTGCTTTTGGTTTGTTAATTTAAGATCACTAAATCAAATAGTTTAAGTAATAAATTTCTCTATGCCTGCTTTCTCCTCCCCCCTCGCTTGGTCATCCTGCGCCCTCTCTCCTTCACTGGCAACCCTTCCCAGGCCCAAGTGACCCGGGACTGCCTTTTCCTGCTCCTCCAGTCATTCCTCCATCGGCCCTAGCTCCATCTCGTCCTCCTCCTCAGGCTCAGGCTCCGACAGGGCCATGACAGTTCACTTACGGATCATTCGAAGTTACAACGGCACTGAGAAAAGTTACTTATGACCATTTGTCACACTTATGACTCTTGCAGCATCCCTATGGTCACATCATTTACATTCAGATGATTGTCAACTGACTCACATTTATGACAGCTGCAGTGTCCCGGAGTCACGTGATCCTCTTTTGCAAACTTCTGACAAGCAAAGTCAATGGGGAAGCCAGATTCACTTAACAACTATGTTACTAATTTAAGAACTGCAGTGGTTCACTTAACAACTGTAGCAAGAAAGGTCATAAAATGGGGCAAAACTCACTTAATAAATTTCTCACTTAGCAACATAAATTTTGGGCTCAATTGTGATCATATGTTGAGGACTACTTGCATTTGTTTCTTCAAATTCCTGAATCCAGGTCCCCTCCACAAAAAGCCATGGCCTTATATCACATGCAGTGCTTCACATTCCTTGCAAAGTGTGGTGTGACCCTTCAGCCAAAAGAGGTTGCATATTGTTAGGAGTTTTTGAATTTTCATTCAATTCATTTGCCATTGATTGCTTATGCTATACCTCTGGATTTTGTAATAGGACCTAGTGAAGTCTGAAATATTAAGCTGCATGTGCTCAGGAGGATAAATATTGTATTTTTTTTCTTTGTGTAGGTACAAAAAGCCAAAGAGACCCAGAGTTTGCAAAACTGTAAGGAAGCCTGCTGCTAGATCAGAAAACAGACAAAAGTTTGGGAGTGGGTTGGGCCAGTGAACCAGCTAAAGCATGATTTTCAGAAGTTGGGTAGTGGCACCAGAGATCAAACCCTGGATAAGAGGATTGGGATCCAGATCCAGGGAATATGGTATTGATAGCCTGGACTTAATGAAAATGAATTATTTTCTTTCTGGGCTTCATATCAAAGGACCCCCCCCCCATCATTCTTATGCTCCAGGCATGTGCCCCCCTCTTCACCAATCAGGAACTTTGTTTCTCCGCACCTTTATCTGCCAACTGTTTGACATCCTCTGAGTGATTGTCAAGTTGCCCAGCTGGGCATCCAACGGGAACTTTAGAAACATTCTTGAAACATTAACATCTATTCCTTGTACTTTCTTTCATTTGACATGTATTAGGGTTTGGGATTATGCTGCTTATATGAAATTCCTTGCATAATGCCAGGGGTGGGTTCTTCCTGGTGCGGCCCGGTGATCCAGTACCGGTAGGAGCCCACTGGTGACATCACCGGCCCGTTCTGGTCAGTTGCCGGTCCCTGAACGCCGCCATCTTTTAAATTTTTTTAAAAACTTTTTAAAATAAATTTCTTCTGCGCATGCCCAGAAGCCGAGTTTCCGGCATTGCACATGCACTGCCTTCCTACCCTACTATGAGTCCAAACAGGGGAGGATGGCTGAGGGAGAGCATGAGACGCTGAAAGAGCTGCCGCCTTCAGTGCTGCTCTGGAATGTCACACCCCCCACCTCAGGAACTGACTTGAGTCCTTGCCACGCGGCTCTCCCATAGTTCCCATTCCGCGCCTCAGACAGCTCAGGTCCACCAATTCCCTCCCTTCCCTGCTGAGAGGCGAAGACAGAGAACAGCTCTCTTTCTCTCTCTCTCTCTCCCCATGTGCCTCTCAGCCGAGATGATCCCAGGCATCTTCGTAAGTTGGAAGCTTCTCGGGCTGCTGAGAGGGGGGGGAACAGGTGGCAGGAGCTATCTCCGTTCCCCCCTTTAGCAACCTGAGAAGCCCCAAATGCGTGATGATGATCCCAGGCATCTTCACATGTTTGAGGCTTCTCAGGCTGCTGGGGGGTGGGGGAAATGGCCGGCAGGAGCTATCTCCATCCTCCCCACCTTCAGCAGCCAGAGAAGCCCCAAATGCATGGCGATGATCCCAGGCATCTTCACACGTTCGAGGATTCTCAGGCTGCTGGGGGGGGGAACGGGCGGCAGGAGCTATCTCCGTCCACCCCCCACCTTCACCAGCCAGAGAAGCCCCGAATGCGTGGCGATGATCCCAGGCATCTTTGCACATTTGAGTCTTCTTGGGCTGCTGAAGGGGGGGGATGGGTGGCAGGAGCTATCTCCGTTCCACACACACCCCTTCAGCAGCCGAGAAGCCCTGAACATGCTGTGAATCCTGGGATCATCGAATGGGGAGAAGCATTCAGGCCAGAGCCCCTTAGATAAGGTGACCAGATGTCCCGCTTTTGGCGGGACAGACCCGATTTTAACCCAATTGTCCCGCGTCCCGCATCGTTTCAAAAAAGTCCCGCTTTTTTGAAACGACGCCTTCTGACCGGATGTCTCCCACACAGAAATCTGCGGCCGGTGTAAAAAAAAAAATCAGAGCCGCCCACACCTTTTTTTTCTCTCTTCCTCTCCCCAGGGTGATTCCCAGCAACGTCCAGGGACTCTTTCAGCAGCCGAGCCAGGCCCCGCCCAGCTTCCTCCCCGCCTCCCGCATGTCATTCACTCTTTGAATCTCGCCCCCACGGCAGAGAGCAGAGACAGGCTGGCCTGGCTCCGGCTCCTTTCCTCCCCAGGAATCCTTTCCCGGGTCTGCCACACGGGGGAAGGAGCGGAGGCGTGGGGCACCCGCCGGATGCCACCCTGGAGAGAAGACCAGGCCGGGCTGGCAAGGGCCAGGAAGGATTTTTCCCACGCCATCAGCCAGCTTTTCCTCCAGGCCAGACGCAGCAGAGGCTGCAGCTTTGTGCACCACCACCCCTTCATCGCAGCCTTTACCAATGCCATGGCCGGGGCCGGGGCTCGTCTCTGCTGCGTCTGGGCCAGGTCTTCTCTCCGGGGCGGCGTCCGGTGGGTGCCCCACGCCTCCGCTCCTTCCCCCCGTGTGGCAGACCCGGGAAAGGATTCCTGGGGAGGAAAGGAGCCAGAGCCAGGCCAGCCTGTCTCTGCTCTTTGCGGGGGGGAGCCACTTCTTGGGAGCGATCTTGCGTCGCTTGCCAGCCAGCCAGCCCAAGCTACTGCCGGCTCCCGAAGGGGAGGCGGGAGGCGAGGAAAAGCCTCCCGCCTCCCCCCCACCCACCTGGACGCCGACATTAGCATCTTTTGCCTTCTGCGCATGCGCAGAGGGCAAAACTCAAATGACGGCGTCCAGGCGGCCCCGCCCCCCGCCAATGTCCTGCTAAAAAAAAATCTGGTCACTTTACCCTTAGAAGAACCGTCTTGTTACTCCCGCTGCGAGGGGCTGCATTGGTGGGTGGGTAATGTCTCCCCACTTCTCCAGCTGCTGTCAAGCTCCCCTCTTCACCGCTAGCCTTGGCCGCCACCATCAGGCTCATTCCACCCCTTCCCTGCCTTTAATGAGCCTGGGGTGGGAGAAGACCCTGGGCTCGCTCGCGATGGGCTCCAGGCTTGTCCCTGCGGAGATGTCCAAGGGGCCGCTAGCTACCATTTTCCGAGAGCGGGGGCAGCGGCACTGCCATCAATACTGCCGGGAGCTTCACTCCTCTGCCGCCGCCTCCGCAGCCGCTGCTTCCGGCCAGGGAACTGAGCACAGTGGATGAAGTCAACTCTCTCGACGGGCCCAAGTACGAAGAAGAGGAGGTGGCATCCCACTGAATGAGCCCCCCATGAACCAGTGAGTATGCCCCCCACCGACCCACGCCCCATCCAGGCTAAGGATTCAGATGAGTAATAAGTCCCGGTTTCTCCCCAAAATTCTTGGTTTCTAGCACCGCACCTGGTGGAAGTGTGTTGTACTGAGCAAGTCCTGAAAGTTTCTTTGAATCTCCTCTTTCTCTTTCCACAACCCGTAGGAAGCTGCTTAGTCAACTGCCTGCTTGCCTGGAAAAACTGAAAACCTGACAATTAAGTCTTTCCCCTGTCCCTTCGCTTCAAAATAATAAGAAGCTCGCTTTGACACTTTTCCTTCGCTTTTGCCTAAAGCTTCTCAAAGTGGGCATTTTCCGAAAGCTTAACCTTTTATACTGTTTATTTTATACAGTTTTATACTGTTATTCTTTAGACAAAAATATTGAGGACTGTTAAAAGATACTGTTCTTTTAACAGTCCTCAATATTTTCGTCTAAGAAATCCATGACTGAAACCAAAAATGCTGTATGAGACTTGCTTGTCTTTTAACTATAGCATTTTCTGCATATAAAGGTTGCTGTGCTGCCATGGTGTAACACACACTTTGTATGCAAAGCGTTTCATGTAAGGTATAAAATAGCAAAATGCGCAGAGGGCAAAAGAACGCAATTGGCGGCATCCATGTGGGCGGGGAAAGCGCCCGGGGAAAGCTCCCGCTCCGCGAACGGGAGCAGGCTCGAGCAGCGTCTTCGGCTCTGCGGCACACTCAGTGATTAACCGCACCGGCAATCAGAGGTAGGATCCCACCTCTGGAGTGAGTGGTCTGGTGCCCCATAAATCAGAGTCATAAGGCTGGACCTCTTTTTTCCAACCAACATTGGAATTGATCATGGAGAACCACTCTGCCATCAATTATACTGAAAGCTGCTGAAAGATCAAAAACTTTCCCCATTCTGATCCTACCATAGGTCATCTGCTACTGTAGTCAATGCCATCTTGGTACTGTGCCCCAGCCTGAAATTTGACTGAAAAGGTTTTAAATAATCTGTTTCTTCCAGGGTCCTTTGTAACCATAATCAACTGCTTTTCAACAACCTTCCCCTCAAAATGAAGGATGGAGATGGGGCAAATCTCTAATACAGTTGTGCCCAAGGAAGGTTGTGCCCTTGAGGAGAAAGTTCATTACCACCTCCTTCAAGATTGTTGAGAACACTTCCTCTTGCAAAGAAGCCATCATCACTGCATGAACCCAGCTGCCTCTAAATCCTAGGTGACCTTAATCAACCTGAGGGTCAGAGACAAAGAGGCCAGACTAAAAGCAGAGAGAATTCTGTCTGCTTCTTCAGGAGTTACACGTTCAAACACTTCCCAGATTCTTCCCAGTGAGACAATACCTTTAACACCTTAACTAGCCCAGTTAGCCCATCCAGAGTCTAACTCCAAGCAACTTAATGTACCAAATGATTAGAATATTCCCCACCAGTTAGTAATGAAGCTTTTTCCTCTCAAGCAAGGAACCAAACTTCCTTTATAAATATTTCCTTATCAGATTCCTCAATGTCTTCAACAATGACAAAAACTCTAATGCCTTCACTGGAAAAGTTGGGATACATTCAGAGATGTATCGGCCTGGAAAATAACCCATGTTGAGTGTATAGCACAAACATCAGCACAGGATATGTTTTATGACATTTTCTACTATATGTCATAAACTGTTTTATGATAATTTTTATGTCATAAAATGTTACATAAAATTTGCCAAATTTCAATTTCTTTGGGTGCATGGGTCCCAGATTTTGGACATATTCTGTGTTAGCCTACCTATTTGAACCTATTGGTTCAAAACTGTTGCCACATGAGGCACTGTTTTGCCTAGTTAAAGATTATGAGAACAAGAATTTTAATAATATATTAGACAACCCATGACCCATTGGGTCATAGCTTCAGAGTTATTTCCTTACCAGATTCCTCAATGCCTTCAACATTATATTGAAAAAGTGCTTAAAAATTCAGGTTTTTTTTTGCCTTGAACAATATGGCACAGTCAAACATTAGCAGTTGACCACAGGAAGTGCTTTATGATAATTTTTATGTCATAAATTGTTTTATATAATTTGCCAAATCTCAATTCCACGGTAGCCAGGAATCCCAGGTTTTGGATGTAATTTTGACCATTTGAGATACCTAGGTTCAAAATTGTTGCCCTATGACACACTGTATCATCCAGATACGGCGGTTTCAGATACAGCGGTTTTAGTAGTACATAGATAGAGTGAAGTATTTGAGCATATTTTGTAGGCCATTTGGATATTGCCCACTAGGGAATAAGGCTAGCAAGTGCCAGATTGGGGTGCCGGAAGTAGAATTCCTGGGGTACACCCCACTAAAGACAAGGTTAGGGCAATCCGGGAAGCTCCTATTCCTACCAACAAAACTGAGCTGCAGGCATTCTTAGGACTGCTGAACTTTTACAGCGTTTTTCTTGAAAATAAGGCCACCGTGGCTGTCAAAAAAGGCCCCTTGGGTTTGGGGAAAGACTGAGGCGGCTGCTTTCCGGGCCGTTAAACACCTCCTGTCAGAGGACAATTTCCTGCTACAATTCAACGAGACTCTACCAGTTGTATTGGTATGTGATGCCTTCCCCTTTGGGGTTGGGGCTGTCCTGAGCCATCGGTTGCCAAATGGTCAGGAGGCTCTGGTCGCGTACTTTTCCAGGACACTTTCCAGTGCAGAACGCAACTATAGTCAATTTGACCGGGAGGTGCTTGCTGCTGTAGCCAGGGTGAAACAATTTCACGAATACCTGTATGGCAGAGACTTTGAGCTGGTCACTGACCACAAGCCCTTGTTAGGGCTTATTGCTGGTGACAAGCCCACACCGGCCTCCCTCTCACCCTGGCTCACAAGGTGGACAATATTCCTGGCAGCATACTCATACAGACTGATCCACCAGCCAGGCAAGTCTATGGGGCATGCTGATGCCCACAGCCGGTGCCCACTTCCTGAACTCGTGGACAACCCCACTCCAGGCATCCCGGTACTACTACTCAGGACTCTGGCCTGGTTACCTCGGCCATCATTGCTGCCCAGTCAGCAAAAGACTCAAAATTCCAAACTATTTTGAACTGGGTGTGGAGGGGATAGCCACAGGGCCCAGTTAAACCTGAATTCAGACCGTATATTGCCAGACAGCATGAGATATCAGCACAAGGGGGTTGCCTATTATGGGGGATCACATTATTGTTCCTCCATTGCTATGAGAGGAGATTCTAAGGGCGTTGCACGAGGGTCACCCCAGGGTGGTGAGAATGAAGGTGCTGGCCCAAAGTGTTGTAACTTGCTTGTGTCCCACGCACATGATGGAGGACCCGGAGGACGAGGAGCCGCTCATGTCACAGCAGGACCACCCCGTGTACCTGGCACCTGAGTCTGCCAGCGATGACGACTCAGTGCCAGAGGAGGAAGACCAGCCAGGACCTTCTGCACCTGCTCAGCAAAGTGAGTTGTCAGAGGAAGAGGAGCCTCTGCTGGATGCTAGGGCTCGTAGAGCAGCCAGCAGACAGGATTGGCTTAGCAAATGGAGGTCTCCTCGGAGGTAGGACTGAGGGCTAATTGGGCCATGCCCTCAGTGCCTATTTAAGTCCGGTGCAGTCAGAGATCCGTGCTGAAAACAACACCAGTGTTTCTCGAGCACCATCGGAGATTCTTGTAATCAGAGTTCTTGCATTTGGAAGCTAACACCATCTGTCTGGGACACCAGCCAGCTCAAGTGAGTTTGAGATAAGGAAAGCTAATTGCCTCTGTATTTGAACTTAACCCACAAAGAGCCCCAAGGACATTTGAGACTCTGTTCTTTGCATCTTTTCTGGACATTATACCTGTTGTGTCTTTACTAAGAAGTTTTATTAGTAAAGAGATACTTTTATTTGATTATTACAAATGGTTGTGTGTGTGTTTCTGGTTGGGTTGCGGTGCTGGGACACAACACAAAGTTATGTGTGGTGGTCCAATATGGATAAACAAATAGAGGAGTGGGTAGCAGGCTACATGCCTTGTCAAGAGTCTTGGGCTGCACCCCCCAGAGCCCAAGAGTGGGAAAGATCGAGGGCACCATGGTCGAGAATCCATATCGACTTCACAGGGCCATTCCATGGCCAAACATTTATGGTGGTAGTAGATGCATACTTCAAATGGCTGGAGATTATATTAATGGGGTCTACCACCACCGACACTGTCATCCAGACACTACGGAGACTCTTTGCCTCCCATGGGTTGCCAGACATGTTAGTGTCTGACAACGCGCCGCAATTTACAGCCAACCAATTGAAGGGGTTCTTGGCAGAACTAGGCATCTGACATGCACTGACCGCTCCTTTCCACTCGGCCAGTAATGGACAGGCTGAACGCATGGTCAGATCAGCAAAAGAGGCCCTGGGCCGCCTGGGCCAAGGGGACTGGCAAGCCTGGGTAGATAAATTCCTCTTGGTGCAGCATATAACAGCCAGCGCAGCTACCGGGAGAAGCTCAGCCGAGCTCCTAATGGGCTGGCAGCTACGATCTGTCTTAGACAGGTTGCACCCCTACTACTCCAACCAGCAAGAACAACCCATGCACAAACAAGCCAGGACATTTGAAATAAACGATCCAGTATTCAGGATCCAGGAACTTTGCCGAGGGATCCCTATGGCTATCTGGGGTAATAGAAGGAATCACCGGTCCCAGATCCTATGTGGTAGCTTTATCCGATGGGAGAAAATGGTGGAGGCACATTGATCAATTGCGCAGCTGTCAACCCACAAACGCAGATTACCAAAATCCCCTTAACAATGATTTCCCTACAGCTAACTCAAACCCGAGGGCGACGGAACATCTACTTGATGATCCCGGGCTCCATCCGCATGACATCCCCGAACTGGTTCCTGTAGAATCCTTGACCCCACCCAAAAAGTTCTAAGTGGTTCCACAGGCGGAGCCAGTAGCAACAGACCCAACCTCTTTGTCCGAAGCCAACTCCCCCACTAAACTGCGCAGCTCCATTAGGGTTCCTAAATGCCCCGCCTACCTACAGGACTACGTATGCTAATGATTGGACCAAACCAAGAGGGGAGGGATGTCAAGTATTGAGACTGTATTGTTCTCTCCAAGGTCTGCTATTCAAGCGGGAAAATGGATGATTGGTAGAGCCATCTGACAGCTCCCTATAAAAAGGAGAGCTGTCAGCCTGGCTCTTTGCTGGATCTGGATCTTACTCACTGTTACAATAAAGAGCTGTTGTTATAACCGGTCTCAAGCCTCTTCAGTCCCAGTATTTAATAGTAAAGATTGCTGGGAATGGTATATTTAGACCTACATGACTCTACAGACTGTCTACCCTTCTCATGGATTTTATGCAGCTAGAAAAATAAATCATAAAGATATTCTAGAAAATTTCTACTTTTTTTGTAAGCATAGCTCTGTGCAAAAAAACTAATACTGTAAGTGTACAGAGATCAATCAAATTTGCTGTGAGTGGAGCAAATCTGGAGTGAATTTGTTTTTGCCTCTGTGAGAGAAGAAAATATTTGCATATATATTTCAAAATACTTGTACATTTTGAAATATGTGCAAGTTTGTAATTTTTAACTGTGCTTCTGCCGGATGATGATTTTGCTTGTGTTTTTGAAATTTGGTATTTTTAAATATGTATTGTGAAGTCATGCATCTTGAAACTGAGGTGCAATTGTTAACCAATTGATGATGAAGGATCTTGTGAGATGATAAGAATCCAAAGAAATCTACAGATCGGAGAAGACTTTCACTTAAATGAATAAAAGAACTCATTCTCGCTATGCAGAGCAATATAGGATAACTGACTTCTCATCTCCTGAAAGATTAAATCTCTTGTATAGCAAAGAAAGACAGAAAAACAGATACTATTTTTAAAAGAATTAATAGCTTCTAGTACTGTTATTGAGCAGACTAATGTATTTTAATTATTATTTGTTAGTGCTATTTGCTTCACAAGATAGCCATACTTCAAGCTCCTTCAAGCTTGGGAAATTACATACAGGTGGAATTGAGAAAAAGAGGCAATCCATGAAGATAGGGCTCTAATTGACATTCATTTTTGCAGTACTAATAGATTAGTTAAAAAAATGAACCTTACTAGAGAAAACACTGGAGGATGAAGTATCCTACAAACACTTCTATATTGATTTCAAGGCAATAAATATAACAATTGATATATCTGCAATTCTTCTATTATTTCCTCATTTTAGCTAAAATATAGACATTGCATTTCTGTGGTAATCTTATGCACAGGCGAGAGATTAAGGCAGCACTCTAAATTTGCAGAGGAAAGAATGAATTGGAGTGTACATGGGTGTGCATCTTGCACTTATTGGCAACTTCTTGAATAAAACAAGCATTTCTTTGCAGTCACATGAGCCCAGGAAACCCCAGCAGATCCTTTAACAACATGAATGCCCCCACATATTTTATTTATTTAGAAAATTTATATTGCTGCCTATTTGCACATGGCAACTCAAGGCGGCTTACAGGGCATAAAAGCACAATATACTGTAAAAGAAATGAAAAGAAAAATAATAAAATAATACAACCCCCCCACACTATGGGGACAACACACATTCATACCAGCCATTTAATGGGCTCCATCCCGCTCTGGGTTCCCCAGGCCCACGTCTTCAGGGCCTTCTGAAAGAGTGTTAGAGTGGGGGCCAGTCTAATTTCCGGAGGGATGATGTTCCAGAGGGAGGGAGCCACCATGAAGAAGGCCCTTCTTCTGAGTCCTATCAGATGTATCTCCTTAGGGGACAGGACCCGCAACATTCCTTGTCTCCACGCACTAGTGAGTTGGGTAGGTGTGACTGGCAAGAGAGAGTCCCTCAAATAACCTGGTCCCAAGCCATGAAGGGCTTTAAAGGTAACAACCAGCACCTTGAATTGTATCCAGAAGCAAATCGGCAACCAATACAGCTCCCACAGGAGAGGTGACACATCTGCACAAAACCATGTGGGCTGTTGCATTTTGCACCAACTGGAGCTTCTGGATGTAGAGTGCATTGCAATAGTCAAGATGGGAGGTGACTAGGGCATGAGTGACCGTGAGTAGGCATTGTTGGTCCAGGAAATGGCATAACTGGTGCACAAACTGCATTTGTGCAAAGGTCCTCCTGGCCACAACTGCCACTTGCTCTACAAGCAGGAGTCGCGAATCAAAGAGAACCCCCAGATTACACACACATGCCACACAGCTTTTCTCTATTGAACCTGGACTGCTATACAGCTTTAGAAATTACGGTAAAATGTTAATTTAAAAAGAGATCCCAAGCATTGAATTTATAAAACTGAGTGCAGATTTGGAACAAACAAATATATAGACCATGGTAAAAGTTGAGAATAAAATCTTGTTTTAAAACAACTCAAGGAAATGCAAAGGAAGCACTAATGGGTGGAATCTCAGTTGGATATTATATCATAAGTCTTAGATTGGGATTCTTTGACATATATAAGTGGCCCAAATATGCTGCCAATTTTATTTCTAATGAGTAATTGCTGAAATATTATTGAGATAATTGATTTATATTCATGTTATACTGGTGTTTTTCATACATTAGGCCATGGCAACTAATTCTGTTTCAAATAAAGTAACCATAGCACCAGTATATCTATCACCAAATGTTCAAAAACCAAAAATATGTACCCTCTTCTTTCTAAATAAAGTTTATATTAACTTGTTTTAAAATAATACAGTTACTTAAATCTGTAAATTCAAAACACTGATAAAACATTTGTATACTGCACCATTGTTTTCTGTATTTTATTATTCCTCCCCAAATCAGTATAGTATTTATGCATCCCTATAATCTATGTCTTCTAAAGAGGAATGAATACATACTTTATTTTTATGTAAACGTAGAAAGATTAAGGAAAGAAAGAAAGAAAGACAAAGTAGAAGATAAAACAAGAAAAATAAAGCAAGAATGTACATATGTTCTATTATGCATACTTCCAGAGACACATTTTTAGTGCTGCCTCATACAGATTGACAACCATCAATACTATTGATTATTGCCAAGATTAATATGCAGCAGATGCTTGATGTCTTTTTACGAAAGTATTGAACAGAGGGAATAATTATTCTTCTGCATCTTTCCAAGGTCGGTAAAATGAGGACCCAGATTGTTGGGGGTAATATGCTGACTCTGTAAACTGCTTTAGAGGGCTGTAAACAGTGGTGGGATTCAGCCGGTTTGCACTGGTTCGCTGTTAATTTTATGTGCAATTCGGTGAACCAGCTGAATTGCCTCGGCCTGGCCTTCCCTCCTGGCCCCCCTTGCCTGGCCCCACATCACCCCTCCCCTCCTGAGGGTTCCCCCCCCTGAGAAAATGACATGTCTCAAGATCCCGTGGACAAGGCTCAGGCAGTCGAATTCCATGCTCATTCCCTCTCTCCGCAAAGCGAAGGAATGGCAGAAAGCCGCTGCCGAGCCAAGAACAGGGCTTCAGAGGATGCAATTCCTAATAAATGTATTATGTGCAGAGAAATGCATGCTACAACCAGTGAATCGTGTTTTCCGAGGAACTGATGAAACCCCGGCCAGCTGTTTAGCTGGTTGCCAAATTCCTATCGATGCAAGGTATATTGCTGCCCAAAAGTTCCTTTCCTTTGTGCAGCAAGGCGGCAGGGTCAGTGTCTGTAGCAGTAATGCAGGAGGGAAGCCTAGCAGTGGAGAAGCAGCCATGGTCCCACTTTGAAAGCAGGCTGCAAACATGTCCTCTGGCTAAGCGTTTTCTGATAACGCTTGCAGTCTGCGCAGACTGCCATCCCGCTGTGAGGCAACTTTTCTTTGCCAACTGAAGCCAAGGAGGCTTCCGAGGCCACTCTCCTCGATCTGGGCAGGGCGAGTACCTGAGAGAGGTACTCTCTGGCTGCCCATTTCCCAGTGTGCCCTCCCTCTTCTCCTCGACTTTGGCTTGGCTGGGTTCACCTTCAAGCGCTTGCCTGGCGGACTGAGAGGGTGCTGAGCAGGGACCCCGCAGGAGAGTGCAGCATGAACGGAGGGGTGGATTATCTGCTGTCGAAGGAAATGATCCATCTCAGCTTCCTCCAGGCCACTTTTGTGGCTTGTCATTTTTTGCTTAGTCCCCTCAGTAGACTTCTGGTTTGACTGCTACAGCAGAGCTTGCCTACTGTCAGTCTGGCCCCAGCTACTCCAGATTTTAGAGAAAAGGTACCAGTACTTTTAATAGAGATGCTGATTGCAGCGTGGATGAGGCAAGCTTTGAGGAAAAACTTTGCAAAAATCATATATTGAAAGCAATCCCCAATCCAAAACCCTCCTGTCCAGGAGAGCAGTCCAATTAGGTCTCGTTCCAATGTTTTGGGAAATTGGTGCCTCAGGCACCAGTATAAATTCCTTTCCCAGGACTGGTGTCCTTGAAGCTCGGCAGATGGCCCGGTTTGGCACCTCTGTTTCCTGTTAGTGTCCATACTCCCCAATTTTCCATGAGTTTCTTTCACATTTCCAGCATGCTTCTCTTCCCCAATGCCCCCTTCCCCCTAGCTATGGCAGTTGCTAGCAAGCTTCAAAGAAAGTGAGGATGAGCAGCTGACTCTGTGTCAGAATCCAGTGACTCTGCCATTCAAAAAGAGAAGGGAGGTCTTGGGTTTGCTTGATCAGACGTTTACAACATATATCCGGGCCTCAGACATCTGGGAACCTCCTTATCTTAGGATAGGATTTATGAGGGGCAATGTAAGTCAGTTTGAACAGAAAGCAATCTCATCCGTATTCCCAGGATAGAGGACTTTCACACCTTGTGTATTGGTTTACATTTGCATTCTGCCTAATGGGGAGGGGTGCTAAGGTTTAAATGTACATGCCTTGCCTGGGGGCTTTTAGATCTTGCTTTGAATGAATGGATTGTTATTACAGCTGCCAATAAAGGAATCCTTTTGAACTACTTGGCTCAGAAGTTCGTACTTTGTAGGTGGATGGGGAGGCAACCCTTACACTCTGCCTTTTTTAATATTAAGAATAAAGAATATTTTATTCTGGGGAGGGGGGGTTTCCTACAAGCTTAAGTATTTCTTATTCATGTACTGATAATTTGATGGTTGCAAACTGTATTTCCAATTTTATGCCTAAGTCTTCCATCCACTCTTGAAACATTAAACAAACACTTTTAATTAAAACAAACACTTTACAATGCTGGGAACTAAAAAAAGTTTAGTCAGTATAAAAAGAGATAGCATTATAATCAATTTGTTAAGACAATAGTAATTTCTCCCACTATTAAGAAATTGATTTAGTCATTTGAGCAAAGCTCTATCAGGTCAGACTTGGTACTACTAAAGATTTTCAAATCAAGGCTGGGTAGGTACAAAAATCGCAAACCATTTTTAGTCAATGGGCAAGAAAACTGTGTCTATGAAGTCACCAAGAACTTGACAAAATTTTCTTCTAAAACATCTAAACGTACATGTCATGGTCCCAAGTAATGCTCCAAATCAATTTATTTATTTATTTATTTTGTGAGATTTATATACCGCCTCACAGTGCAAGCACTCTCTAAGCGGTTTACACCAGTAAGCAATGTATTTTTTTTGCCCCCAACAATCTGAGTCCTCATTTTACCTACCTCGGAAGGATGGAAGGCTGAGTCAACCTTGAGCTGGTGAGATTTGAACCGCTGACCTGCGGATCACAGTCAGCTACTGCCTCTAACCGCTGTGCCACCTCGGAGCATAATTCAAGACTCTGAGGCCATGGCTTTCTCAAAAATCCTGTTTATTGGGTACATCATATTGGAATGGTCAAATGTGAAACCAACCCTGAATAATTCCATCACTTTGGTATAATTAAAGAATAGATACTTTCCACCCCCTTTGTGTCACAGGTCACGTTAGCCAACCAAGCAGATGATGAATTTCTTAGCACTCTCTCCTGCCATTGCTAAGGTACGTTGATCTGGCCTTGGTTCTTTACAGGCTTTTACAGTGGGACTACAACTGTATTTTGTCTAAAAAAGGAACCAGAATACCTGTGAAGGTACAGTATCAGAAGGGTATAGAATTGCTTTCTAGTTATGTCTATAATAGTTTGAATTTGAATATTTGTTTTCCATGGAAGACTAGAAATCAAAGATATATGTAGTGGTAAAGCTAAAAATCTAGGAAGTTAAAACCTTCTTCATCTTATGAAAGCTAAATTAAATGAAAAAAATTAGATAAAGAAAATCTGGGTGCTGTACATTTTAAATTGGATCAATAGTATTTAAAAATGTGGGAAAGAATACTTGATGAAAAAATTAATACAACAGCAAAAAAAATCATGGAAAATCTGTGTTGAATTCATGTTTTGGGCTCCATTTTTACTCATACCAAATATTTTAATGGAGTACATCTTTTAAAAAGTATTTTATTAGTACTGTAATACTAATTATTTGTACAAAAGTAACAAAAAGCAAAAACCCCATTTTTATCTCAGTCATTTGCACCCATCATAGCAGTTGTTGCTTTCTACAGTACATGACAAGGGAATGTTTTATGATATGTTTACAATGGAAAAATGCCCTGACCTTAATTTTTTTCCACTGGAAATTATTCACTAAGGACATTGAATTCTAGTAGGAAAAGAGCAATGTCAATATGGGCAAAGGCAAGTTATTCATAGTTCTTGGGAATCCTGCCTGAATTGGTTTGCGAGTCATCTTTGCCATTTGAATGATGTTGGGTGGTTGCCTTGAAAGGCAGGCAGGAATGGAAGGGGACAAATGTGCAGTGTTCTGATGCTGTTGGTGCCACACCTTTGATATGCATCCCTTCCTCCTGAATAAATTTAGGGTAGGTCTTGTACATATGATTTTGTTGTGTTTTATGGTGAAAGCTGAGGTCCTTTTTCCATTGCTTTGACCATAGAGGGTTGGAAAGGTTGGGAAATAGTAACAGTAACCATGTAATGCTGCCCCACCTCTTCCTTGTTCAGAACAGGTCGGTCTTGCATGACAGAGTACACCTCAAAAAAACAAACCAACACCCTTTAATGAAGTGGTTAACTGGAGTCTGTCTGACTCCATGTAGAATATTTCAACAAATCTAATTGCTCACTTTGGGCAACAGTCACATTTCTGTGCAAAAGTCTAGCCTAAGATGCTAGGACATCATTTGCCCATTGTTCCTTTACCTGGACACTAAGACTTGGTCACATTAAGGATACATGAAAATTTGAAAATTTTCAAGGAGGCAGAGGATTCTTCACAGTTTTCTGTTCAGCTATTAGTTGTGCATTTTATCACCTAATGCCAACCCACACTATAAACATGAAAAATCCAACACTCCACCAAAAGGAAAGAATGTCTAGCAAGGCAGGAATAATGTGCCAACAAAAATTTTGAGCCAAGGTTTCATTAAAAAAAATCTTCTCTTCAAAAACTCCATAGTGATTGAATGTAAAGTAACAGTTGGACAAGAACTTGGAATCCTTTGGGTGGAATAGATGGGGACATAGAAGGGATGACTGATTGAAATTTTGGCTGGAAATCTCCGTAGGAGAAAAAATACATTTGTAACATTTTGTCCAAAATCTACTATTTCATACTTGGGCACATACAGTATGAACCAAGTTTCAATTCAGATTTGAGAGTGGCATGATTCCATTCAGATTGTGATTCAAAGGCAACATATTTTGAGTTGAATCAATTCAAGAGTCAATACTTCATAATAGTTTATATTGGGGAAGTATCATAACACGTTTTGTTGGTTACCTCTCTTGCAACTTCTGCTTAGGGATATGACTTTCAGGAATTCTTTACTTCAGCTAGATTAAGTTGTATTAAAGATGCATAAATAGATGTTTAAGCTCTATACGAAACTACTAGAAGACCTCATCTGATAGTTCAGGGGAAGGAGGAGGAGGAGAGGATGGGGAGGGGAGAAGGAGGAGGAGTGAGAGGGGGACAGGGTGGAGGAGAAGGCTTGCAAAGATTGGGGGTGGAAAGCAGAGGTGGGTTCCTGCCGGTACGTTCTTACCTGTCGGTCGCCGCAGAGCCAAAGAAGCTGGTGGCATTTGCGGCGTGGGGCTTCCCCCATCCGCTTCCCCTGCCTGCCTGGATGCCGCCATTTGCATTCTTTTGCCCTCTGCACAAGCAGAACGCTTTGCGCATGCGCAGAGGGCAAAAGAATGCAAATGGCAGTGTCCAGGCGGGCGGGGGAAGCGGGTGGGGGAAGCCCCGCACCGCAAAAGCCACCAGCTTCTTCGGCTCTGTGGCGACCAACAGGTAAGAGCGTACCGGCAGGAACCCACCTCTAGTGGGAAGCAAGGAGAACATATCCAATATGTGGTGATAAAATAAAGTATAATTCAATGAAATTGGAGGTGTTCTAAATAGAATGTTTTATTTCAAAAGGTTCCAAAGAAGAGCTTGATTTTAGGTGTTTTAACATTCATTATTTCAGGAATGTTACTTGTCTACTTGACTGTTCTTTATATAATTCAGTTGCACAAATTAATAATTATTTAACTATTTAACTATTTCTATAGTTCTATGCTATAAATGTAGTTCATACAATTTAGAGAGGCCTGAAGCTTCAGAAGGTGAGCAAGGTAACACCAAGATGGAGGAAATGGTAGCAGAGGAGCAAACAGTTTGCAAAAGTTATAAGATTCAGTAAGGAAAGGAACCTTGACTGAAACCATTGGATTCATTCTAAGAGTTGAATTGAACTGTAGGCCACCAATTTAAATTAGTTTGATGCTTTAAGGGAGTTTTTGTTGCTTCTAATCTTGGTAATACTGTACATAATAGAGCGTTACTTCTGTAGTGGAGAATGTTGAGGAGGAATGATGTAAGCAGACATGAGCAATTGGCCAATAAAAGTCATCATCGCAGTAAATCCTCTGATTCTCATAACCATTTTAGTGTGAGCTGTGTTCTTGCTTTTTCCTGCTGCTATGCTTTTTCCCATTCTCTGTTAGAATTGGCTTGCTTCTGCAGTGGCTTTGTTTCAAAAGAGCCTGAGAAAGACAAATATTCAACTGTTGCCTCTTCGCTGGGTCTGTCCATTTGCAGGATCTACCATTGTGTTGGAAAAATATCTATCTTTCGGTGCCTATCTTGTCATAATGATCCAGACTTTGAAGCTCAAAGAGTAAAATCAAATTTAATGTCATTTCAAAAGCTTGAATTTACTATTTGAATCAGACACTGCTAATTCACAGAGGCCTAATGTCTCATTACATGCGCAAGATAAGAATATACTGCCACTATAAAAAATTCAACTCATATTTGTTGAATAGTTGAATAGAGCTGGAAGGGACCTTCTGGTCTTCCAGTCTTCTAGTCCAGCCCGCTGCTCAAGCAGGAGAACCTATACCATTTGATTTGTGTGCTTTTTAGAAGATTTGAAAACTGGAGGCATTTTCATGTCATATGAATTAGATTGTTTATTTGGAGATATGTGGGCCAGCAGGCTTTTCTGGTATACAATAACATGACATGAAAATCTGAAGAAATCAGTGAGAATAAACACCCTAATAATTCAGGGTACTTCCTTTCAAACAGCCATCAAATGGAAATAAACAGTGGTGGGTTCCTACCAGTGCGGTCCACTCTATAGCACCGGTAGCGGCCCACTGGTGACATCACAGTACCGGTGCGGTCGATTGCCAGTGCCTGGGCACCGCCATTTAAAAAAAATTTTTTTACATTTTTTAAAAAAAATTTCTTCTGCGCATGCCCAGAAGCTGAGCTTCCGGCACTGCGCATGCGCTGCCTTCCTACCCCACAGTGAGTCCAAGCAGGGGAGGATGGCTGAGGGAGCACGTGAGATGCTGAAAGAATGGGCGGCAGGAGCTCTCTCCATTCCACTCCCTTCAGCAGTCCGAGAAGCCATGAACGTGCAGTGATGATCCCAGGCATTTTCACATGTTTGAGGCTTCTCGAGCTGCTGAGGGGAGGGGGAACGGGCGGCAGGAGCCTAGGATCATCGAATGGGGAGAAGCATTCAGGCCGGACGGAGCCTCCTAGAAGAATTGCTGCTGCGGTCTTGCTGCTCCCGCTGCGGGGGGCTGCATTGCGGGTGGGCAATGCCCCCCCGCTTCTCCGGCCGTTGCCAAGCTCCCGAGGCCCACGCCCACCCGGTCACATGTCTGGCAAGCCACACCCACAAAATAAACCACACCCACAGAGTGGTCATAAAAAAATTAGGAACCCGCCCCTGGAAATAAACAATCTAAACAATCTGGTAGGGCTCTTTCAGACTAACAGAATTTATTAAAATATTACATTTTGCTAAAGCTTACATCTTTTTAAAAAATTGTTAGTTTGAAGAAGTCTGTTAAATTTCTGCCATCTTGGCTATCACTCCCATACTATCTTCAAATGGAAATCATGTGAACGATGCTGTCCTTTTGTGTCATGATTTGCCAAAGGTAAAGGTTCCCCTCGCACATATGTGCTAGTCATTCCCGACTCTAGGGGATGGTGCTCATCTCTGTTTCAAAGCCGAAGAGCCAGCGCTGTCCGAAGACGTCTCCGTGGTCATGTGGCTGGCATGACTAAATGCCGAAGGCGCATGGAACGCTGTTACCTTCCCACCAAAGATGGTCCCTATTTTTCTACTTGCATTTTTACATGCTTTCGAACTTGCTAGGTAGGACAAGTAATGAGAGCTCACTCCGTTACGTGGCGCTATGGATTTGAACCGCCGAACTGCCGACGTTTCTGATCGACAAGTCAGCGTCTTAGCCACTGAGCCACCGCATCCCTTAGATTTGCCATAGAGATTGCCATATCAATGCAATTTATATCTAGGGATGCTTGTGCAAGTCTAGAGCAAATAATCGAAAAGTAGTCAATGCAAATGAATGACAGAGGGAGATTTTGAAAGATGCAATCTCAAAGTGTGCAAGTAAAGCAGGAATCTCACTGGTACGGGCTTCTAAATCGATATATACAGATTGTGTATGTGTGTGTGAGACACATAGTCTTTGACTTACAACAGTTTGCTTAGTGATTGTTTGAAGTTACAACGACACTAAAAAAAATGACATGACCATTTTTCACACTTATGACCATTGCAGCATCCCCATGGTCCTGTGATTTATATTTGGATGCTTCACAACTGACTCACATTTATGACAGTTGCAATGTCTCAGTGTCATGTATTCATCTTTGTGACTTTCTGACAAGCAAAGTCAATTGGGAAAGCAGATTCACTTAACAATCGTGTGACTAATTTAACAACTGCAGTTGCACTTAACAAATGTGTCAAGAAAAGCCATAAAATGGGGCGAACTCACTTAACAAATTTCTCACTTAGCAATAGAAATTGTGGGCTCAATTGTGGTCGTAAGTTGAGGACTACATTATATATTTGAGATCAATACTAATTTTTGCTTCAAAATGGCCCTATTTAGGGTAGGTATTTAGAATCCCAAGGCTTCCTTAAAAGCACATTTAGTTGTTTTGCAATAAAATTCAGACATTCCTAAATCTTTTCTGGCCCCACTTCCATCCTCTGCTTCTTAGACTG
This sequence comes from Diadophis punctatus similis, assembly GCA_023053685.1. Taxonomy (NCBI): domain Eukaryota; kingdom Metazoa; phylum Chordata; class Lepidosauria; order Squamata; family Dipsadidae; genus Diadophis; species Diadophis punctatus. Next base: position 183,269 of record JALIGW010000031.1, read on the forward strand.
CAGCTAAACAGCCTTCAGCAGCCAGTTTAGATTCTGGATGGGTAATCAAATAAACAAAACAAAAGTTATGCTATCAATGACATACATGTCCTTATGCTCGAGAAAAACATGGAAAAACAATGTGATATGTGACCATCATTTTTAAAGGTTCCCATAGATCCCTATCGGGATGCTGCCATTCTGGTGGGAGTGGGCATGGAGGACATTTTATGATCTTTCCTGTTTCTGGTCTTTCCTGTACTTTGATGCACCTTCTTGGGAATGGGAGGGGAGAGGGACGAGCCTGGGGCCATCTGTTTTGTCTCAGCTACAGAGGAACGAGCAAGCGTCACCTGATAACAATTTCTTATCACCTTCTCAGCTCGAAGTTCTCGCAACAACTTCACACCTGTGGATTGGCTTGCCTCGGAGTGGACAGAGGGAAGGGGTTTCTACATCTTTTAACCAAATGGTTTTGAGTGGGAATTTCAGATCCTGCCTATTCTTCTTGCTATCACTATCTCCCAATAAAAGTTCCTTTTGAAATGCTGCTTGTTTCAAGAGTTCTGCTTTCTTGAGGGAATAGGAGAGGCAAGTCCATACAGGAACATAAGTAAATTATCAGTTCTGAAATTAATCTTCAAATGGGATTTAGTGATATTTTAAAAAAACTGACACTGCTTCTGCCATGGGTATTTTAGCCAGGAAATATGGCTAAACTCTGATCAGGGCTGCAGGAAAAAGCAGAGTTAGGACTTTCTGTAACTCTTTGCTGACATCTGAGGTTTGCCAATTTCTAACTCAGGTTTGCCAATTTCAATTGTTTACCTCCCTGAGTATTCTCTGAGTAGAAAAGCTGGCTATAAACTTATTTGCATACATCCAAATTTAAAAGTATATTTTTAGAGTGCAGTTAATGTTTTGATTTTGATCCCATTTTTGCTGCTACAATGTGTTCCCATGACTATAATGCTCTCTTTATTATCACCATAAAAAAGAAACAAATGAGTGTTTTTCATTCAAGTCTTCTGGATGTATAATATCCAGCATACTCCCATCCACTATGAAATTTTTGGCTCTGATCCTTCTAAGTTAGTAATTTCCTTCACATGTACCCATTGCTAACCATGCTGCTAGCCAGATAGTGAAAGTCACCTGAAAATATATAAAGGATGGAGTTTGTGTTACAATATCATGGCATTTCATCTCTTGCCCACCCTTCATACTAATAATGTATTTATTTCTATACATATCATATGTCCAATTTTAAAGGGGAAAACTCTAAAGTTTGATGGCCCCCAGGAGGTGCCTTCTCTGCTGTGGTGCTCACCTTATGCTTTCCATGCTCTCTCTTTGATAATCTTCCATCTGTTACTTCTTGTCCAGATTTAGATGCTTTGGAAATAGATTGAACCTCTCCTTTCTGTGATAGCCCCTCAAATATTGGAACACTGCTACCACGTCACCATAGTCCTTCTCTTCATTAGACTAGACGTACCCAGTTCCTGCAACCATTCATCATATGGTTTAGCCCCCAGCCTTCTTATCATCTTTGTTGCCTTTCTCTACATTCTTTTTAGAGTATCAACATCTTTTTTATATTATGGTGATCAAAACTGGACACAGTATCCAACAGAGGCGAGTTCCTCCCAGTTTGGACCGGTTTGCCCTAACCGGTAGTGACCCCACTGGTGATGTCATGATGATGTCATGGAACTGGTTCGGTCAGTGCCGGTCTGTGGGCACCGCCATATTTTTTTTGGATTTTTTTTTTTTAGAATTTTTTTAAAGAATTTTTTCTGGGTTTTTTTTTCTTCTGCACATGTGCAGAAGCCGAGTTTCTGGCACTGTGCATGTAGTCGCTATCTTGTTTTCAGCTTTTGGGTGGGGGTTTCAATTTTTTTTTCAAAATTTTCCCAGAGGTTTTTTTCTTCTGCACATGTGCAGAAGCTGAGTTTCCAGCACTGTGCATGTGGTCACCATCTTGTTTTTGGCTTTTAAAAAAAATTGGGTTTTTTGCCACTGTGCATGCATGTATGTGTGAAGTGCGTATGCCCATGAGGCGTGGCCATGTGGCGTGGGAGGAAGTGAACCGGCAGCGAGGTAAGTTAGAACCCACCCCTGGTATCCAAATGTGGTCTTACTATTCAACATCTACATGAAACCGTTGGGTGAGATCATCCGTCACCATGGACTGAGATATCAATATGCTGATGATACTCAGCTGTATATTTCCGCCCATGGTGAGTTAAGCAATGCTGTGACTTCCCTCTCGCAATGCTTGGAGGCTGTTAGGGGCTGGATGGGGAGCAACGGATTGAAACTGGACCCTGGCAAGAGTGAGGAGCTCTGGTTTTGGGGTTCTTTGGCCCATGGAGAATTGCCACCTTTGGTCTTGGATGGGGTGGCACTGCCCCAAACAGACTCTGTGTGCAATCTGGGGGTTCTCCTGACTCGCAACTCCTGCTCAAATAACAGGTGACAGTCATGGCTAGGAGGGCCTTTGCGCAACTGTGGGTTGGGCCAGTTCCACCCTTTCCTGTGGAACAATCTCTACGCATGGTCACTCATTTCCTAGTAACCTCTCACCTTGACTATTGCAATGTGCTCTACATCTGGAAGCTCCAGTTGGTGCAAAATGCAGCGGCCCGCATGGTTTTGTGCAGACCTCGGTATATTACCTCTCTTGTGGAGCTGCATTGGTTGCTGATTTGTTTCCGGGTGCAATTCAAGGTGCTGGTTGTCACCTTTAAAGCCCTTCATGGCTTGGGACCAGGTTATCTGATGGACCGTCTCTTGCTGATCACATCTACCCGACCCACTAGAGTGGGAAGGCAAAAAATGTTGTGTGTCCTGTCTCCTAAGGAGATACATTTGGCAGGGCCCATAAGAAAGGCCTTCTCCATGGTGGCTCCCTTCTTCTGGAATATCATCCTGCTGGAAATTAGACTGGCCCCCACTCTAACACTCTTTCGGAAGGACCTGAAGATGTGACTTTGCCAATGGGCCTACGGAACCCAGAGCAGGATGGAGCCCATTAAATGGCTTGTATGAATATGTGTTGTCCCCGGGGTGGGGTTGTTGTTGTTGTTGTTGTTGTTGTTGTTGTTGTTGTTGTTGTTGTTGTTGTTGTTGTTGTTATTATTATTATTATTATTATTATTATTATTATTATTATTATTATTATTATTATTATTATTATTATTAATTTTATAGTGTTCTTTTATGTCCTGTAAGCTGCCTTGAGTCGCCATAGGTGGCAATATAAAATTTTGAAATAATTAAAAAGAGGGTGAAGATGAGTTACTTTATAGAACTGAACCTTCTAGATTGGGTGTTTTATCACTGTGGTTTAGGAATTCAGATTATAGTGAAACTATTTTGAGGGATAAAGACAAGAAACCTGCACAACTCCCTCCCATATTCTCCAAAAAGACTGATATTAAGAAATGGAAAACTCAAACATTTTAGAGGTATTTCCCTTTCAGTGAAATAATTACATTAATGTTTCAATGTTTTCATAAGCCATAAACGGCCTGCTCTCTTTTCCAATGCGAGCTCCAGAAGACAGATTCCCAGGAATAAACTTCTCTTACAACAATCCAAAATGCAATCAAATAATTGAAGACTACCTTTGGTGAGGGTCATTGCTGTTCAGTAAATTAGCATCATTTGCAGAGAAGATAAAAGGCAACAATACTTTATTTTTCATTTCAAATTTGGTATAGACACTTATCTCTTTATCTTGCTACCCATTTACAATATTTTGATATAAGCTTTATAAAGTTCTTATACATTGGTAAGCTTTAAATTCAATCGGATATTACATACAAAACAGAAGGAATCAGAGGAACAATGACAATAAGACTATCAAGATGAGCTTTAATGTCCAAATCTTGAGCTAGTATGGTGATAGTAATTAAGAACTGTGCCTATGCCTAACTTTTGCAAAATAGCTAACCCACTCATTGATTTAACTAAAATGTTAAATCCAATGCAATAATATAGAGCAGGGGTAGGCAAAGTTGGCTCTTCTATGACTCGTGGACTTCAACTCCCAGACTTTCTGAGCCAATCATGCTAGCTCAGGAATTCTGAGAGTTGAAGTCCACGAGTCATAGAAGAGCCAACTTTGCCTATCCCTGATATAGAGGAATGTATGGCAGGCTTCATTTGATTAGCTGAAGGCAGCAGCTTTCCTGTGCTGAAAACACAAACTATGGCCAACTATTTAACTCTTATTACAAATGTTTCAAAGATATTTGCAGTTAATCTGAGACAGCCTGATTTGGTCCATGTCATGTGGCAATTTTTCCATAGTGTTTATCAGGAAAATGTTATTAGAGAGGGAATTATACTAAATGTATTGAACAAGGAGTACTATGCCTGGCTATGCTTGGAAAATGTATGTGGGGTGGGCGGGGGGTGAAGGGTTGCTCTGAACTGGAAACAAGTCAATCAGACTCAACACATTGCTTTTTGACAAAGGTAGTGGCTTTTACTCCCTAATCTGGGGTAAAACTGGGCTGGTTAACAGAGAATTTTTTGAGTCTAAAAATTACCATACTGTCCTTTTTCAGGTGAGGCAGGGGTAGGATTGAGGCTGAGAGCATTAAGGATTTTTTTCCCCTAGCAAGGGGTGTGAAAAAGCAAAATGGCTGGCAAATGTTTTAAGCGCTCAGAATGGGATGCAGTATTTGAGGTAAAACTGTCCAATACCATCAACCATGGTATCCTTCTGCATCGTCTCGGTGAGGTGGGGGTGGGAGGCACCGTTTTACGGTGGTTCTCCTCTTACCTTGCTGTCGGTGTTAGCAGGAGGACAGAGGTCGTCTCCTAGGCCCCTGCCCTGTGGCGTGCCTCAGGGTTCGGTCCTCTCGCCCATCCTGTTTAACATTTACATGAAACCGCTGGGGGAGATCATCCATAGACACGGGGTGAGTTTTCAACAGTACGCTGATGACACCCAGCTGTACATCACCACCCTGTCTCAATTCAGGGTGGCAGTCGATGTAATGTGCCGATGCCTGGACGATGTCAGTATCTGGATCGGGAGAAACAGACTCAAGCTCAATCCCGACAAGACTGAGTGGCTCTGGATGTTGCCTCCTAAGGACCATGTCGACTGTCCCTCCTTGATTCTTGAGGGAGAAAAATTAACTCCCTCGGATCCACAGCTAAAATTAGACCAACATCTCACAGCTGTGGCTAGGGGAGCTTTTGCACAGGTTCGCCTGGTGCACCAATTGCGAACATTCTTGGAGAAGGAGGCTCTACTCATGGTCACTCATGCCCTTGTCACCTCCCGATTGGACTACTGTAATGCGCTCTGCATGGGGCTACCCTTGAAGAGTATTCGGAGACTCCAACTGGTGCAAAATGCGGCTGCGCGTGCTGTGGTGGGTGTGTCAAGATACACCCACGTAACACCCATACTCTGCCAGCTGCATTGGCTGCCCATTGGTCTCTGGGTACAATTCAAAGTGGTGATCATCATCTTTAAAGCCCTACATGGCTTAGACCAGGTTACCTCCGGGACCGCATTCTGCCTCATACTTCCCTCCGACCGGTTAGGTCCCACAGAGTGGGCCTCCTCCAGGTCCCGTCAACCAAACAATGTAGGCTGGCGGGGCCTAGGGGGAGGGCCTTCTCTGTAGGGGCCCCTGCTCTCTGGAACCAACTCCCCCCAGAGATACGAATTGTCCCCACCTTGCTGGCCTTCTGAAAAGCCTTGAAGACATGGCTCTTCCTGCAAGCGGGGTTTTGAGACGATTGCATCTGGGTCTCCCCCAAATATGTATGTTTTTGGATGTTTTTTTAAAAAATGTATTTTAATTATTATTAATTATTATTAAATTATATTGTTTAGCTGTTCTTCAAATGTTGTACGCCGCCCTGAGTCCCCAGGGAGTAGGGCGGCATATAAGAGCACTAAATAAATAAATAAATAAATAAATAAATAAATAAATAAATAAATAAATAAATAAATAAATAAATAAATAAATAAATAAATAAATAATAAAATAATAAAATAATAAAATAAAATAAAATAAAATAAAATAAAATAAAATAAAATAAAATAAAATAAAATAAAATAAAATAGAATGGTTATTTCTGATTTCTGAATGTCTGTGGAGATTCTCAGTCATCCAGATCACATTTTCTAAAATATGCTTTATCCAAAAGGCAACAGGACTGTTTTTTTCCTTGAGGAAGAAGAACAAAATATTTCATTTCTCGTTCAATAAACTTCATCAGTTCTGATGGTGAGGGGGATGGAAAGATATGTACTGACACTAAAAAAAGTGACATGACCATTTTTCACACTTCACACTTGAAGCATCCTCATGGTCACATGATCAAAATTCGGACAGTTGGCAATTGACTCATATTTATGATGATTGCAGTGTCCTGGTGTCACATGATTACCTTTTGCAACCTTTTGACAAGCAAAGTCAACGGGGAAGCCAGATTCACTTAATAACCATTGTACTAACTTAACAATTGGAATGATTCACTTAACAACTGTGGCAAGAAAGGTCATAAAATGCTGCAAAATTTACTTAACAACTATCTCACTTAGCAACAGAAATTTTGGGCTCAATTGTGGTTGTAAGTCGAGGACTATCTGTACTGTTGATACTTCAAAAACGTGATTTGTTTATTGCATTGGATTTTTTTGCAGCCATATTATACTACTGAGTCATAAATGGCCTGCAACCAATGATAGTTTAAGAACTTTGTTTCCAGATATGATTGGCAAGCCAGAATCCCTATTTGGTGCAAAGGTTTTTAATTTCTGCACTAAGGGATGGACTCTGCATTTGTTTCTTTTAATTTTAATTTCATTTTGTAATTTTCATCCCATTTCTGCAAACTGCAAACTAGATTTTTATTTTATTTCAATCCTGCACAGTTATGTATCATTTGTACATTTGATGACCATTTTCTCTATCACATAATTCAGATAATTAATGAAAATATTAAAGAATGCTGGTCCCAGAACTCATTCTTGTGGCCTTCCACTAAATACCTTGTTCCAGTTTAATGAGAAATCTTTGAGAAATGCTGTGTATAATTTTCAGGCCCTTTGTACATTCATTTAGTTGTCATATCCTCCAGCTCAAATCTAGTTTTCGAATCAGAAAGTCACGAGATTCTTTCTCAGATGCTTTGCTGAATTACATTTGTTATGTTGTCTGCAGCATTTCCAAGCAATGAAAAAAAGAGATACTGTAACTTGGTTAAAAAAGAAAAAGAAAGATTCACTTACCAAATCCATGTTCATTTCTGACAATTGAAAATGATAAGATCAATTCTCTTTTGAATTGAGCTTCACATCTGGTGACTATACAGAAATATCCATATCCAGGCAATTTTCCTGGCAACAATTCAAAAATGCCCTTTTAAAGACTCTTTTTTGTCTTCTCATTCTTCACTCCAGCCCTGGGATCTTCAAGTACTCTCCCTTTCAAGCCTTAACAATCTCCAGTTCAGCTTAACTTTTGAAGACTAGCCAAGGTCTGCTGGATGTTCCTTTCTTCTCCCAGTTGTTTCTCCTGACATTTATTATGCTGTCAGTTTATTTAAAGCAAATATTAATAGTTTGAGCCAGGCAGGATTGAGTCAGATAAACTTCAAGTCATCTTCCAAACTTTTCATTCTATGAATTTGTGAATGCTACTTTTTTGAAGCATTTGAAGCAAATACACACATTTGAAGACAGTCAGTTTTAATTTATCTTACATTCAAAATTTTCAGCACTACATTATCAGTTTTTCAGTTTCTGCCACAGTATTTCCATTTTCTTTCCTAAACCATCTCTATTAGTTAGTCTGAGATCACATATAATTGCTCTTCCTGTGCTTTCCACAGACTCCCAGTTGATATTAAGGAATTAAATTCATCCTTTATCAATAAATCTACTATTATTCCTAGTAATAAAGGCAGGATAAATAACAACAACAACAATATAATTGAAACAAAGAATAATTGAGCATCTAGAACAGCACAAAAACATCAGAATAAGGCTGCCTGCATTGAAGCTTGTTCCAAAGAAACAGCTAGCACAAGCGTTAAAAGATGCAAATACTGCAATATCAAGTATAAGCACCAACTCACTGCAAGAAACATACCAACTAACGTACAGCATGGATGCAGTTATAATTGAATACCTGGATGCAAAATCAACAACATAGAAAAAAACCAAACAGTGCATTACAAAAAATGGAAGATTAGACTGGAAAATAAGATCAGCAAGTTAAGATCAGACACAAGAAAGCTAGAACAGATGAAAGAAAAGAAGCTGAAGAACAAGAAGATCAAAGAATACCTAATCAAGAAGTACCACTTAGAAACAAGGAAGATCGAAGAAGCACTGGAAATAATAAAGCAGCAAATAACAGATATAGCTAAGAAGATCAGCAGATATGAAGCTTGAATTGCAAATTATAGGCAAAGCCTCCAATTTCAATCCAATCAGAACCGTTTCTACCAATCCATCAATGGAGAAACTACAGTGAATCAGTACCTGACAAGGAAGAAACAGTGCAGTTCTGGGCGCAGATATGGGATAACCCAAAGAAATACAACAAAGATGCAGCTTTGTTAAAAGGGGTGGATAAGAATAAAAAAGACATTGAAATGAAAGAATTATTAATTCTTTCATAAGACTCAAAATCCAGAGAGACCTTGACAAACTCGAGCATTGGGCCCAAATCAATATAATGAGTGCTACAGCTGTGAAAAAAAGCCAATGAAGTCCTAGGCTGTATTAACAAAGGGATAGAATCAAGATAGTATATATACCACTTTATAATGCCTTGGTAAGTCCACACTTGGAATATTGCATCCAGTTTTGGTTGCCAGGATATAAAAAAGATGTTGAGACTCTAGAGAGAGTGCAGAGAAGAGCAACAAAGATGATTAGGTGACTGGAGGCTAAAATATATGAAAAACAGTTGCAGGAATTGGGCATCTCTAATTTAATGAAAAGATAGACTAGAGGAGACACGATGGCAATGTTCCCGGGGTTTCCCCACCCAAAGGAAAGTCAAAGTCTCATCCCCTGCACCCACATGTCCATCACATGGTCCTGTCAATCCACCGTCCCAACTGGAGATGGCGCCCAGTCACGCCTTTCCAGGTGCAGGCTGAACGTCCTTGACTCTCAGAGAAAAGAATGTTGTTATGGCTAAATGTCCCTACCAACTCCATGCAACCTCCCTCCCACTTCACACTTTTACATCAACGACCTTTGTGATCATATTATAAGCAACTATGTTCTCTTTGCTGACGATGTTAAGCTATTCAACACCACCGACAATACTTCCACCCTTCAAAAAGATCTTGACCATGTATCACAATGGTCTGATAACTGGCAACTACAAATCTCAACAAACAAATGCTCTGTCTTACACATTGGCAAAAAGAATCCAATCACAAAATATAAACTTGGAGGACACGACCTTGTAGACGACCCTCACTCTGTTAAAGACCTTGGAGTACTCATATCTAATGACCTTAGTGCCAGAGCCCATTGTAACAACATTGCCAAAACCTAATCTTGCATAGCTTCTTCTCTGGCAATATTACTCTGCTAACCAGAGCATACAAAACATTTGCCAGACCAATTCTCAAATACAGCTCACCTGTCTGGAACCCGCACTACATATCGGACATAAATACAATTGAGAGAGTCCAGAAATACTTCACAAGAAGAGTCCTCCACTCTTCTACTCGCAACAGAATTCCTTATTCCACCAGACTTGAAATTTTAGGCTTAGACAACTTAGAGCTACGTCGCCTTCGATCTGATCTAAATGTAGTTCATAAAATCATCTGCCACAATGTCCTACCTGTCAATGAATACTTCAGCTTCAACCGCAACAATACAAGAGCACACAATAGATTCAAATTCAATGTAAACCGCTCGAAACTCGACTGCAGAAAATACGACTTCAGCAACAGAGTAATCAGTGCCTGGAATGCACTACCTGACTCTGTGGTTTCTTCCCCAAACCCCAAAAACTTTAACCTTAGACTGTCTACAGTTGACCTCACCCCATTCCTAAGAGGTCTGTAAGGGGTGTGCATAAGCGCCATCGTGCCTACCATCCCTATCCTTCTGTCCTATTGTCTAATTTTTACCTATACATGCTTTGCTTTTGTTTATGTTTATATCATATCTGTTATCTTGTACACATGTTGACAAAACAAACAAACAAACAAACAAACAAATAAATAAAAGAATGTTATTATGGCTAAATGTCCCTACCAACTCCATGCAACCTCCCTCCCACTTTCCCACAGCACTAAGTGTGGCAGCCCTGAAGATCCAAAGAAAAAGATGTCTTCCAGGGCAGGGGTGGGTTCCTCCCAGTTCGGACCGGTTCACCTGAACTGGTAGCAACCCGCTGGTGATGTCACGATGATGTTACCGAAGCGGATTGGTCGGTGCCGGTCCATGGATGCTGCCATCTTTTTTTGAATTTTTTTTGAATCTTTAATTTTTTTTCCTTCTGAGCATGCACAGAAGCCGAGTTCCGGCACTGTGCATGCAGTCGCCATCTTTTTTTCTGCTTACTTCCGCCCCCCAGATTTTTCATTACTGCGCATGCGCGCGCCCATGCGGCGAGGAAGTGAGGGAGAGAACTGGCAGTGAGGTAAGTTGGAAATCACTCCTGATTTGGGCTGGAAAACACCCCCACACCCCCACCTTTATCCACAGGAGTTGTCCTTCTGCTTTCCCCAGTTGCTTCCCTGATTCCTGCACTACAAAAAAAACCCATTGAAAAATCAGAAAGATTGGCCCTTTTTGCAGGAGGCTCTCCTACCAGGAAAGGAAGGGAAGGGACTGACAAGGAGAAATACACCAAATCAGTATGAGGAAACCTCCCAGCTTTGTAGCAGCGCTGCTGAATTTCAAAAGAACCCAACAGTTCCTCCCAACGTGAGTTATTTGTGCCCATCCAAAGCAAAACTTAACTGAAGGGGGAAAAAAGCAACACGAGGAATCAGGGTAGCAACCGGGGAAAGCAGAAAGACAACTCCAGTGGATAAAGGGATGAGGTGGGTGGGGTTTTTTTTCCCCAGCCCAAATGATTCGGGGCAATGTTTATTCTCAGCAGAGCCAGGGTGGGCAGGCAGGCAGGCAGCAGCACAAAGAGTTTATTTATTTAGCTATGCTGGCTGGGGAATTCTGGGAATTGAAGTCCATAAGTCTTAAAGTTGCCATGGTTGGAGACCCCTGTTCTAGAGGTTTCTCTGCGGTAGTTTGTGCTAAGAGTAGCTCCCTACATATGTGTGTGTGTCTGTGTGGGTACTAGGTTGTATTCCTCTTCGCTCCCAAGACAGCCCACTGTCCTCCCCGAGAAGGCGAGGGGACAATGGGCGGGAGCCAGGAGGGACTTTTGAGCCAATCTGTTCACCGATGGGCTGAGCCCCAGTTGAGGTGAAGGGAAAGACTGCTGTGGGGAGATCAGAAAGATAGGAACCACTTTTGCCTCTGCTGGTAGTGGCAGCGCAGAGCCCATCACCAGGGTAACAAGCAGCTACTGAGGCCGCGGCAGGGCAAAAGGCTCAGAATGTGAATGTCTTTAGGAGAGGATGAGCGCTGCTGCAGCCACTGTCCAGAGTCCCCCCCCCACCGCTTAGTCCAACTGCGGGGTCATTTTTGCCGGCCCACGTACTAACTCTAACAGTGTGGTTATTAGTCAAGAGTTTTTAAAAATGTCAATTTTTCCCTGTGGTTTGCTGCCGGTCTTCTGAGTCCTACTGTTGGGATTGGTGGGGAAGAGGGGAGGGGGAGCTGCGGATCTTGCTCCATGCCTTTTGGCCAGGTTCTTTATAGCTGGATTCAGGTACAGCCAAGCACAGCTTTGCTTAAACATAGTTTAGCTGCTCCAGACGAGCCATTCTCCCCCTCGCCCTGCCCGAACATACAGCCGCCTCTCGCCTGCCCCGCTCCCTCGCACCTGGGGGCAGCAGGGACAATCTGCAGGGGAGCAGCTCCAGATGAGCCCATGTTTCCCGAAGCCGCCGCCATTGGAGCCACGACAGGCGAGAGGCAGGCACGATGGCTGTATGTTCAGGCAGGGCGAAGGGTGGTGGTGGCTCCAGCCCCGTTCCACCACGCCAGCAAAGAAGCGCAGAAGTTCCAGCCCATCCACCCCACGAGTGAAGCTGGCGGCGTGAAGAAGACCGCTCGGCAGCAGCAGGTTGCATGGAGGAGGGGTGGCGGGAGAACCCCTGCCTTCCCCTCACCTGCCCTCCATGTATGAAGACGAACCGGTGCCTGCCCTGAACTCCTCACCACTCCCGCACTAACGCCCCGGCCCTGCTCAACCGTGCTTCTTTGCTGGTCTTGGAGTCTAAGCCAGGAAGGCGAGAGAGGTGGCTGTGGCGGCAATGGCGCTCCAGGACAGCACAGCCCTCCCAGTCCCAGAGCACTTTCTTCCTTCTTCCGCCACTGAGAAGAGAGAAAGAGAAAGAAAGAAAGAAAGAAAGAAAGAAAGAAAGAAAGAAAGAAAGAAAGAAAGAAAGAAAGAGGAAGGGAGAGAGAGAGACAAGAACGAAAGAAAGACAGACAGGACAGGAAGGGAAGGGAAGGGAAGGGAAGGAGAGAGGGAGGGAGGGGAGGAGAGGAGAGGAAAGGGGAGGGGAGGGGAGAGAAGGAAAGGAAAGGAAAGGAAAGGAAAGGAAAGGAAAGGAAAGGAAAGGAAAGGAAAGGAAAGAAGGAAAGGGAAGGAAAGAAGGGGAGGGGGAAGGGAAGGGAGGAGAGGGGAGGGGAGGAAAAGAAAGGAAAGGAAAGAAGGAAAGGAAAGGGGGAAGGGGAGGGGAAGGGAAGGGAAGGGGGGGAAGGAAAGGAAAGGAAAGAAGGAAAGGGAAGGAAAGAAGGGGAGGGGGAAGGGAAGGGAGGAGAGGGGAGGGGAGGGGAGGAAAAGAAAGGAAAGGAAAGAAGGAAAGGAAAGGGGGAAGGGGAGGGGAAGGGAAGGGAAGGGGGGAAGGAAAGGAAAAGAAAGAAGGAAAGGGAGGAGAGTAGAGGGGAGGAAATGGAAGGAAAGGAAAGGAATGGAATAGGGGAAAAGAAAGGAAAGGAAAGAAGGAAAGAAAATGGGGAGGGGAGGGATTACAGCTACAGCTCTGGAATATGGGACTGACTTTCCCACCAATATCAGCAAGCCACCGTCAGTCTGCCTATCTTGTTTTTCATTCACTCAGATCGACCAAGCTTCTTGAGAGAAGCAACACAAATGAGGTTTCCAGGCTGTATGCCTGGACCAGACACTTTCTCTCGGGCCTCCCACCCGGAGGCCTCACAGAAGCAGAGAGGTAGGCCTGAAAGGTGGCTGAGCTTCCCTGCCCCAGTGGTCCATGGGATTTAAAATTATGAATTTGGTGGTCCCTGAGGTCCAAAAGGTTGGAGACCCCTGGTCTATCACACTCTTGGGCAAAGCGTGTGAGCCATTTCCTCCTTTCAGTGGTCCATGAAAGTACATCTATAGTATGTAAATAAAGTTGAAAAAAGTTGAACAACATTTTTACAGATCTATAGATATCTTGAGGCTGGGTGTGACAAGGAATGGCTGGGAGGGGAGGAATTGTCTATAGTAGTTTGCAAACCCCAGGAAGCTTTGGAGTTGTTTACAGGTACGTGGGGGTTGCCAGTCTAGCACTGCTTTCACTTTCCATGGGTCCATCTCAACTCCGTCACTTGACACTTGGTAGCCCAGGTAGTCTAGGGAGGTCTTGTGGAATTTACATTTAGAGAGTTTCGCATAGAGCTTTGAGGCTAGGAGTTTTTTCAGTACCTGCCGCACTAACTTAATGTACTCTTCCAGCATTTCACTGAATATGAGAATGTCACCAGGTAAACTAGGACCCCTTTGTACAGGTGCTCATGCAGCACTTCATTAATTAGCTGCATGAAGACTGTGGGGGCTCCCTGGAGCCCAAATGGCATGACTTTAAATTGGAAGCTCCTAGTGGGCAGTTAAATGTTTTTTTCCATTTGTCCCCCTCCCTAATCCGTATCTGGTAATAGTCTTCTCTTAGGTCTAGCTTGGTGAACACCTTGCCCTTTGCTTGGTGGCTTAGCATGTCCTTCATCAGGGGTAGTGGGTAGGTGTTCTCCATGCACACATCATTAATTCAGCGGAAATTAACACAGAGTCTCATCCCCCCATCTTTTTTCTCCTTGAACAGTACGGGGGCCACCACTCTGGATTTGGTGGGCTGAATGAAGCCCCTAGCTAGGTTGGCGTCAATGTATTTTCTCAATTCAGCCATTTCTTTTGGGGTCATAGAGTACATTTTTGGCTTTGGCAACTTGGCATGAACTCAATCGCACAGTCTGTTGAGGGGTGGGGAGGAAGTTGCAGTCCTGCTCGCTAAAGATGTCCGCCAAACCTCAATACTCCATAGGCAACTGTGGGCAGCCAGGGAGCCCGTTTGTGGCAGCTGCTGCACTTTCCAGCCAGCTGGGGCTGCCAGAGTTCATTGCCTTTTGGCATTTGTCATGGGCAGCAGTGGGCCAATGCCTATTCTTAGATTTCAGTAACCATCTTTCCACAAGATGGTTGGGCTCCATTTGTCCAGTCAAGCAAGACCCAGTATGATTGAGTCAGTCATTTTGGGGGCTACTACAAATCATATGAACTCCCAGTGGTGCCCCATCTCCAGTCTAACAAGTTCTGTGACTAAAGTAGTGGGGGCTCTGCCTATTAGCATCCCATCGACCTGCTCAAAGTGGATGGGGTGCACTGGGGGTCTTGTGCCTATCCCTAGTTGCTGGACTATGGTGAGGATGATCAGGCATCTGGTGCAGCCAGTGTCTATGATGGCCTCTATGTCCCCTTGGACTCCAGTTTCTGGCACTACAATCCAGGTTTTGACTGTGAAGGGGTGGATGGCTTCACTTACCATCTGGTCCTCTTTGCCGCTGCTCCCACTGGCGGAGTCTGGAGAGGTCTCCGTAGTTGAAGTTTCCTTGCTCCTGGCTGGAAGGAGAGGAACCTCAATGGCTTGTCAGGTGAGTCTCCCCTTGTCTGGCGACTTCCTTGGGGTTCTCCTTTCTCGGGATGACGATGGGGTCCAGAGTTGAAGGACTAAGGCAGGGGCCAGGCACTCGGATGCTCGATGCCCATGTTGGCCACATTGGAAACACTTGATAACCCCTAGCGGTGCCGGTTGTGGCACTTCAGCCGGCTTTGCTGGGGCTCGGCGACCCAAGATCCTTTGGCTGGCTTTTCTGGGGTAGGCTTCTGATGTGGGTGGATCTCTAGGTCCATTGCCACAGCTATATTTTACCAGTTCTGTAAATGGTCCAGGACTTTTCTGATGCCACAAGCTTGCCTGAGGTCCTGGTCTAGGGCCTCTTTGAAGTGGTGGAATAGAAGGTGTTCAGACCAGTCTCTCAGTTTTCCAGCCAGTCTCCGGAAATCCCAGACATAATCTTTTGGGGGTCAGCCCACTTGCTTCAGGGCTTTGATTTGGGCTTTGGCCTCCTGCCTATGGACCATGTCTTCGAATCGCCTGGAGCAGCTATACAAACTCGTCAGTGTCAGCTCTGGGGCTCCTTCATCATGTAGCTGGGCTATCCAATCCACAGCATCCCCCTCATTGATGCCATCAGCAATTGCGGACACAATGTCTGTATTGATCTGATATTGGTCCCCATAACAGTCAATGTGGGACCAAATCTGATTGAGGAAGTAGACCAGCTTCCCTGGGGCTCCATCGAACATCGCTCTGAACCATGGAGGAGGATCGGCTGGCTGGTCAGGTTGTGGTTCCAGTGCTGGTGGTGGGACCAGAGCTGGCATCCACTGGTACTACACCCACCCCTGGCTGGGGTAGAAGGGCCAGCCAGGGGCAATCTGGTCAGCAGGAGGCAACCTGAGGACTGGTTGGCAAGGGGGGGTATTGGGTCTAGGCAACCCTGTTTCTCCCCATAGTCCCAGGCAGCAGTCAATTCCTGGGGTGGCGCAGCTCCTGCAGCTTCACCCCATAAGGAAGGATCCGGCTGAGTGACCTACCAAGGCACCGGCTCTTTGGGCCGGGCACCCCGTCAGCACTCAGCCTCAGTGGCCTCCGCTGCTAGCACCACAGCCTCGGAAGGGGAGTAGATGGTCTTGAGAAGGACCTCTGAACCAGTCCCAGTGGCTCCCTCCATAGTTGCCATCTTTTCCTCCATTTTCCCTGAGTCTTTATGCTGCCAGGCGATTGGGTCGGCGATTGGGGCTCAGGACCATGGACAGCACCCCACTAAGCGGGGAGCTGGGTTGAGGTTTTAAAGGAGATTCAGGTTAATGTCAAGGTTCCAAGTACACCCCCAACCAAGTAAGACTCTAAAGCAGGCAGTTCCTCAAAGTTCCATTTTATTAGAGATGTTATATTGGCACATCTGGGAAAACCAGAATCTAAAAGCTCCCTGGTTTTCCCCATCCAAAGGAAAGTCAAAGTCCCATCCCCTGCACCCACATGTCCATCACATGGGTCCAATCAATCCACTGCCCCAACTGGAGATACCTCCCAGTCACGCGTTTCCAGGTGCAAGCTAAACGTCCTTGACTCTCAGAGAAAAGAATGTTGTTATGGCTAAATGTCCCTACCAAGTCCATGCAACCCCCCTCCCACTTTCCCACAGCACAAAGTGTGGCAGCCCTGAAGATCCAAAGAAAAAGATGGCCTTCAGGGCTGATAACTGGTTCTCCAAGCATTATCAAAATCTTCTATATATAAAAAAAGGATGTATGTATGTATGTATGTATGTATGTATGTATGTATGTATGTATGTATGTATGTATGTTTGTTTGTTCCAGCATAACTCTGGAATGCCTTGAGGAATTTCGACCAAACTTGGTACACAGATGACTTACCCTCCGGAGACAAACACTGTGGGGGGTAAGAGACACCCCTGGTGTGTGTGTGTGTGTGTGTGTGTGTGTGTGTGTGTGCACGTGCATATGTGTGTCTGTGTCTCTGTGTTCCAGCATAACTCTGGAAAGCTTGGGCCTTTAAGGAGAACAAGTGCAGCATCCTACAGCGGCAATTGTTCGTGATGTCATGGGAGTGGGAAGGAAGCCTGATTAGGACAGTACAGAAGTAGGCCTATGAAGGGAGCTGGATTAGGCCAGTACAGAGTCCTTTGATTGAGCGTGCTCCCTCACACAGTGGGCCTTTAATGCCTAGGCCTCCCTCACACAGTAGGCCTATGAAGGGAGCTTGATTAGGCCCATACAGCAATAGGCCTATAAAGGGAGCCTGATTAGGCCAGTACAGAGGACTTTGATTGAGCACGCCACAGCCTAACTGGATCGTCTGCCCCCACCTCACAGCTTTGCTCCGTTTTCCCAGGATTGTCCTTCGCCCCAACTCAACGTGTGAAGGATGGGACCACACCAACCGAGGTGAAAAAGATATGGAGGCCACAGAGGAGACCCAGCCTACTTCAGCAGGGGTGGAGGAGGCGCAGCATGGCCCAGCTCATGGATTTATGTTCCAGTCCCAGTCCCAGCTTGAGGAAATGGTAAAACGGGTGGTGGCACAGGGAGGGAGAAGGGAGAGGGCAGGGATGATGAGCATGGGAGTAGGGGAAAGAAAGGCCCCTCTCAATGGCTCCCTGTCAGACGAACGCTTTGACATCTATAAATACCCAGGAAAAGCAAAGTTTTACATTTAGGCAGGAAAAATAATGGAGCCGCAGTTAGGGTGCAGTACTGCAGGCCACTTTAGCTGACTGTGATCAGCAGTTCAACGGTTCAGATCTCACCGGCTCAAGGTTGACTCAGCCTTCCATCTTTCCGAGGTAGGTAAAATGAGGACCCAGATTGTTGGGGGCAATATAAATATACATTGCTTAATGATGTAAACCGCTTAGAGAGTGCTTGCACTATGAGGTGGTATATAAGTCTCACTAATAAATAAATAAATAAATAAAAATCAAAGGTATAACTACAGATTATGGGAAACCTGGCTCAAAAACAGTAACTATATGAGGGACCTTGGAGTCCTAGTGGATGATCACTTGAATATAACCCAGCAGTGTGCAGCAGTAGCCAAAAAAGCTAATACAATCTTGGGTTGTATAAACAGAGGCATAGAATCAAGATCACATGAAATATTAGTGCTGCTTTATAAAACCTTAGTAAGACCACACCTGGAATACTGCAACCAATTTTGGACACCATACTACAAAAAAGATGTTGAGACTTTGGAAAAAGTTCAAAAAAGAGCAACTAAGATGATCAAAGGTCTAGAGACTAAACCATATGAAGAACGGCTGCAGGTTTTGGGTTTAACTAGTCTAAAGAAAAGAAGAATTTGGGGTGACAGGATAGCAGTATTCCAGTATTTGAGGAGCTGCCACAAAGAAGAGGAGGTCAAATTATTCTCCAAAGTACCAGAGGGCAGAAACAATGGTTGGAAACTAATCAAAGAGAGAAGCAATCTGGAATTAAGGTGAAACTTCCAATAGTGGGGACAATTAACCAGTAGAACAGCTTGCATTCAGAAATCGTGGGCACTGCATCACTGGAGGTTTTTAAGAAGAGACTAGATGAGGGGTGTCAAACCCGATTGCATTGGGCCTTGACATATTGGGCCGTATTGCAATGTATTGGGATGTTTTTTGCCTTTGCGGAGCCGGGGTGGGTGTGGCCTGCAAGGACTGTATGCTGCCCACGGGCCACCAATTTGACAGACCTGGACTAGACAGTCACTTGCCTGAAATGGTATAGGTTCTCCTGTTTGAGCAGGGGGCTTGACTAGAGGACCTCCAAGGTCCCTTCCAGTTATTCTATTCTATTCTATTCTATTCTATTCTATTCTATTCTATTCTATTCTATTCTTGTTTTTGTTTTAACTTAGAGTAAGAGGTTACTTTACTATATATTTATAAATGCTGAAGAAAGTCAGAAGATTGTTGCTTTTTTGGTCACTTTTTAACTTTTTCCAGTTTTTATCCTCTCTCCCCCATTTTATTCCTTTTTGTTATTTTGTATTTTATATATTTTTTGAAATTCATATATTTTTCAAACAGGAGAGAAGATAAGAGGTTCACTTCCAATGTTACATATGTAAAATTAAGATAGGATTTGGACAGTGTTATTTGAGTGTCACAAACAGAGAGTCCAGAATTTACAGTTAAGTAAATAGTCCAGAACTAACATTTAAAAAGTGGTATGTGTAAAAATTAATTGCATTTCTCATTTTTTACTCCCCCCAAACAACTGATGCATAATTTATTACTTGCATTTATATGCCGCTCAACTCCGCTGGGACTCTGAGCGGCTAACAAAAACACAAATAACATCAGTATAAAAAATTTAAAAATAATCATGTGGAAACATGTAAAACAGAAAATGTTAGTTCTCCTTTCCTCAAAGGTGACTGGGAGGAGGTATTTCATGCAGAAAGCTCTTGTAAAACTAGAACGGAGGCAATGCTAAACTGTGACATCATCTTGCACACAGGGGCCAGCAGAAACAACCATTTGCTCTTTGAGCAAATCTGCTTTTCATTTACAGTTTGGGTCAGTGAGTGAGGAGGCCTTGATTGTAATATTAGAGACAATCCGTTTTGAGCTTCTTCCACCAAAAGGCAGTTCAGTTCTTCACTGTGCCTACCCAGTTGGAGGGATTTGTCTTAAAAAAAAAAGAATACTATTCAGAATCTCAACTTCCTCTCCTTCACTGTGGAGAAAAGCACCAGAGGGAACTAGGGACGTTTAGCAAAATGAGAAGTTGAATTTAATGTGCAAATAATTCCTTCAATAAGGTCCTGGAATTCTTAATTCTACATTTACTCAGGGGTAAGTACTTTGTTTTCTTTTATTGTAGAAAGGATTTTTATCTAAGAATCTGTCAGTTTGAATTGAATTCTATGGTTATTATCTAGATGGAGCACACTGAAGTAGTAGGGGCAACGGGGAGAGAAAGCCTGGGGCGGCGGGGAGGGAACAGTTCCATCTATTGAGTTGACAGGAGGCAGCCAACTTCAACCCAGTCTCAGTGGGCACTCAAGCTGGGTTGGTAGTTAATTGTTGTTGGGAGGGGGGAAGGTGCTCATTGAAGACTTTACGGCTTGAGGGGAGGGGGACAGAGAAAATCCTTACATCGGCATTGAAATGTACCTCTTTTCTCCTGTTTATGAATGTATTGGTTTGGATCTTCTCTTTTACAACTTTGTTCTCTGTTTTAAGGGGTCAGTTCTGTTTGTGGTGAAGTTACATCTAGGATTTCTATTACCATCCTTTCCAGAAAAAGCCATAATGTTTCTTCATTTTGCTAGTTGCTCTGCTTTGAAAAGTTATGTTTGAATGATGGGAAGTGGGCAGAAAGCAGGGGTGTGAGCTGATGAGGAATGATAGGATTGACTCCAGAGATACAGCAAACAAACCTAGGGATGGTTGAGTTAAATTGCTCTTTCGCATTCTCCTTGTACTTTTTCTAAATGACTGGGACTAAAAGGGGTGAAGGGAGATGATTCTCAGAAGGGACAGTACCAGATTCAGTACTGAAAAGATCCTGTAAAGAAGTGTGTAGCTTGACACCTCAGAAAATGGCACACTCCATTTTTTTGAGGAAAGCTATTAAATCTTGAAACAATGCTGCGCCCTCCCCCAATGTTTTGTTGGGGAAGAAAATGCAGAGGGTATGCAGATGGAATAAGCATAGTAAAAACTAAGCTGAAACAATGTCTTGCCTTTCTGGGAAAGATTGCTCGGTTTCAATCAGGGAGAGTTGGGGAATGCAAAGTTAAAAATGTATCCAGGAATTACTTTGGTCTCTATGGAGTGTTTTCTGAGTATTGGGCAGCCACCTGGGCAGATGAAACCATGCCCAATTATCTTTCTGCACAGCTTGTTTTACTCTGCTGTCCCACCTCCATATGCTCCCAGTTGAACCATAAATGCATGTTTATTTCAAAGGGTAGATACTTATAAACATAGCCAGTGTCCATCTTAAACAATAACAGTCTCACGATGGACTGCTGAGAAAAGGTTTCCTATGCAAGTCTTTCATGTCATAGAGCAATATACCTCTTTTGTTGCAAAATGAAGCGACCAGGCAGTTCTGCAGGGGTTAATAAGTAAAGATCTTCAAGATGAGCAGGAGGAAGAGACCGATATAGTCTGCAAGATGAACAGTATGAATTCTTGTTTCTCTTGTGAAGTAATTTTGGTTGGAAAGTTTAATTAAGAAAATTGGTATCTCTGGAAATAGTTGCAATCATACTGAAAGGAATCTGAAATGTAGTTTTCAAGGGCACTATTCTAGATCAATTTCTATATTCTCATTCTTGTTAAGAATGTTTAATGTTTCAACTAAAGCTGCAGAGAGTTTTACATTTTATTGTTTATAAATGATTTAAAACTTGCAGGAAGTTCAACTAAATTTACATTCTACAAAGCAGACATTTTTGAAAAGGAGATGTTAGTAATTAAGTGGCAAATCTTGAACTTGGAGTGGGTGGGGAAGTAACAAAAATATGTTCATATAGCCACATTTTTTAAAAAAAAGGTGATGAGTTAAATCTGAAATTTTTATTCTTCAATGTGCAAATATAAGTAACATTTAATGTGCAAATATAAATAACATTTAATTATTTTATAGCAAACTCATTTATGTTTTTGTATGGGCCTAGATAGGCTTTTCCTTTTCTGCCAGGATGGAGATAATACTGTTTGATCTAATTGGCTGCTATGGATGACTGAAACTATGTATTTAAAGCAAAACATGTAATGCTATGGACTTCATAGGAGAGAGAAATTGACCCAGAAGATATTAAGCAGAAAAGGGCTGTGCTAGCAAAACTATTTCTTGGTTGCAAACTAAATGATAGAGTGTACAGTAAATAGAACCTTCCACAATAGACAATAACAGAATTGGGCTGCCATTCTTGATATGACAGTTTGTGCTTGCTATCTTCCTATTTTACTTTGTCTGTGAAATGTTGGAAATTATATGGAATATGGTATGAGAAAATTCAATGCTCTCTGACATTTGTGATATGACCTGATCACCTTGTACACATTTCCTATTCCCTAAAGGCTGGTTCTAACCTAAGTATGAAAAACAATTTCTGTCAATATTTAGTAGAACTGTGCAGCACTTTGGAATTAATTCAGAAAAGGCCTTCAAAGTGTACAGAACCCTGAACAGACCATCCATTTGCACTCCTTCAAAGGAGCAGTGATTTTTCTGTGGCTGGGCTGCTGCTTTCTGTAGCTGCTACGCAATTAAAAGAAAAGACCCAGCTACTTTCAAGAGTTACAAACAGATATCGGTTTTGCATTCCTTTGGCTTCCAAAAGGCCTTTTGGAACTGAATCCTAAACATGGTGAAGCCTTCAGTAAAACATGCTAAATTGGAACTGAAACTTTACTTGGTTGATGTAGTTCAATATGTTATGTCCCTACACAACATTGTTTAATTGTTTTTATGTCCCTACATGACTTTCTGCTGTATTCCACTTTATAAACAAGTCACATTTATGGTATAGAATTGTGGTGATGTTGAGGGGAACATTGGTGAATGTGCTTCTTTTCTATTAAACTTTATAGGTGATGTATAATGAAACAAACAATGACCCATTTAGGAAGTAAAAAACATGTTTTGCTTATAAGACCTAATGCCCCAACTATTTCTTTGCTCCTGCAATGATTCATAATACAGCATAGTTCAAAGCCAGTGTTTTCATGATCTTGCATTAAGGATGGGAAACTGCTCTTGAGGACCTAATGCAGGGGTGTCAATCTCAAGGCCTGCGGGCCACATCTGGCCCGCGAAGTGCTTAGATTTGGCCCGCAGGACCGCCCTGGAAACAGCACAGGACTGGCCTCTACCAGTGAAAATGGAGCTCGGGAGGGTCACACATGGCACCTTCTGTGAAGTTTCTGAAAGATGCCTTAATTAATTCATGAGCCACAAGCCAAGGTTCAAAAGACTCCTGCGCTGTTTCCGCTGGCAGAGGGTTGCAGGAGGCCATTGCAGCCGAAAATGGAGCTCAGGAGCCTGTTTTCACTGGCAGAGTGCTCCGGCTACCACAGGCACCCCTGACATCAGTGACATCAAGCTGTCCATGCCCACCCTGACCATGCCCCCCCCCGAGGTCAAACACAACCCTGATGCAGCCCTCAATGAAATCAAGTTTGAAACCCATGACCTAATGCAGTGATGGCGAACCTTTTTTTCCTCGGGTGCCGAAAGTGCATGCGCGCACGCTATCACACATTCGCGAGTGCCCACACCCATAATTCAATGCCTGGGGAGGGTGAAAATGGCCTTCCCCACCCTCCTGGAAACCCTCTGGAGGCCGGAAATGGTCCATTTCCCAACTTCTGGTGGGCCCAGTAGGCCCATTTTTCGCCCTCCCCAGGCTCCAGAGGCTTCCTTGGAGCCTGGGGAGGGCAAAAACACCCTCCCCCACCCCCGGGGGCCCTCTGGAAGCCAAAAACGCCCTCCCAGAGCCTCCGTGCGAGCCAAAAATCATCTGGCCAGCGTGCACATGCGCACTGGAGCTGAGCTAGGCAACGGCTCGCGTGCCGGCAGATATGGCTCCGCGTGCCACCTATGGCACGCGTGCCATAGGTTTGCCATCACTGACCTAATGCATTCTTATAGATAGGCCCATCTGGCTAATAAGACCTAGAACAAAATCCTTTGGCTTCCTCCCCAATTGTTCTCTCTGCTTCCTGTTTTCTGCTGCTCTGGTATCATACTTCTATGGAGGATTTTTACTGCTGTTTAAAAGGAACCTGACTGGCAGGATCAATTCTGATTTATCTATCACACAGTATCTATCACAAAGTATGGGCAAGGGAAGCAGAAAACAATTCTGCAGATGTTCTAACAACTACTGCCAGAATTAACAGAACAGAATAACAGCATTGGAAGGGACTTGGAGGTCTTCTAGTCCAAGCTGCTCAAGCAGGAGACTCTAGTCCTGCTCAAGCAGGAGACCCAGAGGTGGGTTCCTCCCGGTTTGCACTGGTTCTGTAGTAACTTGGCGGCCTGGGTCGCTGGAACCGGCAGCGACCTAGGCCTGCCACGCCCCCAAGCCAGTTCTCTCAGCAGCGCCATAGGCGCCGCCATCTTGTTTTTTTGCTTCTGTGCATGTGCAGAATCTTTTTTTAAGTACTGTGCAACGTGCTCGCCCCCATGCGGCGCATCCCTGAGCAAACCGGCAGCAAATAAAACCGGAACCCACCCCTAAGGAGACTCTATACCATTCCAAACAAGTGACTATCCAGTCTCTTCTTAGAAGCCTCCATTGATGGAGCACTTTCAATTTTTCAAAATATCAAATTTCAAAAATTTCAAATTTTTAAAGAAAGAAAGTTGGAGTGTGGGAGAAATAGTGTTTTGATGACACTTTTTTATGACACTATTTTATGACAGTGAACAGAAACAGAAACAGAGGAAAGGTGAAGCTTTCCAAGAGGAGAGATGGAAATAATGCTATCTTGCCTTCTATTGTGAGGCAACACCATCCTCTCTGAAGCCAGGCCCTGATATAATTGTGCCCAGAAGGGGAAATGGGAAACAAAACCCTTCAACTAGACTCTGTGCCTTCCTATTGATTGGGGTGTCAATTACAAGTATGTATGTATGTATGTATGTATGTATGTATGTATGTATGTATGTATGTATATATGTATCAGTGGTGGGTTCCTACCGGTGCGGTTCAGTGCGTAGCTCCAGTAGGGAGTGGCCGATTGCGCAATTTGCACGTGACCGCTGTGGTGCCATCTTCTCCAGTCCATCACACGCATTGCCATCTTTTAAAAAGAATTTTTGGGCTTTTATGCTTCTGCGCATGCGCAAAAGCAAAATGTTGCAGAAATCTCACGAGGGAACGCGCGCGTGAGAGAGATTTTGGCGAGATTGTGCTCCCGCGCATGCGCAGAAGCAAAATCGCGTGCACACGAAACGTGGAGATGTGCGCGCAGCGCACCGGTATCGGTAAGTGAGCAACCTGCCACTGGTATGTATGTATGTATGTATGTATGTATGTATGTATGTATGTATGTATGTATCATTTCTATAGTCATTCATCTAAATGCAGTTGACTCTGGGTGGCAAACAATACCACAATTAAAACCATAAAAACCAAAAATAGACAACAGAGAATTATCATAATTTCATAAAAATTCACAGTTCAACTACTAGGTAATATGGCCCCTAACACTTTCAGGGTTCCAGGCTCATACATATAGCTAGGTCTTTAGAGCAGGGGTCTCCAAACTTGGCACCTTTAAGACTTGTGGACTTCAACTCCCAGAATTCCTCAGCTAGCTATGCTGGCTGGGAAATTCTGGCAGTTGAAATCCACAAGTTTTAATGTTGCCAAGTTTGGACACCTCTGCTTTAGAGTATTATGAAAGGTTAATGGGGTTTGGGTCATCTTCAAAGGAAAAATATTCTAGAGGCAATCTACTTAACTGAATTGGATGTGGGGGAAACTATTGGAAGAAGATGGCTACTTAGATAACCTGGTCTCAAGTTCCATCTTTGTGGGTAACGTAACTGTATTACTAATCTGAATATCAGGGGAGGGGCTGTGGGAAAGGAGAGGAGCCATTGCTAAGGATTCCCCACATCAGTCCCTGTAATTGGTATTCCTTTGATTTTTGGATCCTCAACTACCTTTTTCTTTCTGATTTCACTGGAAAGGCAGATTCAACCTGGAGAAGGTAACTTAAGAAATAATCAGGCTCTGAGCTTTAAAGATAGCAAACACCATTTTGAATTGCACCTAGAAGCTAACTGGCAACCAGTATGTTACATGGGCAACCAACATCACTGTTAATGAGTGACCATGGCTGCAACTGACATACAAGTTAAAATTGTGCAAAGGCTGGTCTCCACACGCTGTTCAAAAAGAATCTGTGAGTCTAGGACAGTGATGGCGAACCTATGGCACGGGTGCCACAGGTGGCACGCGGAGCCATATCTGCCGGCACGCGAGCCGTTGCCCTAGCTCAGCTCCAGTGCGCATGTGCGTGCCCGCCAGCTGATTTTTGGCTTGCGCGGAGGCTCTGGGAGGGCGATTTTGGCCTCTGGGGGGCCTCCAGGGTGGTGGGGGTGGAGCGTTTTTGCCCTCCCCAAGCTCCAAGAAAGCCTCTGGAGCCTGGGGAGGATGAAAAACAGGCCTACCGGGCCCACTGGAAGTCGGGAAACGGGGGAGTGGGATGGGTCGCGCACGCATGCGCAGGGGGGTGGGGCGAGTGAGGGGCTTTGAATTATGGGTGTGGGCACGCACGCGCGTGTGATAGTGCGCACGTGCACTATTTCGGCACTCGAGGGGAAAAAGGTTCGCCATCACTGGTCTAGGAGGACCTCTGATTGTAAGCAAGCTGTATCTCGAGAAATAACAAATGTTATTTTCATTTGAGAACATTGAAAGCTGTTTCTTGAGATTAAAATTAGATCTAGGTGGATGCAGGAATTCTGTTTCTCTCATGCCAATGGATAAGTTTCCTTTGCATAATTAAGACTAGTTTTATTGAGGCTTAGTTAGACAATGAAAGAGGTAAAGCATCAAATCCATGTATAATGTTAGTGAATCAACTGTGTGATATAGAAAGAATAATAAAATATAAACTTAAGAGTGAAGAAGAATCTGTGAATAGTTTGGAAAGCTTTTCCTTGGGGAGATGTCTGTTATGACTAATCTTTGAAAAACCAGGCCAAATGCCTTGAGGTTTTCTCTTGTACTCTCTTCCTGATAGTTGCCTGGGTGAGAAATGTCTTCCTGGCCAAATATCATTTCCTGGCTATATGTCCAATTGCTCCTGACCAAAATTGGAAGGGCTCAGATCATTCCAGTGGTTTCAGTGGGATTTTTCAGTTAGGACAGAGTTTCTGCCATCCATGTGCAGTTCTTTTCCTCATGATGATTCATAGACTCCTTACAAGCATTCTAGCCCTGAGAAAGAAGAAGAGGGAGTCCTGCAATTGCCTTGCACTTAACTCCCAGGAATTGTTCCCATGAAGTCACCCTCATTCTCAGTTGGATCTCAACTCCCCTATCCTCCATAGCTGCCCCAAAGGGGGGGGAACCCTCCCAAAATCTGTGCCTGAACCTCCTGCTATCCTTGATCAGATCCTGTCTGGAACTACTTATGGTCTTTGCATGGTTGCCACATTTAATCTGATGCCTTTATCCCTTGTCTGGAAGCTATTAAGAATTCTCTGCTTTGTCTGAGGGATGTCTTTTTTCTATGTTTAGCAAGTATTTTAGATTCCTATTAGAATCCACTTTCTGCAATAAACTATTATGATTTAGTCCCCCCCCCCTTTTTGATAAACTGTGTATCTGTTTAATATGATGGTGAGTATTGTTTATTCATATTTAACCTAGAATAATGAAAGTCAGCAATTTCAAGACTGTAAAATTTTTGGCTTAGTTTACAGGGATAGAATTAATGACTGTCATTCTCATCCTTTAATTTCTCTGTATGTTCTGGCAGAATTGGAGAAAGGGTGGGAAAGGAGATATCATATCACATGATGTCTGGAAAGAGCCATAAGTCTTCAGCAACTGTTGCATTCTGTAAAATGTAGCAATATGACCCATTTCCCCAGCCCCAAGTTATGTATTTATAAAGTTCATTTGGTTTTATTTCCAGAATTCTTTTCCCTACTCCTATTCCTTTGGTGGTGGTATTTTTATTATTACTATCCACTGAGTCAGTGAAAGCTATGACATACTTACCTGCGTGGGTAGTCCAAAAATAAGATATAAGAGTTCATAATCTAACAAATTAGGGAGGGGATATCAAATGTAGTTTAGACATATCTTTGCCCAGTTCTTTTCTCACAAGAACGAGCTAGGTCAGCTTTCTAGTCCTGTGCTCTGCATTATCTCCATCTCAATTTAGGAATAAAAGAGCAAGAAAAAGGTTGTGTAGGATAAGTGGAAATAGACATAAGGAGCAGCTTTGTTAAACTTCCAATTTCTTGGGGTTCTGAAGCTCAGGCCTATGCCTGAGTGTGATAAATTTAATTCTGGTTTTAAGCCAGTAATTTTTTAAAAACATGTTTATTAATTAAAACAAATAAGAGAATAATTCATTAAATGTAGCAAAAAATTAGGAAGTCAAACTGGATTATCTTCTAATCTTACTCCTCATGGAGAAAAGATACATAATTTTGCTCACCCTTGTCTTTGGACTACTGTGCTGATTGCCACCATCGTATAAGTAGGAGCTGAGACCAGGACAATAATTAAAAAAAAATTATTTACTTTACTTTCAGGCAATTAAAACAGTTAATATGGTGAATTTCCAGTCATATATGTAATATTTTCTCTTCTTGCAACATTATAATTTAACAATATATTTTTGGCTCTTTGGAGGCCTCAATCAAACCTTCTTGAGCTCCCTTTAGCATTATGGCTTTATGTGTTCTTCTCATCATGTCCCGCTTCTGATAAATGAAATTCATCAGATTGACCAATTCTGTCCTAAAATCAGATCTGAGCAAAGCCTGGAAGAGTCTAGATATTAAGATGGTAGATAGGTAGCCATATACTGTACATTTGTTCAATAAATATATCAATCTCCAGGAGTAATTGTTAATAGGGATGACACCACTTGCTCAATCATTTTGCTAAGAAAAAATATTCATCACTGAATTACAGTAACCTCCTCAGTCCAGAAATTACCATCACTGAGACCTGAAGAGATACTCTTTTATACAATGTTTCATTCACGTTTAACCCTTGGACTCACTTCATCAGTCCCCTTTATCTAATTTGTATTAACCATAATGGAGAAGGGTCATGATCCTGAGGTAACAGGAGTTGCCATAAGAGTCTTACCCATGTTCTCAGCCACAAAATCTGAGGTGTATCCCACAAAAATGGTAGGACAAGATGGAGGATTAAACTCCTAATCTATATCTGTAATAATTCCAGCAAATACCAACAACATTCAGGAATTTCTCATATTCCATACAACTCTGATATAACCTATCTCAAAGGGGTCCAGAGGGGTGGTAGTAGTATAAATTGCAAAAAAATCAAACTTCACTGGAAAATAATCATATCTACCCAACTCCTGTGCTATGAATTGGCTCAGTAATTGAGATAACACATGGTTATTATCAAGATCATAAATATTAAGCTGGCTCATGAATACTGAAATCATAGTTTCCCTGGGATTTACCAAAAGACAACCTCCTGGTTAGGGAGGCTGTTAAATAGCAGCTGTCAGCTGTCCCAACTTGGTCAGTTAGAAAGCAAGACTCTTAGGCCCATGGTTAGCCAAAAGCATATTTTACTAAAGCCAAGCAGTTACAGAAGAAGCAAAGCTGGATCTGAGGGTTTCCTGCCCAAGTATATAGTTAACCTTTCCATGTCCCCTTCCACCCTCTGCCTATCACAAAGTGTCCAATTAGGTGCTCACAAATTGTTTTGGGAAACAGTCCTTGTCTGTGCAGCTGGCATTCTTTCCTTGTCCTTGAAGTAGCCAGAGTTTCTCATGGGACAGTCCAAGGCTTGGTTTCATTTCCTCATGGCACCCTGGCAATCCTCTCTCTCTTTACACCAATTCCCTCCTCCCTCCCCATTTCAATGGCAGGCTACCAGCAGCAAGCAAGATGCAGCATAACATAATGGCAGCCCTGACAGCAGGAGGATAGCAGAACTTATCATCAATGTCTCCAGTTTGCTGCTGTGGCTTAAGTGAAGATACAGACCTGCAGATTTCAAACATTTTTCAGTCATGGACCAGCACAAAAAATTAAACATTACAATAAAGCGGAACTGAACAGATCCAAATGGCCATAGTAATATATTACAATTGGTGGTGAAATCATCAGTGGGTAACCAAGTTCTGCCTAATTTTACAGACAGTGTAACAAGATTTAGCTATATTCAGAGAAACTGAATCATACTGATCCGACAATAGTAGTTGTACATATAACAGATCAGAGTTTCTGGATATTTAATCCAGCAACAGATTTAATCATCTGTTATGAGTCTGTGAGTCCCCTATAGAGGAGGCTATAAAACAGGATATGAGCTGCAGTTTCACATGGGCACAGTCTCAACTCATATGGAACTTTTTTTATATTGGCCCTCCAGAACTGCTGTGGGCAGAGCATTACAACAGAATCTGAAATTTTGAGATAGTTACATGATATAAATATCTCACTGGTTGATGGGGGGAGTTGTCCCAAAAATGTTCTTGGGTAAAGCAGACAGGTGCTGTTGAACTTCCTGATCTTTAATACATTGTATAAATGCACTAAGAGCATGCTCATAGCCCATCATTTAGAACTCCTCCTTGGAGAGGCTAAGATGTTGGAGATTTAATAAAATATTTGTAATCCATGTTGATTTGTAGTTACCTTCCATAAAGAAAGGGCTCAGACCTGTAGGGAAGGACAGTAGTTTCAGCCAATGTGTGATAATGCAGCTTCCATGCTCCAGTTTTGACCTTGAACAACCCTGCCTCCTCCTTAGGAACACAGGGGCTACCTGCAATGTGACCTTTAGAAAGTTAGGCTGAACCTTTTTGAGAGAGGCAAAAGAGGAACAGAGTCCTAGGTGGGCATCGAAAAGTAGTTGTGCACAAGCATTTGCTGAAAATAGCTTGGGTGCTACTGGTATATACTGTACTTTTCTAGTGAAATAGAAAGATTGGATTGCAGCCACTATTTTTGAGCATTTGATGTGCATCACGTTTGTGGTACTATGAAAATTCATGCCCAAATACTTGAAGATTTTAACTTGTTCGATATTCTGGCCATTCATCCTCCATGCATGTTTAGGTCTCTTTGCAAAAATCAGAATATTGATTTTACTATGATTGATTTTGAAAGCTTCCTCTAAACAATCAAGGCATTCAGGACTCTTTGAATTCAATAAATATTTGTGACAAAAGTTCTATGTCATCTGCCTATAACAAAGTAGCAATATACTTGTTTGCTAATTTTGGTGGGTGATATTCTAATTGATTCATTTTGGCAGCAACTGAATTTATATACTAATTAACAGAGTAGGGGCCAACAAATATCCTCCCTTACTCCTTTGTGAGTTGGAATTCATTAGTGTAGTGGCCCTGCATACTGCAATGGACTTTGAATCTGGAGTTCTTATAGAGCAGTGGTGGCCAACCTTAAGCATACCATCCGCCAAATTTTTTCGCAGACGAGTTCAGATCCACCATTTATTATTTATTTATTTTTTGTATGCCGCCCCACTCCCGTAGGACAATTTTGCCTCTGCCTACCAGCATGAGGATCAGCGGCATCCTCACTTCCACTCGGATTTTGATAACGAGCAGCACAGATCTTTTTATCCATTTAAAACAAACCCTATCACCATATGGGCATTTAACTGGAGTGGGTGGGGTGGGGTGGTGGATGATTTTCATGGGGGAAGAAGAGAGACTTGGCACAGAAGGCTTCCTACCTATAGATGTAGGCATTGAAAGCCTGGCTTTCTCACAGCAAGGTCTGATAGAGAGGCAGCACTTCAGTCCTCCTGGACGCTGCCATCTCATAAACACATTGCTGGGCTTTGCCTGCCCCTTCTCCAGACAACCCAGGCAGAGGGCAGTCAGCTTCTGCTTCTGGCCAGGAGGAAAGGGAAAGTGAGTCTGTGGAGAAGGAGGAGGAAGGATGCAGCTCTGCAATGTGCATCGGGGAACCGGGATAGGAAAGCATTTTCGGGTGGCAGCACCAGCTGGAACTGCCTGCCGCCTGAAACACAATGCACTTTTTTGGCTTCCACATGCCCGGTTGAAGATCATGTTTCATCTGGATGGGGAAGCCACCGGCGCCAGCGGGCACCAGCAGGTTGAGCAGAGCTGCCTGCACCATGGAGGAACCCCCCACCCCGTGCCTTCCGTCCTCCCCTGCCGCTGGCTGCTTCACCTTTCTCTGCACGTGGTGGGGAAGGGCTCCGAGAGGAGCGCGGCCTGGGGGTGGGGAAGAGAGCATGGAATGGGGGGATCCGTCCTCCCCAATCCTGATCAACCAGTCCTCACAGGCTAGTTGCCAGGGGCACGATCCGCGTGGTTCTCCGGCTAGGAAACTTCGTAATGGGAAGAGTAGGGGGGGGGGAACCCTGCCGCTGCAAAGCCCACACTAGGAGACAGGAGCCGAAGCAGCCTTCTAAAAGCAAGGTTTTTGAAATCGTGGAGGAAAGCCATTTGTTGCAATTCTGATTTCTGCTATCGGGACGCAGGGCGCGAGGTTGTGGTTCCCACCGAATCACTGAAAGCAGGTAAAACAGGAGACGTTTGCCTGGCGTGGTGCTAGCGCTGTAACGCACCCTGCGTCCCGATCACAGAGATCAGAATTGCAACAATGGCAAAGCATCACCGCGGCTGGTTTACCCCATGCCTTGCACCACATGCACCTGGACAAACCCTTCCATCTCACAGGCAGCCTTGGCAGCAGCGGAGTTCTCATGAGAGCAATCGGTGAAATGGAACTCAAATGGCTTTGGAAGACATGCCCGCTCCTAGCCTCCTCCAAACTTTCCTCCCTGATTCCAAAAACCTTGCTTTTGGAAGGCTGCTTCGGCTCCTGTTGTCCAGTGTGGGCTTCGGAGCTGGAGGGGTTTCCCCCCCTCTACTCTTCTCATTACAAAGTTTCCTGGCCAGAGAACCATATGGATCGCGCCCCTGGCAGCTGGCCTCTGAGGACTGCTTGATCAGGATTGGGGAGGATGGATCCCTGCATTCCACGGTCTCTTCCCCCCTCCCCTCCTAGCCCTTCCGCACCATGCATGGAGAAAGGCAAAGCAACCGAATTAAAAGAAACTTCCCAAGATGTCCCTTCTATGACTCATGGACTTCAACTCCAAGAATTCCTGAGCCAGCATGATTGGCTCAGGAATTCTGGGAGTTGAAGTCCACAAGTCATAGAAGAGCCAACTTTGTCGCTTCATTTCATCACTGCCGGAGTTTGAACTGTGCGCGCTCTCCAGAATTATGCAGGAAGAAGGGGATTGGACAATAAGGAGGTCGGAATCACTTTCGCTCGCTAAATTTTAGCGAGCGAAAGTGATTCCGACCTTCTTATTGTCCGATCCCCTTCTTCCTGCATAATAAGCGGCAGCCTTTTCTGTCCGCTGGATGTTTGCAATGCGCCACTTGCAATCATCCAATGCGCCACGTTTGGTGCATGCACCATGGTTTAGCCACCCCTGTATAGAGGCTATGCATGAGCAAAAGTAACCATCCATCAATGGAGGTGTTCAGAAGCTTTGTCCAGAGCCTTGCTCTGGCAACTAGATCAAATGCAGATGTAAAATCAATAAATGCAGTGTACAGTGTAGAGCCTACTTTAGATGTATATTTTTCATCAGATGTTGAAATATAAGGGGATGTCTATATATAGAGTATCCAGACCTAAAGCCTGATTGCACATCAGCCAGGATATGCTCTGAATCAATCCAATCAATTAGTTTGTTATATAGATGTCTAGATAGAGCTTGCTTATTATGCTTAACAGGCTGATAGGCTGTAATTTGCAGGCAAATCTTGTGTGCCCTTTTTGTATATGGGCAACAGGCTTGTATGGCCTGTTGCCCATATACAAAAGAACACCAGATTTACATCAGTCTTCTACACCAGAGAAATAAGATTTCTGGTAAGAAAGTGGATCCTAGCCACTTGTTTTTCTGGCCCTCTGATCTAAATCAGAATAGTCAAGTTTATATAATCAACCTAGTCAGCCCATCCATGCAAGTCTTCATGAACCTGGCCCTCGGACATGACTTAAATCATAGATAACATGGAATTAACAATGCCAAAATTAATGTTAAATTAAAAACACTTTCTTCTCAAAATTAATATTTAAATGATAAATCCCCTTCTCCTTATTGCACTCTCATAAGGCATTTCAGTGTAGGGTAGGGGAGCAAATAGTGCTTAATTTGTGTTTTTCATCCTTTTTGTCTTAATTCTGAAAATGATATTCCTTCAGAACTACTAGTGAAATGAACCACAAAGCAGGACCATTTTAACAATTAAGGAGCAATTATTCAATGTGAATATTTTTGCATATAGATCTGAAAAGTTTTATAATGTTGTCTTCTGATAACGATTATCAATCTGGTTTCACACAATTTTTCATATTCACAACCATACTTTAATTTCAGCTGATAAACAAGCAAAACTTCTTCATTAAAATTTATTTTCATTCTACATACTGTACATATTTGTGAATGAATTGTCTCTAATAACATTGGTTGGAATTTTTCTCTAATAAATTGGTTGGAATAAAAGGAAATCATAAATAAAAATGTTGAAAAATGGAAGGATTCTGGCATAGATGTTGTAACTGGAAATATATTAAAATATGACTCTGGTTTACTTATGGAGTGAGTATCTGACTAGTTCCATGTGTGTGAAAACTCCATCTGTGCCTGATGAAAGAAAGAATGCCATTATTGTTTAGCAGGAACACTTGTAGAGACATTAAACATGTGCTGTTTAGGACATGAATGTACTTTTGCATGCAGATGATGGTATAGTATTGGCTATAGTTCTCTGCTTCTGGGAAGTGCTTATTTTTTATCCCTCTTTCCTGTTTTTCATTTTTCCTCAGAGCCATCTCTCTACTCCATCCCTCTCTCACACAGTAATCATTGTCAGTGCAAAGTGACACACTCTGACACTCAAAATGTTTGAACTTTCATTCACAATATTAATGGAATCTTAACAGGTAGTAACTGATGAAGAAAAGATTTTTGGATTTTATAAAAAAAATACTGAAATAAAAATGTAAATGCATGTGCTTTAAAAATGTGCTTTAAAATACATTCAAAGTGATATGAGCTGGAAAAAATGCAAAAAAAAAAAGTTTTGCTTTCTCCCTGCTGCCCGTCACCTCCTTCTATCTTCTCCCATTACTAGACCAAAAATTTCCTTGACCTTTTTCTTGATTTTTACATGTTGAAAGAAACTTAGTAAGACAACAGTAGTCATGTGCCAAAAGAAGGAGAAAGAAAGGAAAAGGCCCAGCATCAAATTACTTCTCTTAGGTTGACTTCAAACTCAGCAAAGTTCCGAGGTCTATTGTAGAAAATTCAGAAAAGGGTTGGAAGGAGGAGGGGTAGATAAAGAATTTTATTTTTGTTGCCTCAGTCAAAGAGACATTGGTTTAACCAATAAGAGACAGGTCATTCCTCCCTTATTCTAATACTATTTCTTCAGAGCAGTACTTTTTACACCAGTGCTATGGAAAATTACAAGTAAACAGAGAAGGGAGGATAAAGGTAAAAAAAAGTCCTAGTGGTTCTGTCATACAAGAGGTGTATATGTATTTTTTTAATAAATTGTATTTATAAGTAAGTTTTTGATACTGCAGTTTAAGCTCGTAAGAGGAAAATGAATGTTTTGGGACAGAATAAGAAACCTTTCAGAACTCAATAAGCTTTTGTATGTAATAAAAGAATGTTACCAACCACATGTTCTCCACCCATGCCACTCTTATGAAATACAGACTTCTAGGATAAGGGAAAAAATGATGGAATTCTACTGCTGATCTTCTGAATTACAAACAGGTAACAGAAGTCAGTTCAGTAGAAAACTCACAGGGCTTGGCTCCTGCACAATTTGTACAATGGCACTAAGAATGATAGATGAATGGCTCAAAAGCCAGCCCTTATGCACAAGTCCAATTGAAATACATTTGCAGATCAAGCTAATAGACCATTTAGCCCAGCATTCTATGTTCCACAGTAATCAACTGGATTGTCCAGGAAGGTCATTGTTTGGACAAGAAAGCAACAACCCCTTTTCATTGTCATTTAAGATATGCTAGCTGTGACTTAACAGGTAGTGAACAGTTAGCAACATTATTACCTACAGATAGTTTAATTCTCTCTAAATTTGTCTGTTTCCTTTCTTACAACAATTTAAACAAATTGCCATTATCACCTCTTGGCACAGGAAACCCTGTGTTCGTTGGCTATGTTTTATACTGAACAGTGTTTCCTCTTATTGGTCCTGATTCTTCACACGTTTTAATTTTATGAAAGAACAAGTGTTTTAGCATTGTGTGACAGAAAGAAAAACTTTTATTTTCATACTTGGTATGATTTTATATACCTGTGTCCTGTGTACTCAGTCACATACACTGTAAGCTAAAATATTAAAAATAATATTTCCTGACTGGGATTGGCTTAGCTACCGATAACTCTTGATACTTTCTAGTTATTACTAGAAGCCAACATGGCTTTGGTAAAAAATATCATGCCAGACAAACTTATTACATTCTTTAACGAAGTGACTTAATTTACTTAAGACTTCAGCAGTCCTAGGCTGCATCAACAGGGGATGGTATCAAGACCATGTGAAGTCATAGTACTGTTTTACACTGCATTGGGAAGATCACATTTGGAATACTAT
This sequence comes from Diadophis punctatus similis, assembly GCA_023053685.1. Lineage (NCBI taxonomy): Eukaryota > Metazoa > Chordata > Lepidosauria > Squamata > Dipsadidae > Diadophis > Diadophis punctatus. Next base: position 219,630 of record JALIGW010000031.1, read on the forward strand.
GTCCAGTTCTGGTCAATACAAAAAAGGGAGACTCTAGAAGCAGTGCAGAGAAGGGCAACAAAGATGATTTGGAGACTGGAGGCTAAATCATTCAAAGAATGGTTAAAGGAATCAGGTGTGTCTAGTCCAGGGCTGTCAAACTCATGGCCCTTGGGCCAGATGCATCATGTGCTGGCCACACCCACCCCTGGTTTAGCAAAGGGGGAAAAGTCCCGATACGTCACGTGACAACGATTTGATGATGTGAGTTTGACACCCCTGGTTTAGTCTAACAAAGAGAAGGACTATAGGTGACATGATTGTAATCTTCTAATATTTGAGTGGCACCTGAGGGCAGGACAAGAAGTAACAAATGAGAAAGAAAGATCTAACCTAGAATTAATTTGTAATTTAATTAATGTAATTAATTAATTTAATTAATTTAAGGGGCGTGCATAAGCGCACAATCGTGCCTAGCGTTCCTGTCCTAATGTACCCATATATTCATACCTCTTATTCTCTTACTCGTGTTTGTACTATTATATATATATATATATATATATATATATATATATATATATATATATATATGTGTGTGTGTGTGTGTGTGTGTGTGTGTGTGTGTGTGTGTGTGTGTGTGTGTGTGTGTGTGTGTGTGTGTGTGTGTGTGTGTGTGTGTGTGTGTGTAACATTTTTTGCTGATAAATGAAAATAAAGGGAGACTATTATAGATCTATTTCGAGCTATTTTGCTCTCGTCAGATAGCCATACCCGTAGTGGGAATTGAACCTGGGCAGTCTGCTTGAAAGTCAGAAGATTAACCTCTGAGCCACAAGGTTCTGTTCCCAATATATATATACATACAATCATATTTTTACTGTTTATACTTTGCTTTAATCATATATGATTGACAAATAAAACAAACAAATAAATAAATTAAGGTGAAATTTGCTGACAGAAAAATTAATCAGTGGAACTGCTTGCCTTTAGAAGTTATGGATGCTCCATCATTGGATGTTTTCAAGAAGAAATTAGACAGCCATTTGTCTGGAATGTTATAGTGTCTCCTGGTTGAGAAGGATGTTGGACTAGAAGACCTCCAAGGTCCATTCCAGTACTGTTATTCTAAATTCGGATTTGCAAATGAGCACACTTATGGATAATCCTTAAATCCCAAAGACCAATTAAACTGTGAACTATGCCACAACGAATCTAAAGAAGCCTCATTGGAATGGAATTAATTAAATGGATGAACTCATTTTTAGTTCTTTGTCTAAAAAAATGCTAAAAGTTGTTGGCCCTTTTCAGGTAGACAAAAGTACCCATTTTCCATCAGGTCTTTGCCTCAAAATGAAAAGTACATAAGACATCTGCTGTATCATATGTACCGTACATGTGGGAGCCAGATAAATTTTTCCAGACAAAAATTACTAGGAATATTAACTCTATCATTATTGTAAAATTACATTAACAGAATTTTGCAAGACTGAAAGTATTTCTCCCTTTCTTTCCTTTTTTTGAACGATTAGGGAGCATCCCTTCTCAAACACTTCCCATGCCCTTTCTAATTCTGTGGACTGAGATACCTTTTACATGCTGGTTGTCTAGTGTGCTTCTCTTCTTCTTTTCTCCTAAGATTGTTCCCATTTACCATTACAAATGTATAACTTTTTAACTTTCTCATTTCCTTTAGGCCTGTGAGAAATAGCTGGATAAGTAGGTTCCTCACAAAAATTACAGTGGAGCTAAGGGTTCAACCTGGCTCCTCTGCTCTGGTTTTATCTTCTTTGGGTATGGTTTTAGATACCAAGAAGACTCTGGATAATTCTTTAAAATCAGAATAAAAAAATCCACCATTGCTGACTCCAGTCATCTTTCAGTCTGTGAGACCATCTCCTATACGTGTTCTGCATATAGCATATGGTCAATCTGGCTTCACTATAAACTCTTATCTTCCTCTCCAGTCTTTCTACTAAAAATATAATTTAACAAAGGCTGCTTCTACTTGAATGTTGGTATCATTTGCACTTGTGGTGCCCTGATCAAGACTTAGTCCTTTATGAATCAGTGTTTTCAGTGGATATCAGGTCACTACTAGATGTCTAATATCTGCATGTCTTATCAGCAGAATCATATCCTTACTGAATTTAGAAAAACCTTACTCTGCCTCATGCCTTTTTATACCAGCTTGATCAGGGGTGGGATTCACATAATTTACCTAACAATTCCCCCAGCAGCACCAAAATGTGAGCGCGCACACCGCTGGCTTAGCTCACACATGCCTTGTCCTCACATGCACAAAACTTTCTGCACATGCACTTGCATGCGTGGCTTGAAAATGTGGCAGCACTCAAAGACCACCTCTGTGTCAGTGCTGGTGAGCTAAGCTGTTGTTTAGCTCAGATGAGGTGCGGCAATCCGCTCTGCTGCGCGAATCAGCTGAGCTAAAAAAAAGGGAATATAGGACAGGGAAAGGCGGGGATGGGAGGGCGGGGCCAACCACAGGTGGTATTTGCTGGTTCTCCGAACTGGTCAAAATGGCTGCTACTGGTTCACCCAAACCGTTCAGAACCGGCTGAATACCACCTCTGAGCTTGATTTAATTAGACTGTCATTCATAATTCAATAGTCCCTCTTGCAATATACTTCTTTTCAAGAATTGGAACATTTGAAAACTTCTTTGTTAGGAAGCTTGCTCCCTAGTGGTTGGCTGGGTTGTGCTTGACATAGTGACTGTATTTGATGTGGTATGGTCTTTGCATTAACAGTGGTTGGCTGAGTTTCTTCCTATCTCAAGAATATTTGGGATGGTCACGTTGGAACATTGTCACCACTCCCTGAGTTCCTGAACTCATCATTTTCTGAGTAATCTCTCCTCCTATCTTGAGCATCATTAGAAAGAGCTGGTCAGGTAGCTGGGTTATGAATTGTTCAAATTGTACCTGCTCATTGATTTTCTTGACTGTATCAGCTCCCACATGTAGAGTATACAGCAGATATTATATGTACTTTTATATATACTATATAAAAATGTGCTAAAGCATAGCTGTAGTTCAGTTCTTTGTTGATGAACCTATAGTAAATTCATCACTGAATAGAATACTGAAGACTGGGGGGGGGGGAATCTGGTGTATATTTTTAACCATCCTTATTAGTCATAAGCACTGAGTTGATGCACAAACTTATTTGAGTCTTTAAAAAATCTTAACATTTTAAAACACATCTTAATATAGTTTTTACAGAGTTGGAAAAGCAATATGTTGGATTTACTATACAGCAGAAAGGGTAATTTTATGTGAGTGTTTCTCCATACAAAAATCAAATAATTAATATCATTCTTGTGCATAGAAAACAAGAGCATCAGGAATTACCATAAACTAGAAATTTAATTTGGGAAGAGCATACATATATAACCATAAACTGTTCCTATATGAAATATTATGATAAAAAGTAGTCTGGTTTTTCTTCTTTCATAGTTATTTTAATCATAGGAAATGCCATAACAGTTTACATTCAGTATGCATTATAACCTACAAAGGTTTTTTACACATCTTTCTTTAATTTACATAGCATAAATCTACATTATAAAATGTAGTTTATATACATTTATTTTTCTTGTATATGCACATAATCCTGATATATGCTTTTTAAATATACATTTTCTTAATCTAAGCTCTCTTTTAAATTACAATTACTGCTCTTTGCAACCAATTCTCCAGTATATCTTGCTAGATACATTATTTGTACATATTTGATTGGGAAAGTTAAAGGGCAGAGAGCCTAGTTTGATGAGAACATTCACCCCATTGCACAAATTGATTGAAACACAATGCTGAAATTCACTTCCAGAAAACTTTCTTTCAGCATTTGACTTAACCTATGTAGAACAGACAGGGACAACATTGATTATACCATATTAATTTATTGCCCATAGCAAAATATTTAAAAGTTAATTTCAAATCCCGGCAGAGAATTTTATTAAAACATCTAAAACAGTTATTGAAAGTGTGTTTAATTGTCTCTCCCTCCCCCTTTTCTTTTTTGAAAAACCTGTTGTCAAATGGCAGCAGAGATGAGAATTTGACTACTGCTGATTGGCTAATGCACACACACCAAGACTCCATGACTTGGATGTTTTGTTTTATTTTTATATAAAAAAGAAGCCAGTCACTCGATGTTAAAATATCCACAACAATGTGTTTTATTCAAACTTTAGAATTTTTAGAAACTTTAGAACACCTGAAACAATCATTTTGGTATCAAAGTCTACCTACCCAGGTAAATCAGTCAGGAAACATGACTAGATAAATTAAAGTTACTTTATTGTAAGGCTACATTAACAGAACCTTGCAAGACTTCCCACTGCCTTTTTAAACTGCTTGATCCCTTAGGATGGGGTCAGGGGTGGGTTCCAATTTTTTTTATTGCCACTCTGTGGGCATGGCTTAATTTTGTGGGTGTGGCTTAATTTTGTGGGAGTGGCTTGATGGTCATGTGACTGGGTGGGAGTGGCTTGATGGTCATGTGACTGGGTGGGAGTGGCTTCATGGTCATGTGACTGGGCGGGCGTAGCTTCATGGTCATGTGACTCAGCAGGCAAGGCTTGGTGGTCATGTGACTGGGTGGGCGTGGCCAACTCAATGTCACTCATGTCAAAGGGTGCCTCACCTGGCCCCTCCCCTCCCAGCCATTCCTTGTCACACCCAGCCTCAATGGTGGGGGGGGGGTTGGACTAAATGACCTACAAGGTCCCTTCCAACTCTAAATAAACTAAACTAAACTAAACCAAACCATTTTTCAACGTTATTATCTACATACTATAGATGTACTTTCATGGATCACTGAAAGGAGGAAATGGCTCACATGCTTTGCCCAAGAGTGTGATAGGCAACAGGCTTTTAAGGGGCTGCCAGAAAGAAGGGGGGGGGCAATGTATTTTCCAAAGCACCAGAAGGCAAAACAAGAAGCAATGGATGGAAACTGAACAAAGAGAGAAGCAACCTAAAACTAGGGAGAAACCTCCTGACAGTGAGAACCAATATAGGTGCAGAAATATTTCAGTCATAATTTCAGATATAAAATAGCCATTCATGTAATACAACCTGCGTATTGTTCAAAACAGTAATTAGTATTATGGCTGATGTGGCTGATTATGGAATATCATATTAAGCTGCACTTATGCAACCTGATGTACAAAATAAACACACACATATTTATCCTCTGGACTATAGAGACATTGAATGCATGTAAATCCCTGAAAAATATGTGGTAGCCCTGGGCAAAAGAAAGGCAGTAAAATCACTCTACGTATAAAATAGTATAAAATATTAACACATGATAAATAATGGAACAATTAAAAATAATAGCACAGAGTTTTTTCTCTCTCTCTCCCTTCCTTCCTCTTCCTTCCTCTTCCTTTCTCTCCTCACTCTCTCCTTTCCTCTTTCTTTCTCTCTTCCTCTTCCTCTTCCTCTGTCTCTTTTCTTTCTTTCTTTCTAAATCACTCTAAGGTTTGATGAAAGCAGTCACAAGCTTAGGGTGAATTAAGTCTTTCTCTAAAACTTAAACCAGGATTCCAACAAAAACCTCTAGGTCAGCATCAGACAAGGGATGGAAGGCAAGCCAGGCTAGGAGGCATCAGAACAGAAGGCTAGGATGAGGGATGTCTTTGGGGATTCTCGGTCATCCAGGTTGCCCCAAAGATGCTTTTTTTTCAAGAGGCAGCTGGACTTCCTGCTTTTTCTTCTAAGACCTTTCACTTCTCCTCCAAGAAGCTTCTTCAGCTCCTCCCAGAGCAGAGGTCTTCAAACTTGGCAACTTTAAGACTTGTGGACTTCAACTCCCAGAACTCTATGCTGGCTGGAGTTTGCCAAGTTTGAGGACCCCTGTCCCAGAGGATCAAGCCGGGAGGTGGGAAGGGGCGCAGCGCAGCGCACGTCATCCACCTTGCAGAGGATTGCTTGCGCCCCCCCTCCCCAAGAGAAACCCCCATCCTTGCATCCTGGGAGCACGCGATTTGGGCTGGAGATCCTCAAAAGCAAAGGAGGTTATTGCAGCTGGCAGGGGAGAGAGAAGCGAAGTCGGACAGCCCCATTGTGCTCCAGGTGGCAGCTCCTCTCCGCGCTGCTTGCCAAGGCATCTGCCCCAGGGTAGCACCGGCGGGGCTCTCTGCCATCCCAGGGAACACTCCGTGGGAAAGCGGGGTGCCTGACAAATGGCAGGCCCAGCGGGGCAGGAAGGTGCGTCTTTCCAGCCCCGCCACACTGCACCCCGTGTCGTCTGAATGCTGGGCTGGTGAGTGAAGAAGCAGCCGGTCGGGGCAAGTGCACAGCCTGGGGGCACTGCCGAAGGAAGGTTGGGGGACAGCAGAGGCGCTGAAAGGTGCCCGGGGCACCAAGGACCGGACCGGGGGAAGATGCCTGGCCGGCTCAGCTGCCTAGAGAGCAGTTAGGAGACGGCCTGGCCTGCGCCCACCGGGGAAGCGATGCCCTTGCTGCCCCAGCCTGCCACTGCCACTGGGACTCCATGTTGCTGACCACCCATGTGATTTAGCCATGGCAGGCCGCTGGGGGGGCTTCCACATGCCTTGGCCATGCTGCTGCTCTGCACCTACTTCTTTTACTGCTTGACCGGCCACTGCCTCCTTGCTTGGAAGCCAGCCAGCGGCAAGACAGGCAAGGGCAGAGTCCAGCGCTCGGGCCACGCAGAGCCAGGTGCTACCCCAGGGCAGATGCCTTGGTGAGCAGTGTGGAGAGGAGCTGCAACCCGGGGAGACGCACAATGGGGCTCTCCGACTTCGCTTCTCTCTCCCCTGCCAGGTGCAACAACCTCCTTCGCTTTCTCCAGCCCAAATCACACACTCCCAGGATGCAAAGATGGGGGCTTCTCTTGGGGAGGGGTGTGTGAGAGATCCTCTGCAAGGTGGATGACATGCGCTGTGCCCCTTCCTACCTCCCGGGATGTGAAGATGGGGGCTTCTCTTGGGGAGGGGGGGGGTCACGAGAGGTCCTCTGCAGGGCGGTGGAAGTGCACTGCGCCCCTTTCCACCAGGGCGGTGAGGAGTTCAGGGCAGGTTCATTTTCTTACCTGTAGGTGGCTGCCTCCCGAAAACAGTTCCCTTCCCTTCTCCAAATGACCCAGGCTTCTGCTCCTGGCCCGGAAGAAGTTTTTGCACAGTGCAAAAAAACCTGGGGAAAAAACCCCGCCCAAAACAAAATGGTGATGCATGCGCAGTGCCGGAAACTCGGCTTCTGCGCATGCTCAGAAGAAGGAAAAAATAAAGACTCCCCCACCCAAAAAAAAATTTGAAAAAAATTCGGGAAAAAAATGGTGGCGCCCAGGGACCGGCACTAACAGTACCGCATCAGTGACATCATTGTGACATCACCAGCAGGCCGCTACTGGTGCGCACGTACCGGTCTGAACCAGGATGAACCCACCCCTGGATGGGGTCTTTCCTAAGCTTTTTTCTCTGACCTTTAAGCCACTCCTGCCAGTGTTGTTTGATTGTTTCCTAGGCAGCATCTCTTCTCCTCTTTACCCAACATCATTCTTACATTCCATTACAAATATTCAATTACCCAACATGTGTAAAGAGCATGAATTTGTCATAGATTATTGATAGATTGAAAATATGATTATCATGCTGTTCAGTTAAAATGGTTTTCTGAGTGACTTACTTTAAAAATCAGTCCCTCTCTATGAGCTTGCAGTCTAAAAGTCATGATACAAAATAGATAGGGGAAAAGAGAAAGAGGAGAGGAGGTAGGGAACAGTCTGTAGCACCAGTTCCTAAAGTAAAACAGTTGTTCTGTAATTGCTAGTCAATATAGTTCAGGAAAAGAAGAGATTTGAAGTTGGTCTTTCAGCAGCAAAAGTTGGTCTTTCTCTCTGATTTCAATTTTATCTGGTGACACTGGTTTTAATCTAAGACTATCTGGTGACACAAAATACCATATTTGTCCTGGAAAAGAGAACACTGAATAGAAGATAATCTACTATATCAGTATCTGTATTAGTATTGGAAGAGAGGAGATAACAGACTCCTGGCATGGGAAATATAATAAGGAAAGATGGAGAGGAAGGGAAAAAGGTAATTGGACAGGACAGGAAAGGAACTTACTCTCTGCATGTAGAGAGTATTTGAAATGGGGAAGGAGAGAGTAAAAACAGCACTTTGAGCCTCTTTGGCTGGGTCTCCTTTACTATAAAAATTAACGGAGGGATTCGTTTCTGCCTGAATTCAGTTCAACCCAGACTGTCCCTCTCACTATTTGCAGAGAATCCTGCAAAAGCTTAGGCAGCTGGCTAAAACAGCAATTCCATGTAAGTTTTTTTTCTGGGTTCAACCCCCATCAGGGGCCCTGAACAGTCTCAGAGCGTTCTTTCCTTATGAAACACCACTTTCATCACTTTGCACATCTGAACTTATTGGCAGTGCATGTGTTTGTGTAATATATTTTTCAGCTACATTCTTGGAACTTGATATTAGAACATCTGAACTCCCTCCACTCAGAACGCTGCTGTTTGGAGAGAATGACTTTCCATGAGTTGCATGTGCATTTTCCTTCAAAGGAGAGAAAATGGCTGTCCTTGCCATATTTGTATAATTAAAGAAACAATGTGTTTGCTTAGATTACAGATCCTTTCAGATATTTATGGCACACACAGGAAGAGCTGCATATGAGACAGTTGACAGGCTTGCCTCAAATACAGTTTTAAGCAGAAAAGCTTCCCATTGTGCTGGAAAAGAAGCCTTACTTTTGTCTTGTAGAAGGCGGGTTCTTCAAACATTCAGTTTAGCCTCTAACCCTATTTCTTGGTATTCACATAAATCCCAAGTTTCTTCATCAGTTTCTTCATCATAATCCTCATCCATCCATCCATATATGAAAATAGTTTCTTGACAGCAAAATTCTATATGCCCTTACAGAGAAATATTTTTAAAGCAAAGTCTTTGTTGTGTTGTGGCCTGAATTGTTTCACATTCATTTTACTTATATAAGAAATGTCACTCTTTCTGATCTACCCTCAAGCCTACATATAGCCACCAGAAACTGATAAGATGTGGTTACTGAAAGATTATGAGACAAGAAGGTCTGCTATTTTTGAGTAGAGCAGCTGGTTTTAAAAAAGAAAAAAAGAAAGCTCCAGAATTTCAATGATTCACCAATAGACTAATGTCATAGTAGACCGGGATGTCAAACTCAAGGCCTGGGGGCTGGATCCAGTCTGTGGGGTGCTTAGATCTGGCCCATGGGGCCACCCTGGAAACATCAAATGATTGGCCCGTGGTGCTTCTGCCAGCAAAAACTGAGCCCATGAGAGCCGCATGCCCCCCAACTCCATTTTTGATGGAAGAGGGTTGCAGGAGGCCGTTGCAGCCGAAAACAGAGCTTGGGAGCCCGTTTTTACTGGCAGAGTGCTCAGGCCACCACAGACACCCCCGATATGAGTGACGGTGAGCTGGCCATGCCCACCACAGCCCCTCGAGGTCAAACACAACCCTGATGCGGCCCTCAATGAAATCGAGTTTGACACCCCTGTAGTAGACAATTCCCAAGTATTACTCTCCCTACTGTGGGATAGACAGCTACACCACCAGATGGATTCACAACTGGCCGACTAATCATACTCAACAAGTAGTCCTCAATGGGTCTAAGTCTACATGGAGAGAAGTAAGCAGTGGGGTACCACAAGGTTCCGTCTTAGGCCCAGTACTCTTTAATATCTTCATAAATGACCTAGATGAGGGAATAGAAGGGGAACTAACCAAATTTGCAAATGATACTAAGCTGGCAGGAATAGCTAACACCCCAGAGGACAGGCTCAAGATCCAGATGGATCTTGACAGACTCGAGCGCTGGGCCCTATCTAATAAAATGAAATTCAATGCAGAGAAAAGTAAAGTCCTACACTTTGGTAAGAAAAACCAAAAATATACATACAAACTGGGTGAAACCACACTCAATAGCAGTGATTGTGAGCGGGATCTTGGAGTCTTAGTAGACAACCAGCTAAACAACATGAACCAGCAGTGTGCAGCTGCAGCTAAAAAAGCCAATACAATCCTAAACTGCATTAATAGAGGGATACAATCTAGGTCTAAGGAGGTACTAATACCACTCTATAAAGCCTTAGTTAGACCACACCTAGACTACTGCATCCAGTTTTGGTCACCACACTACAAAAAAGATGTTGAGGCTCTAGAGAAGGTGCAGAGGATAGCAACCTGGATGATTAGGGGGCTGGAAACTAAAACATATGAAGAGCGGTTGCAAGAACTGGGCATGGCTAGTCTAGTGAAGAGAAGGACCAGGGGAGACATGATAGCAGTGTTCCAATACTTGAGGGGCTGCCACAGAGAGGAGGGGGTCAGGCTATTTTCCAAGGCACCAAAAGTCAGACAAGGAATAATGGATGGAAACTGACCAAGGGGAGATTCAACCTGGAAATAAGGAGAAAATTTCTGACAGTAAGAGCGATCAACCAGTGGAACAGCTTGCCTTCAGATGTTGTGAGAGCTCCAACAATTGAGACTTTCATTTGTCGGAAATGGTGTAGGGACTCCTGCTTGAGTGGGGGTGGGGGGGTTGGACTAGTTGACCTACAAGGTCCCTTCCAACTGTGTTACTCTGTAAATACTACTACACAACTGCTATTAGAAGTATGAGTTAGATAGTAACTGGTCTTAAATAGGCACCTTAAGTATTATATCACATTGACCCACTGCTTTCACTTCACTGACAGTCTAGGAAAATCCTTTTTGTTTTTGTGTAAAAGATAAGATAGATATTTGTACCCAGAGCTTGGACATAAACACTGAATTGTGTGGGGTCTTCTGTGTAGAACTTAAATGTACATAGGTTGTAAACAGGGTTCATTTTAATTCCCATACAAGATTATATAACTTTTATATAATGTTTATCTGATTTTATATACATTTTAATATAATTTTATGTAATTATAAACAAGTTTATAAACTTATCTAGATGTCAACCCCATTTACAGTATATTTAAGTCTTACTTAAATATTAACATTAGCCACAAGAGGGACCAAAAGACTAACATTTAAGAATTGTAGTTTTTAATTTTTTAAAAAAATTTGGAAAAAATCTTTTAATTTTTTGAAAATTTGAAGTTTTGAAATTTTAATTTTTAAATGAACTTTTAGATTTTAAATTTTTTTAAGCAATTGCAAGAAAAGCATAGTCTTGAAAAAAAGTCATGGAAAAAAAATACTTACACTGTTGTGATTTACAAAATATTTCCCATGTATGTATTCATGCCCATAGAGGACCCAAATTACACATATAGCAAATGTAAACTAAATGAATTATTCGTAGAAAAATTAAAGGGTCTAGAAGCAAGTCTAGACACTCTGAGACTCAACCAACAAAAACTCCAATCGAAGAAAGAAGTCTATATCCAAACTGAACACAGTAAGGAACAAACAACTACCAGGAAAAAATGAATCTTTAAATGAACCTTTAGAGATAGACCAATGGCAATAGGTCATCCATAGAGGGGGAAAAACATCACAAATAAGAAAATATCTCTGTTGTCAACTGTAGTCCAGTCCAATACACCCCCACTGGAGCTGAGCACTCGATTTCATATCTTCCCCCTTGAGAAATTTCCTTTGCTAAGGAAAAGTTTCCTGAGAACAATTATATCAGTGGAATGGCTTGACTCTGGAAGTTCTGGGTATTCCATCATTGCAGGTTTTCAAGAAGAGACTGGACAGACATTTGTCTGAAATGGTATAGGTCTCCTGATTGAGAAGGGTGTTGGACTAGAATACCTCCAAGGTCCCTTCCAACCCTCTTATTCTATGTTCTACTATCAGCCAGCTATATATATACCGTATTTTTTGGAGTATAAGACACACTTTGTTTCTTATACACCGAATGCAGCCCCACCCACCCACCCACCCCCACCCTTTGGCCTCTGTCTTCCAGCAATTTACCTGTTTGCAGCAAAGAGGGAAGAGCCTGTAAAGCCAAGCAAGTCACTAGCACTTCCCGACCTACAGCTGATTAGGTTTGCCACATGGGAAAATGAAAGTGAAACTAACTGCAAAGAGGCAAATAGCTGGGAGCGACACACAGATATTTATTTTTTGCTGAACTGGATGGAAGGGGGTAAGTGAATAACTATAAGTGTCTGTAGAATGTTCAAATTATTAGACTTATTTTTTAAAGACTGCTTTATTACTGTTCTAGAGCCAGGGGTCTCCAACCTTGGCAACTTTAAGACTTGTGGACTTCAACTCCCAGAATTCCACAGCCAGCTTTGTTAGCTTTGCTGGCTGTGGAATTCTGAGAGTTGAAGTCCACAAGTCTTAAAGTTGCCAAGGTTGGAGATCCCTGTAAATCTAGACAACTTAACAAAATAAAGAAGCTTTTTAAAATAAATGCTTGCTCTGAAAAGGCCCAGTGCTATTGTATCTTCTTTTAAATAATAGAGAATAATGTATACTTCCAGAAATTTTAATTAATTTTAACAGCTCTGTACAAGTATAGTATGAAATGTAACAGTGTCCTGTTTAGTATTAGAGTTTAGTTACCTTGGAGTAGATCTATTTAAATAATTGGGAAGAGTTAGTGTGACTACATTTAAGAAAACTTTCTGGCATAATGTACATTTCTCCAATTTTTTGCTATTTCTATCGGTCAGGAACACATGCAGAGAAATACACAGCAAACAGTGTATATCATCTGCGCTGTTTGCTGTTTGGCAAATTGCTTGGAGGCAGAGGTCTTTTTTCCTTGTTTTCCTCCCCCAAAAACTAAGGTGCATCTTATACTTTTGGTGCGTCTTATACTTCGAAAATACGGTATTTATTTATTTATTTATTTATTTATTTATTTATTTATTTATTTATTTATTTATTTATTTATTTATTTATTTATTTATTTATTTATTTATTTATTTATTTATTTATTTACACAGGCTGAGTCAACCTTGAGCCTGGTGAGATTCGAACTGCCAAACTGCTGATAATCAGCAGTCAGCAGAAGTAGCTTGCAGTACTGCATTCTAACCACTGTGCCACCACAGATCAGCTCTATTTATTCATTAACTAAAGCTCTAGTTTTTGTTCTTGTCCAGTTGACAACGCTACAGTTGGAATAATTCTGTGAGACTTCAGAGGAATCAGCATGTTCTGTGGTTTTGCCAGGATAGCAATCTCTTCTTGAGCTCAATGTCACTCTGTTTCTAAGGTGGTAAAGAAGCAGCACAATTCAAATTGACCATCATATTCAATTTCTCCTATTTGAACTGAATCTAATAATGCAAAACTTTATAGATAAAACTCTGAAATGAGGTTTCATCCAAACTGCTAGGCCACGAGTGGCTGCCCGGTGCTCTTCCGGGAGAAGAAAGATGGCTCTCTTCGCTTATGTGTTGACTATAAGAATTTAAATGACATTTGCGTTAAAAATGTTTATCCCCTGCCCCTTATGAAGGACATGCTAGCCCATTTAGCCAAGGGGAAAATTTTCACTAAACTGGATTTAAGAGAGGCCTACTACAGAGTCTAAATTAAAGAAGGAGATGAGTGGAAAACTGCTTTCAATTGCCCACTGGGTTGTTTCCAGTTTCGGGTGCTCCCCTTTGGTCTAAAGGGGGCACCAGTGGTGTTCATGCAGCTGATTAATGAAGTGCTCTATGAGCACCTTTACAAGGGGGTCTTGGTTTATCTTGATGACATTCTCATTTACACTGAGATCATGAAAGAACACATGAGACTGGTGCGATCAGTCTTGAAAAACTGAGCTGTATGCTAAACTGTCAAAATGCGACTTTCACCAGAGTAAAATTGACTATTTGGGTTACCGCATATCGCATAAGGGCATTGGAATGGATCCAGAGAAAGTGCGGGCGGTTATGGATTGGGCAGCCCCACGCTCCCATAAGCAGCTGCAGAGTTTCTTAGGCTTTGCTAACTTTTATCGGCAGTTCATTCCCTCTTTTGCCGAGATTGCACTGCCAATTACAAACCTTCTTAAAACAAAAGGGGAAGCAAAGCCTAAGCCTAGTCGGCCCCTAGAGTAGACCATGGAGTGCCAGGCAGCTTTCGAGAAGCTCAAATGATTATTTGAAGCTGAGCCGGTTCTTAAGCACCCCGACATGGACGCCCCTTTTGTGGTGCAAGCTGATGCCAGCAATGTGGCGGTTGGGGCAGTACTACTACAAGTGAATGCTGATGGAACTCTACAACCCTGTACTTACCCGCAAATTAACTGAAACCGAAAGGAGGTGGGCAATTTGGGAGAAGGAGGCTTTTGCTGTCCAGTGGGCCCTATTAACCTAGAGACATTTTCTCGAAGGGGCCAAACATCCTTTTGAAGTGTAGATGGATCATAAGAACCTTGAGGCGCTGAAAACCCCTAGGAAGTTGTCACCCAAGCAAATCCACTGGGCACAACATTTTAATCGATTTAATTTCTCCCTGCGTTATATTTCTGTGGGGGGGGACTTTATGGCTGATGCCTTATCCAGGTTGCCCCAGTATAACAGCACACGGCAGGAAATAATCCCACCAGTGATCCCTTCCAAACAACTGGCGGTTCCAGTTGTCACCAGGTCCCAAAGAAAGGTGGACCTGGACCTTTCGGCTGACTTAAACTCTCAGTTCACAGAAGTGTTAAAAACGGATCAATGGTTCTTGTCTCACTCGAATGAGTGCACCATTCGTGATGGCCTCACCTGAGTGGGGGCCAAGCTCTACATCCCAGCTCTTATTAGGGAGCTGATACTGCAGAAAGCCCATGATTCAAAGGCAGCGGGTCATTTTGGGTTTGTGAAAACATTGCACTTAATTAAAAGACAATTTTGGTGGCCATCATTGAAAAAGGACATAGAGGCTTATATGGCTAGTTGCCCCGGGTGTGCTGCCGCAAAGAGGCCACCTGCGAGACTGCAGGGGTTACTTCAAAGTGTTGCTAGACCAGGGGCCCCTTGGAAAGAAATATCTATGGATTTCATTGTTGAATTGCCTGAGAGTGGAGGCAATACAGTCATTTGAGTAATCACATTATTCAACAGTGACTTGTGATTTTCAGCTGGCTTTCCCATTGACTTGGTGATGGCCACAAATGGTGATCACATGACTGTGAGATACTATGACTGTAGTATACTATGACTGTAGTATACTGCAGTGACTGCAAGTTTGGGGATTGTTCATAAATCTCCTTTTTTGGCACTGTCCTAACTATGGTCACTGAAGTAATGGTCAGTAAACAAGGACTTCCTGTATTTTGGGGAGAGGAAGCTCATGAAGTACTGGATACAGAATGACATGGCCAAATTCTTCCTTAATTCTAAACAGAAAACTTTGAACTGAATATCCTAAGCCAGTAGTTGAACCGGGTGACATTGGGATTACAACATTGGGAACTTATTCAAAGCTGTGTCTTATCTAGCCAAGTCCAAGGGGAGAATTATTTTGAAAGAGGTGAGGGAAAGAGTAGGAGATGCCACTTGGCTCAAATTTGGTTATTGGTTTCATTGGAAGATACTTGAATGTCAGTAAAACACTGCAGTAAATAGTTTTCCAGCTAGCATTAACTGATACCAGAAAATGTGAGTAAAAAGTCATCTTATGAACATCAATGAGATATTTTATAGTGAAGAAATTACACTATTTTGCTATATAAAAGCAAAAACAAAGTCAGTATTATTATGATATATTATTGGTTTCTGTATATCAAATTTCAACATGAATATTTAACTGACAATATTTCCATTTCTTTTCAGATCTAAAACTGATGCTTTGAAAAGCTAACAACTCATAACCAAACATAATGAGGAAGTATCGCAATTTGATTTTTGCAACAATCTGTTGTCTTTTACTCTTAGGCAATCATGAGGCTGATGCACAGGTTAAAGAAACTAGTAAGTGTCTTCTATTTTTAAATGATTCAGTATTTAAAAATGAAATTTATCCCAGGTTTTCCTTGGAAATTTTGAAGGGAAAAATATATTGCTATTGTATATTGCTGTAGTTCCGATTGCCAATGTCTATTCTTGAATCTTTGCCGTGTGTACATAGACATATTTACTGTATGTATCACATCTCATGCATGTTTGCCTTGGTGAACAAGCAGTTGCCTCTGCTGTATCTACCCTTTTCATCCTTATACAATGGGTCTGCTAGAATAGATCAATGTCATTTGTGGTATAGACATAGCATACGAAAAATGGGGATATTTTTGTGAAAGGGAGCCAAATTTCATATGTTACATTTCTAAAGAGATAAATGTTTTTTTTTCTAATGATACAGATGATTGATTTTATACTCAATTCTTCTTTTTTGCAGTAAAGAATTAAGTAATATTACAAAATATTTGGGAAATATTGCACATTGGTACAATTTTCAATTAATTTTAATTTGACTTTTCTTCTGTCTGATGAACAAAGACATCATCATGTTCTTATAATATTGGTACTTTACGAAACTATTTAATATGAACCAGAGTAAGAAAATGCAGAACTAGTACTATAACAACTTATTTCAGAACAACCTTTTTAAAATAAATCTGAAAATTCCCAGAAAAAACCTGTTCCTCCCAGCTGCCCCTGAACTCTTTCCATTAACCAGTCTTCCTCCCACACACCAGACCTCCACTTTTCCCTTTCAGTATCTACCATGTAGTATGGGGTAGAGAAGGAAATATGCTCCTTCATTTCTTCCTTCTTTGTTTCACTGACTTGCTGGATAGCAATTAAAACATAAATTCCAGGGAACAGAGGAAGGGACTTTTCTCCAAAAAGGAACTGGACTGCTGACTATCATGGTGAAAATCAGTTACTGATTATTCTAAAGCAACTGAGCTCTCATAAGATGCTAAGCCATAAACTATGGTTTATAACCCACATTGGTTAGTTTCATGCACTAAACCAAAACTAATGACTTTACAGCAGGGGTTCCCAACCCCCGGGCTAAAGCCCATTACTGGATGTGGCTTGTTTGGAACAGGGCTGCACGAATGGTGGGCCAGCGCGCACACACACACACGTATGTGCAGCTTAACTTGTGCACATGGTGGGCCCGCTTGCACATGTGCATGTGCATGTGTGTGCTGGTTCCCCTCTCCCACTTCCAGGTGCCGAGCTGTAAAGGTGGGGAACAGCTGCTTTACAGGATATGTGAACTAGGTGAGAGAGAGAGAGAGAGAGAGAGAGAGAGATGGAAGAGAGAAGCAGAAAATCTCCTGCCACTCATTTAGGAAGTGGGTGATCCTGTTCAATGGAAACTCATGTATGGAACTTCAGATGGGCACATTAAGTGCTGTCCAGATTTACTCCCTTTCAACATCTCGTCTCCTGGTTTAGTCTCAATATTCCTCAATGAACTATTGAGTCAATATAATTTTAATATACTCCATAATTTGTGAAGTCCCTGTAGAAGAAGAGACGAAGTATATAAAGAGCACACTTGCTTTCTCTTACCTAGGCAAGGAAATCACACTAAAATCATACAAAATGTTTAGATTAGATTAGATTAGATTAGATTAGAAGACTTGGAAGGGACCTTATAGGTCATCTAGTCCAACCCCCCCACCCAAGCAGGAGACCCTACACCATTTCCGACAAATGACAGTCCAATCTCTTCCTGAAAGCCTCCAGTGATGAAGCTCCCGCAAGTTCTGAAGGCAAGCTGTTCCATTGGTTGATTGTTCTCACTGTCAGAAAAAATATCCTTATTTCTAGGTAGAATCTCTCCTTGGTCAGTTTCCATCCATTATTCCTTGTTGTCCTTGCAAATATTGCAGTGGAAACAGTTCTAGCTTAGTTTAGCAAGGAAAATGCATTTCTGCAAGCTGCTTTAGAAGTTTAAAATTGCCATATCACTCAATGTTTGTTAAACAAGAATAATTTCCAGGATTTGAAAAGTTTCCATCTGCCCCAGTGTAAATGAACTCAGTGTTATTGGTGATATAAAAGAAGAGCCTGGCTATTAATGTAGGACAAGATCTTCCTCCCCACCATGACCTCTGGAAAATCATAAATCAATGTGTTTTTTTAAAGATGTCAAAATCGGTGCTGCTGCTGATATAATATTTCTAGTGGATTCCTCTTGGAGCATTGGAAACGAACATTTCCAACTTGTTCGGGAGTTTCTGTATGATGTTGTAAAACAATTAGATGTGGGTGGAAATGATTTTCGGTTTGGTCTGGTCCAGTTCAGCGGAAACCCACATTCAGAGTTCCAGTTAAACACCTATCATACTTTGCAAGATGTCCTCTTCCATATTTCACACATGCCTTACATGGGGGGAGGAACCAAGACCGGACAAGGATTAGAGTTCCTAATTCGGAACCATCTAACTAAAGCTGCTGGAAGCAGAGCAAGCAATGGCATTCCCCAGATTATTATAGTGTTAACGGATGGACGATCCCAAGATGATGTGGCTCTACCATCATCTATACTTAAAACTGCTGAGGTAAACATGTTTGCCATTGGAGTGCAGGATGCAGTGGAAAGGGAATTAAAGGAAATAGCAAGCGAACCCCTTGATACACACCTATTCAACCTAGAGAACTTTACTTCTCTCCATGGCATTGTAGGCGACTTAGTTGCCAGCATTCGCTCATCCATGGCTCCAGAAATGGCTGGAGTAGAAGGAGGGATTAAAGACATCACAGGTAACACTATCTACTCTGCCATTGCAATATTTGTGTCTGAGGGAATTATTTGCTACTTTTCCATAATTTTAAGCATTTTGATATGTAGTGCAAGGGCATTTCAAGGTAACAATAATTAACTTTACTTCTAGTGCTATACTAATATTTTCTGTCTGTATGATGTGCGGCTAATACTAAATAGCATGCAGTGTAGAGAAAGAATGCAAGCAAAATGATAAGGGGAAAAGATGTCGAACAGAATATTGTTGCAAATATTTCCATTACTGTCAGATTTCTTCAAAGTACTGCACGAGTTATTCCATGCTTGGATGCTTGAATGCTCCTGCCAGGGAGTGTGTAATATCCAGACAAATAAAATTATACAATTACAATACACAGAATTTTAAGATTTTACAAAAATGACATAGGTGGTTCAAAGAGTAAGACATCTGTGTTTATTTGACTACTGTTACTGGTAGCTAGAAGAGAAGCCCTTCCCCCCCACAATGATTTGCAATTTATTAATTGTGGGATGTTTAGCCTCTCCTTAGTTGTAAGAGTTTGCCTGGAAAAGCCCTAAGATGCACATTTAAAGGGTTCAAAACAAAGGATTTTTTTCTTTCATATAATGCTTTTCTGCCATTACATGTGATTTCCCTGCCAGTCTCCTCAGGCTGTGCCTCTCCCCAGCTTTCTAATTATCTTTGTCCTCCTGGACAGACAAATGGACAAAGAGAAGAAAGGGAACCAGAAATCATTGGCTCCCAGCTGGATAGCAGAATTAAAAAGGAAATCTCCTGTAAATCCCACCTTTACATTAAGCAGAAGAAGAGGGGAGGAAATAATCTGAACAAAAACTATTTTATTTAATTAGTAAAAATTAGTAAAAATGATGAAATAGAGCAGACAATCTTATTGATTTAAATTTATCAATGATTATTCTGCAAGTCTGCATTCTTTCTTTTTATACCTTGAAATGCATGAAAGGAATAATGTTGCAAAAACAAACCCAAACCCAAAAGCTTTATAATATTTGCCTTGTTTTATTAACTTTTTATTCACTTTGGCTCAATTACGTTTCTTTGTGATTCACAGCCAAATGTTTTCATGAATAGGGCAAATAATGAGAGTCCTAGAGGAAATCAGGAAGTACTGTACTCTTCTCTGCTAAGCTATTTCATTTTATCATTTTATTTATTTATTAGATTTAACAGATTAACAAAGTTGGAAGGGACCTTGTGGGTCATCTAATCAAATCCCCCCTCCCAAGCAGGAGACCTTGCACCATTTCTGACAAATGACAGCCCAATCTCTTCCTGAACGCCTCCAGTGATGAAGCTCCCACAACTTCTGAAAGCAAGCTGTTCCATTGGTTGATTGTTCTCACTGCCAGAAAATTTCTCCTTATTTCTAGGTTTATTTATTTATTTATTTATTTATTTGGAAGTTCTTCTATGCCGCCCTACTCCCTAAGGCAGGGGTGGCCAAACTATGGTTCTTTGAGGACCTGTGGACTTCAACTCCCAGAATTCCTGAGCTAGCCATGCATGCATGGCTAGCTCAGGAATTCTGGGAGTTGAAGTCCACAGGTCCTCAAAGAACCATAGTTTGGCCACCCCTGCCCTAAGGACTCAGGGCGGCGTACAGCATTTTAAGGAACACCAAACAAATCATTAAAAACAGTTTAAAAACAATTAAAAGAAACATATAATACCATACATACGTGGGGGAGACATCAGATGTAGGGTTGTCTCAAAATCACCCCGCCTGCAGGAAAAGCCATGTCTTAATGGCTTTTCGAAAGGCCAGCAAGGTGGGGATAATTCGGATCTCTGGGGGAAGTTGGTTCCAGAGAGCAGGGGCCCCTACAGAGAAGGCCCTCCCACTAGGCCCCGCAGTAGAGCCTCCCTCTCCAAGTATGGTTGCAATTGGTGCACCAGGCGAACCTGTGCAAAAGCCCCCCTAGCCACAGCTGAAAGGTGTTGGTCTAATTTTAGCGGTGGGTCTAGGACAGTGATGGCGAACCTTTTTTTCCTCGGGTGCCAAAAGTGCATGTGCGCATGCTATCGCACATGTGTGAGTGCCCACACCCATAATTCATTGCCTGGGGAGGGCAAAAATGGCCTCCCCCGCTCCCCCGGAGGCCCTCTGGAGGCCGGAAATGGCCCGTTTCCGAACTTCTGGTGGGCCCGGTAGACACATTTTTCGCCCTCCCCAGGCTCCAGAGGCTTCCCTGGAGCCTAGGGAGGGCAAAAACACCCTCCCCCGTCCCCCCGGAGGCCCTCCAGAAGCCAAAAAAACCCTCCCAGAGCCTCCATGCGAGCCAAAAATCAGCTGGCCAGCACGCACATGCGCGCTGGAGCTGAGCTAGGCAACAGCTCGTGTGCCGGCAAATATGGCTCCGCGTGCCACCTGTGGCACCCGTGCCATAGGTTCGCCATCACTGGTCTAGGAGAACTCCCAAATTGCGAACCCGTTCCGAGGGAGTTAATTTTTCTCCCTCAAGAACCAAGGAGGGACAGTCGACATGGTCCTTCAGAGACAATATCCAGAGCCACTCAGTCTTGTCGGGGTTGAGTTTGAATCTGTTTCTCCCTATCCAGGTCCTAACATCGTCCAGGCATTGGCACATTACATCAACTGCCTCCCTGAATTGAGACGGGGTGGTGATGTACAGCTGGGAGTCCTCAGCGTACTGTTGAAAACTCACCCCATGTCTACAGATGATCTCCCCCAGTGATTTCATGTAAATGTTAAACAGGATGGGCGAGGGGACTGAACCCTGAGGCACTCCATAGGTCAGGGACCTAGGAGGCAACCTCTGTCCTCCTGCTAACACCGACTGCATCCTGTCGGCGAGAGAAGAGGAGAACCACCGTAAAACGGTGCCTCCCACTCCCAACTCGTCGAGACGATGCAGAAGGATACCAGGGTCAATGGTATCAAAAGCCGCTGAGAGGTCAAGTAGTACCAGGATGGAGGAATTACCCCCATCCCGGGCTCACCAGAGATCATCCATCAGGGCGACCAAGGCAGTTTCTGTACTGTAGCCACGCCTGAAACCTGACTGATAGGAATCTAGATGATCAGTTTCCTCCAATAGCCGAAGAAGCTGAAAAGCTACCACCTTCTCCACAACTTTACCTATAAAAGGTAAGTTGGAGACCGGACGAAAGTTCTTCAAATCCGCTGGATCCAGGGAAGGCTTCTTAAGGAGGGGTCTCACCACCGCAACCTTTAATGGCTGCAGTACGGATCCCTCCCTAAAAGAAGCGTTGACCACCGCCTGGATCCAGCTGCGTGCCACCTCTCTGCTGGCCAAAACCAGCTAGGAGGGGCATGGGTCCAATAAACAGATGGAAGAGCTCATCGCACCCACGGCCTTGTCCACGTCATTAGGGGAGACAGGCTCAAACTCCTCCCACAATGCTGGACTAAGACTTGCCCCTGTCAACTCAATGGACTCTGTCCAGCCGGAGTCCAGATTTGACTGGATCTGAGTGACTTTATCCGTCAGAAACTGCGCAAATTCCTCAGCTCTACCTTGCAAGTGTTCCTCGCTCCTCCCTTTAGCGAGGAGGGCGCGAGTCACCCTAAACAAGGCAGCTGGGCGAGAATCTGCGGATGCAATAAGAGTGGAAAAATGAGATTGTTTTGCCGCCCCTATCGCCACTAGATAAGACTTAATGAAAGTTCTTAGAAGTGTTCGGTCGGATTCGGTTTTACTGGCTCTCCAGCATTGCTCCAGATGTCTCTTATGGCGTTTTATCTCCCAGAGCTCCTCGATAAACCAGGGAGCTCTCTGGGATCCACACAATTTGTCTGAGTCCCTGGTGGCTGCTTGGAACACCGCAGCAGCAGGGGCATTAGATCGGATTACGCCTTTGCGTAATCCGATCTAATGCCCCTGCTGCTGCGGTGTTCCAAGCAGCCACCAGGGACTCAGACGAATTGTGTACCAGGGTTTCAGGTATTTCCCCAAGTTCCCTCTGAAATCCTTCTGGCTCCATTCAGCACCTGGGGTGGAACCACCTAGTTGGTCCTGCCTCCCTGCGGGGGAGGAGTGGGGCTGTGAAATCTAACCTCAATAGGAAATGATCTGACCACGACAACGGGGTGATGGCTATATCCCCTACATTCAGATAATCTCTCCACTGCCCCGAAAGAAACACTAGGTCAAGCATGTGACCTCCCTCATGAGTCGGACCCTGGATTACTTACATCAGGTCCATGGTTGTCATGGAATCCATGAACTCCTGAGCTGCACCAGAGGTTTCGCCCGCCGAAGGCAGGTTAAATCCCCCAGCGCCATAAGCCTGGGGAACTCCACTGCCAGGCTAGCTATCGCCTCAAGCAGCTTGGGCAGGGCCTTAGTAACATAGCTGGGAGACAGGTATGCTAACAAAAGGCCCACCTGAACCCCTAAGTCCAACTTCAGAAGGAGCATCTCACACCCGACAATCTCCGGGGCAGGGATCCTACGAGGATGCAGATTTTGGTGCGTTATAATAGCCACTCCTCCCCCACTTCCCTGGGGTCGTGAATGATGCTGCACTGAGAACCCGTCTGGGCATATCTTGGAGAGGGCTACTCCCCCCTCCTGACCCAGCCATGTCTCAGTTATACATACCAGGTCCGCCCCCTCCTCGATGATTAAATCACGTATCGCTGGGGCTTTGTTGACAATTGACCTGGCATTCAGCAGCAGCATCCTGAGCCCAGGGCCCTGAAAACCCTGGTTGCCAGGTACTCGGGTTAAGCAAGATGGAACCACATCGGAGGGGCCAGAACAAGGGATCGCTTGTAAATAGTGAGGTCTTATTCCCCGAGAGTGGCCCACCCCTCTGCTCCCGCCATACCTACCTCTCCCCATCAAGACCGGAATATTCCGGCTCTCCACCCCCCCAGAGATACCCCTCCCCTCCCCGCTGGTCCACTTCCCTTCCTGCAGGCCATCCATACCATTCACACGGAGCTGGGTAAAACAACTGGGACCCCCTCTGCTTCTGTTTGCACACTCAGTGAAGGGGGTCCAAGCGTTGGTCCCCAACTCACTCATACTGTCTTATCATACTTCATCAATCTACCCATTCGTTATCCCAATCGTAACCAATCTCTTTCATACTAACACCCACCACTTGAATCTGTCCTTGATCAGTTTCCATCCATTATTCCTTGTCTGGCCTTCAGGTGCCTTGGAAATAGCCTGACCCCTTCCTCTCTGTGGCAGCCCCTCAAATATTGGAATACTGCTATCATGTCTCCCCTGGTCCTTCTCTTCACTAGACTAGTCATGCCCAGAATTATATTCTACCCATCATGCTATCTATATTTAAATATAACTTTAAAAAAAGGCCTATCTGAGAAATCTGTACTAATTTTACCTCCAGGAAAGATTTTTCTCACTTTTAAAAGAGAATATCCATTGAACTATATTTCGATGTAAAAAAAAATCACATTGCAAAAATGATGAAGTGAATGGAAGATGCATCATTTTGAGTATCCTTAGAGAATTATGGGAGCCAAGATATGAAAGACTTATTATTGGATGAATGGAAACTTCCCTTTCCTGCAATTACTTTCCTGATAGCTACTTTCATCCCTTCGGGACTTTGCTGTCTGGCAGTTGGTCTCTCCCCTCAGTGAATTAGGGTTCTGGGAGCTTCATAAGATGCTGAGCAGGACTTCGTAGCTAGCCTTCATTAACAGAAGACTCTTGAGCCTTGAGGCAATAACTTATCAAGAGTTCATAAACACACATACCACTCTGCAGACAGAGCTCTGTATCAATGCTTAAGGTGATAATTTTGTATTGGGTAAAAATATAATAACTGCAAATGATTGTTCTAAAAATGGATGTTTCTTTCTACACTGTGTGCACAATTATTAGGCAAGCTGTATTTTTGAGGATTAATTTTATTGTTGAACAACTACAGTGCTCTCGGTCAATCCAAAATGTTAATAAACCTCAAACCTGAATATTTAAAAAAAGCTAAAGTGAGGTTATGCCTTTCTTAGGAGAATATCTATATGTGCACAATTATTGGGCAATTATTGGTGTACAGAATTATTATGCAACTAAATGAAAAATGAAAATTTCCCCATCTCACTCATTTATTTTCATTTGTTAAAGTGAGAATAATAAAGAAACAACTCAAAATTTACAAATAAACATTTCTGACAGTTCAAAAACAATATCAGTGACCATTTATAGCCACCTTTCTTTTCAATAACAGTCATAAGCCTTCCATTCATGGAGTCTGTCATGTTTCTTGATCTGTTGATGATCAACTTTTTGTACAGCAACCACCACAGCCTCCCAGACACTGTTCAGAGAGATATACTGGTTTCCTTCACCGTAAATCTCCCATTTAAGAAGGGCCCACAAGTTTACAATAGAGTTTAGGTCAGGTGAGGAATGGGGGGGCATGTCAATATTCTTTCATCTTTATGGCCTTTATTGTCTAGCCGCGCAGTGGAGTACTTCGATGCATGCGATGGAGCTTTGTCCTGCATAAAAATCATTGTCTTCTTGAAAGATGCAGATGTTTTCCTGGATCACTGCTTGATGAAAGTGTCTTCTACAAACTGGTAATAGGTTTGGGAGTTGATTTTGAGTCCATCTTCAACCTGAAAATGTCTAAGTACCTCATCTTCAATAACACCAGCCCATACCAGTACCCCACCTCCAGGGGTGAAATCCTCCCGGTTTGCTCTTACCTGTTGGTCGCCGCAGAGCCGATGGAGCTGGTGGCGTTCGTGGCACGGGGCTGCCCCCGCCCGTTTCCCCCACCCGCCTGGAAACCACCATTTGAATTCTTTTGCCCTCTGTGCATGCGCAAAGCATTCTGCATGCGCAGAGGGCAAAAGAACTCAAATGGCGGCATCCAGGCGGGCGGGGGAAGCGGGCGGGGGCAGCCCCATGCCGTGACCGCCACCGGCTCCATCAGCTCTCCGGCGACCGACAGATAAGAGCGAACTGGGAGGATTTCACCCCCACCTCCACCTTGCTGGCATGCTGATCCAGCCACGGGCCTATCCATCTGGTCCATCAAGGATCACTCTAATCTCATCAGTCCATAAAACCTTTGCAAAATCTGTCTTCAGATATTTCTTGGCCCAGTCTTGTCGTTTTAACTTATGTGTCTTGTTCAGTAGTTGTAGGATTTCAGCCTTCCTTACCTTGGCCATGTCTCTGAGCACTGAACACCTTGTACTTCTGGGCACTCCAGGTAGATTGCAGTTCTGACATATGACAGCACTGGAAGATAATGGGTCCCTGGTAGTTTCACGTTTGATTCTTCTCAAATCTTTGGCAGTTAAGATGCGTTTTTGTCTCTCAACATGTTTCTTATGACCCTGTTGACTATTTGCAACAAAATGTTTGATGGTTCTGTGATCACGCCCCAATATCTTAGCAATTTCAAGAGTGCTGCATCCCTCTGAAAGACTTGTTACAATTTTTGACTTTTCGGAGTCAGTTACCTCTCTTTTTTAGCCCATTTTGCCTGAGAAAAAGAAGCTGCCTAATAATTATGCAGACCTTGATATAGGGTGTTGCTCTCCTTAGGTCACACCCTCCCTCATTACACAAATACACATCACCTGATATGCTTACGCCAACTAAGCATTCAAGTTTATACAGGTTGGAGGTGGAAAATATGCATAAAAATGATGATATGGTCAAAGTACTCATTTGCCTAATAATTGTGCACATGGTGTACATGCATTCAGATATGATGCTTGGTTACTTGTGCCCAACAATAATGTGAAAAAATATTTTTCTCTAACAACAATTAGGCGTTTCAAAAATTTAACAGGTTGGCTAATTAATTAATCTTTTTTGCATGAGTTGAAATGACACCTTATGAATTTAACAATGCCCCCATATTAAACACTACAAGCAACTATTTTCAAATGCACAGTGGAAGAGATGCTCACTATTCTAGTAACTGCAAGTATTTACTCTTCAACAATATGCTCTGTGTAATTGGAAACTTTAACGTTGAAATTGCCTTGGTATATATTACACACTACCTTAGTTACTGCTTCCTTTTCAAGCCATCAGTTCTTTGCTGTTCTGAAACTCTAAAAAGCATGCTTTAATCTGCTTTTCATCAATACTTCAACCCTTCATTGTATTCTTTGGTATAAAGATTCTTCAGCAGTGACAAATTATCCAACTATTATATATACGGTCTTCCTGTTTCCTTGCAATTTGCAGTATTTAACAGAAAGTCTAAATATTTTTTTAAAAAAATCTAAATATTTTTAAAAAGTTAGTCCAAAAATTTATTATATAATTTTTTAAAAACTTTCTGAGTTTCCAAGAAATCTTTATCACAAACAGTAGTCAAAAAGGGATAAGGAGATATGGCTGCTCTTTGAGCTATACCTTTACCAGTTAATAGGCTTAGAAGAAATGAGAGTCACTGTATATTCAGACTGGCTCTTACGAGGTATATTTTAAAATTATGTTATATAACAGGCTGTCCCAACAGTTGCCGGAAAGAAGGAACATAACTTTATAAGTCCTAATTTTAGGAGTGTATTACTGATGTATAGCCATATGGCTAAGAATCTGATTACTAAAATAATAAACAGGAAATTCTGAACAAAGCTTACATATATATGACATATAATATTATTTACATAATATGCTATAATAGTATTATATATACTATCATATATGCATATAATATTATATATAATATATTCTTTTGATTGAAAAGTCTGAGAGTAGTTAACCCAGGATTAGATGATAATAAATCAGAAAGTTTAGGCTACTAGATTATGTGAACTGTTCCATGTATCTCCTTCCATAAACACAACTAGGTTTTTCAATCCTCTTCCTGAGTGATGGGTGCACAGACTTGTGCAAGGCGGTGGAAGAAACAAATTCAGCACTATGATATATTTATTCCACCAGCAAGCAGAAATATTATAGAGTGATTGGATATTACTCTACAAATTCTACTCAACTATGAGAGACTTGAAATGGATAATCTACATGATCATAATAATGTTAAAAATCCATCGTCTCAGTTGAAAAATACATTCTCCATGCAATTATTAGGTTCACTATTGTGGATCCAGAAACAGGCATAGCATATGTGGTTGGATAATTGTTATGACTGGATTTACCGCTTTAACACGATTCTGCATTACTTGATTGAATATCCAGTGGTAATATGTGAACAATTAAATAAGAAGTACATTTTTATTGTAATGTTAACATTCTATTCCCATAAATGACATATGCAAGGATATTTATATATGCTTACTTTCTTTTCTTTTGCACTTTGTTTTTATGTAAATTATAATTAGAAAATATGCAGACAAATATAATTGAATAATCTAATAATCCTTAGATACAGAAAGTATACACACACAAACATTTGGCTTTTGAATGAAGTATTTATTTAATTATTTAATTATTATAAATTGAAACATAAAATTTTATAAGTATGTTTCCCAGTTCCAAAAAAAATCTTTTCTTTATTATGTTACATTTTTAACATGATAGGCATTTAAAATCTTTTCTGATCTTTAAAAATATTTTTCTTAACTCCTATATTTTTTTAATTATTCCATTGCATTTATTATCATTAGCCACTTGACTCAAATTTGTATTTTGTAAAGAAATGCATGATTGCTTCATTTGCCATGCAATTCCATGTATTTTTCTCTGATTTAAGACCCTTGGGAGTAAATATATAGAGAATTCCAAATTAAACTGTTTCTTATTTTTGATCCATGTTGAATCTCAAAATGGAAACATTTTCCAATTATATTTTGCCACATCTTATGGGTGTAGGAAGTAAACTCTGGACTACATATAACTGAAATGTGGCATAAGAAGGCATTGTATATAGAAAAAAGCTTCTCCCTCCATGTACAAAGTTCACATTTCTTTGATGATGAAGTTGTTTTAGAGCCTCATTATATTTTAATTTGAGAGTGGCCCATCTGTGACTGCAAAATATAGTAATGTGCAAGAATATACAATAAGAAAACTGTCCTTGGGGCAATTTTTCTAAGGACTGATCATTCATATTCAATCAGAATGCAGAACTGGCAGGCAAGTTCCATTGACTTTGGTCACCACATGTTTTTCCCCTCCATAATCGTGTTTCTTGCTGTTTTTCAAAGAAACATGTTGAACACTATTCAACTTGCATGGATTCACTTGGTTTAATGCTTTCACCTGTTGCATTTCTCTTTTTTTCAAGCACAAGAATCTGCTGACATTATTTTCCTTATTGACGGATCAAAGAACGGCGCTGTCACTTTCTCAGCCATTCGTGATTTCATTGCAAATTTAATTGAAAGACTCTCAGTTGGAGCTGAGCTCATACGCATTGGGGTGGTTATGTTTAGCGATGAACCCAGAACTGTATTCTCCTTGAACAGTTACACCAATAAAGTTGATATTCTAGAGGCAGTGAAGGCCCTTAGCATTCTTGGTGGTGAGGAAACTAATATTGGAGACGCTCTTGATTTTGTCATGCAAAACCACTTCACCCACTCAGGAGGCAGCAGAATAGAGGAAGGTGTGCCACAGATTTTAGTGCTCATAAGTAACACTGAGTCTAGTGATGACATAAGAGAAGGCGTTTTAGCAATGAAGCAAGCTAGTATATTCTCATTTTGCATTGGGGTCCAAAATGCTGACAATGCAGAGCTTCAGCAAATTGCTACTGATGCAAGCTTCGTATTTACTGCCCTGGATACACGTAACCTTGGTGAACTTCAAGAACTCTTACTGCCAAACATTGCTGGAGTGGCCCAAAGGCTCATTTTGTTAGATGCCCCAACCATTCTTACAGAAGGTATGTATTTTTCAATGAACTGTTATCTTCGATTTAGTTATTTTTGCTCTTATATCAAATGTTATTTGCTTGATAGTAGCCTGAGGATTGAGAATGATGGAATTGAGGGTAGATACTTATGTGTAACTGCATAAACATAGATACCATACTGGCATGACTATATACCGAGGCACATGGAATGCTGTTATCTTCCCACCAAAGTAGTACTTACTTATGTACTTTGCCATTTAAAAAATGCACTAAGAAATAGCAGTGATGTTATTACTATTGCCACTATTATGACCACAATCATGAGCAGGAGTTGTGAAATTCCAAATGGCATTGCCAATTTTAACAGTTTTGCGTTTGCCTGAAATTTAGGACCTCGTCTTTCTTAGTTTTTTCAGGGAAAGAATAAACATCAGAGTGAAGGATGAGAACCAAGGGGGAAATCTTTGCTTGTAGTAGTGGCAAATACCTATAGCTTGGGTGTAGGATGAGGGTGGAGATTTGTTTTCTGAGCTTGTGGGTTGGTTTTCAAACGTTTCATTACCAGGCTAGGTAACATCTTCAGCAGAGTTTAGGGGATGTCATTGTCAGTGTTCCTCTGTTTATAAGGGCTTCAGGTGTGGGTGTGTCAAGTAAGGGTCTTGTGACAGGACTTGTGATGGATCAGTTGTGAGTCATCAGTGAGTCTTGTGATGGGTCTTGATGAGTCAACTATATCATCATATCAATTAAAAACCAGGATCCACAAACACCAGCTGGCACTCAAATGCCACGATCCCAAATCCTTAATCTCTTCCCACACCAACACCAAACAGCACCAGTTCGATTGGAGCAACATAAAAATCATTGGCCACACTACCACCCACCACGCTCGTGAGTTCATTGAAGCCTGGCACTCCACAAGTAATTCCATCAACAGACACATTGACCCACTACCAGCTATGAATACCTCAGAATCCAAATCAGCTACAAAGTCAACCAGAGACAGCACCAACCCTCAATCAACCCACGCAATTCCTCCCCCCCCCAGCAGTTCACCTCCCAAGGACCCTGATCTGAGGTAATGTTATCACAAGACTCATCACAAGACTCACTGATGACTGACAGCTGATCCATCACAAGACTTGTCACAAGACCCTCACTTTACACACACCCGTACCTGAAGCCCTTATAAAAAGAACACTGACATCCCCTAAACTCCACTGAAGATGTTACCTAGCCTGGTAATGAAACATTTGGAAACCAACCCACAAGCTCAGAGAATGAACCTTTACCCCCATCTTTGCTTGTCTTAAAAGTTTTGGTCTTCATTCTACGCAATGCACATTTACACATATCAATGCTGTTTGTTTAATCTACACATACAAGTCTGCCTGGACTTTCTACTTCAAAAAGGTCCACCTTTTTTATACAAGGTACCAACTTTACGCTTCCTCTAGGTCAGTGTTTTTCAAACTTGGCAAGTTTAAGTTGTGTGGACTTCAGCTCCCAGAATTTCCAAGTCAATAAACTCTAGATCAGGGGTGTCCAACTTGTGATGACATGTTGTTGTCATATGACGTATCACAACTTTTTTCCCCTTTGCTAAAATGGGGGTGGAGGTGGCCAGCGTATGATGGCCATGAGTTTGACACCCCTCATCTAGATTCTTCCTCTACTCCAAGTTTCAGGGTCTCAGCATTCTGAGATCCTTGTCTAGTGCAATCTTGAGGTTCTAGAATGAAATAAAGAGTCTACTGCAATTTAAAATGTGCATATATCTGATCTGCTATGGAACAGCAGGATCTGAAAGATAAAAGCAACTCGTAGAATGAAACTCTTAGTAATCATTCCTGACACCAAGATTCCAGATTGAAAAATGGTACCCATCAGTGTCCTGGTGATAGGTCAAATAACCTGCTATTTTTCAGTCTGGAATCTATTTCATAAATCTGTCTCTCTATTTTTCCAAGTTGAATATCCAACCCTGTTTTAAACTTTAAATAACCCTAGGAACAAAGTGGGGTGGGTGGGCTGAAAAGACAAGTAGGGTGGAAAAAGCTACATCTTCTTGCTTTCCAACCTCCAGGTTACCTGGTGGCCTTTGAAAAAGGGCATTGTATTTACCTGATATGCCCTTTCTCATAGGATGTAGCTAGCCTCCAAGATTGGGTTAAGACCACTTCTAGCCAATCGGAATTGAGTCTGAAAACAAAGGTATAAATAGCCTCCCTTATGGCTCATGCCCTCTCTTCAAGATGAGGGAGAAAGATCAGACTCTATATAGGCTCCTTGACAAGAATAAAGTTTTTGTTAGTGTACAACATAAAATCAAGCCTTATTAGTTTACGTATTTAGCTATATGCAAGAATAAAATTCTTATTAGCATGCAACATAAAGTCAAGCCCTCTTAGTTTGTGTATTTAGTTAAGTGCACTACTTAGCTGCTATGTACTTAGTTAATCTACCACGTAATTAAATATATGTATTAACTTGTCATTATGCGCCAATCCCTGTCCCTGAAGGGAGGGACTTGGAGGCTAGCTACACCCTATGAGAAAGGGCGTATCAGGTAAGTACAACACCCCTTCTCCATAGTGGGTGTAGCTAGCCTCCAAGATTGGGACATACCAAAGTAATCAATCCCTTGGGTGGGCTACCTCAGTCTGACTGGCGCTCCCCGTATTCTGCACCACCTGTTGCAAAACTCTTTGCCCAAATGCAGCCTCTTCGGAGCGAAAGCGTTCAGTTTGTAGTGGTGGATGAATAGTGTCAGAGATGCCCAGGTGGCCGCCCTACAGACCTCCTCGATGGACGCCCTGGTAGTCCAGGCTGCCGTGGTAGCAGCGCTACGTGTGGAGTGAGCAGTTATTCTGTTGGGTTGAGGTAATGGTAGTTGATCATATGTTCTGGAGATAACCACCCGAATCCAACGTCCCACCATGGAAGAGGATACCTTTTGGCCCATAGAGGCCAGTTGGAAGGAAACAAACAGTGCCTTGGTTCTGCGGAAGGCCAATGTCCATTGAAGATAAATGTCCAGGGCACGCCTCATGTCTAGAAGGTGCCACTGTTGTTCAATGTCATTAGTGGGGCAAGGATAGAAACTGGGTAAGATTATTTCTTGTGCCCTATGAAACTGAGAGTTCACCTTGGGGAGAAAGGTAGGATCTAGTCTCAGTATCACTTTATCAAGGTGGAATACACACAGGCCCGATCTCACAGAGAGAGCGGCTAATTCAGAAAACCTGCATGCCGATGTGACCGCTATGAGGAACACCAACTTATAAGTCATGTCACAAAGGGAAACCGATTGTAATGGTTCAAAGGATCCCTTTGTGAGTGCATCTAATACCCTTGACAACTCCCAAGTCGGACATAGATTGGTTGCCCCTTTGAGGAACCTACGAACTAAAGGGTGTGCTGAAAGGGAGTCCAAGGACTCGCATGCCAGCACTGTTGATGATGCTGCCACCTGGCAGCGGAGTGTGTTGGGGGATAGATCTTTGGTCAGACCTTGCTGTAAGAAGTGGAGGATGTTCACTACTGACAGATCTAGGGGAAAACATCCCTTTTGGAAACACCAGTTACAGAAGACCTTCCAGGTTGCTGAATATATGCGTTCCATGGATGGTCTCCTGGAAGCCAGCATGGTTTTTTAATATTGTCTGTGACGGAACGTAAAAACAGCTCCGCTGCCCCCCCCCATCCTGGGGAGGCTGTAAATTAGAGGTAGATGAACCGTGTATTCTCATGGCTGCTAACTCTTAACAAAATAAATCCGAGGTATAAAGTCTAATAAACACTTTTATTATAAAAGTACAAAAGATATTGATTACATCTTACCAGACAGAAAAATATGTCAGCCGGACAAAGGAAAGAAAGTAAGAACAATGGAATAATAATGACATGCGCAGTAGCTAATACATCACAAGACAGTAAATCACGAGACACTTTGATAAGAAATTTCTCTGTCTACCGTACAGTCCAGAGTAGCTCAGCTCAGCTCAGCTGGCAAATGCTAAAGAATGCAGTGACAAACCCCTTCTTTGTCAGTTGAGCAGACATCAGGTAAAGTCATTAAGTAAGGCACATCTTCCCACGCAGATACTTGTGCTGAGCTACTGGAAGTGGTTTGTTGAGCATATCAGCAATCTGATCACGTGTAGGCACATATTGCAATTTCACAAAACCTTGTTTCATTAATTGTTTGATATTTTTATAACGAATGTCAATGTGTCTGGACCTCGAACCTGTGAAATACGATTCAGAAATATAAATCACCAATTCATTGTCTTCCATCACTGTGATCGGTTGGATCGGGTGTGTCCAGATATCTGTGACTAAAGCATCAAACCAAGTTAGAGAATTACATGCATCAGAAACACAAGCATATTCAGCTTCAGTAGATGAACAAGAAACAAAATTCTGTTTACGCACTTGCCAGTAAACAGGATATTCACTTAAAAACATCATATAACCTGAAATACTTTTATGTGATTTCTTATCACTTGCCCAATCAGAATCAGCATAACAACATAATTCTGCATGATTAGTATGTGTTGGTTCTAACAATAACCTCATATGTTTAGTGTGTTTGAGATATTTCAATAATTTCTTAACACATGTCCAATGAAACTGTTTTGCCTTGCCTACATGTTGAGATAAGAGATTAACACTAAGTGCAATGTCGGGTCTAGTCCAACTACTAATATATAACAACAACCCAATAACTGAACAATAAAGTGTCTGATCCTCGAATTCAGGACTGGATTCATGTGTCAAGTTGTGAAAATCTGTTTGCATAGGTATGCGTCCTGTGTTAGCATCTTTTATGTTGTAATGATGCAAAAGTTGTTCAATTTTATCCTCTTGTAAAAGACTATACCCCTTCTGTGTTTTGACAATCTGAACACCTAGATAAATGTTAATGTGACCTAAATATAAGGTCTTTAAGCCTTTAGTAAACTTCTCACTCATCTGCTTATTTGGACCAATATAAACAATATCATCAACATAAACAAGAATTATCTCATATGTATTATCAGATCTTTTTGTAAACACACATTCATCAGTTTCGGACTTAAGCCCATTGAATTTAGTTTGTCAGTAAGACATAAATACCACATTAAATCAGACTGTTTCAGACCATAAAGACTTTTGTGTAGAAACCAAGTATCTCCTTCTTGAAGTTGGAACCCTGGTATTATCTAAGTTGTCTGCATGTATTTCTATATACCGTATTTTTCGGAGTATAAGACGCACCGAAGTATAAGATGCACCTTAGTTTTGGGGGAGGAAAACAAGGAAAAAAGGCCTCTGCCTCCCAGCAATTTGCCAAACAGCAAACAGCAAACAGTACAGATGATATACACTGTTTGCTGTGTATTTCTGTGCATGTGTGCCTGACCCATAGAAATGGCAAAGAATTGGAGAAATGTACATTATGGCAGTATATTAATCCCAGAAAGTTTTCTTACATGTAATCACACTAACTCCTCCTAATTATTTAAATAGATCTACTCCAAACATGACTAAGGCAGGGTTTCTCCGCTGGCTTATTTTAATACTAATACTTAATACTAAAACAGGACATTTCAGATTATACTTTTACAGATCTTTAAAATTGATGTGGCTTTCTGGAAATATTCTCTGCTATTTAAAAGAAGATACAATAGCACTGGGCCTCTTCAGAGCAAGCATTTATTTTAAAAAGCTTCTTCATTTTGTTAAGTTGTCTAGAACAATAATAAAGCAGTCTTTAAAAAAATAAGTCTAATAATTTGAACACTCTACAAACATTTAACAAAATAACATATTAACAGAATCTGCCTGTACCTAGGATAGAACTCACAACCTCCTGGTTGTGAGGCAAGAGCTCTATCTCTTGAGCCACAGCAACTCTAGCTTGCCTTCTTGCAATTTTAGCAGTCTAATATTGCCAGCAGTTTATCTCCCAGCACTATGTCTCATCACAGCCACCTTAGTTTCAGTTTCATTTTACCAGGTGGCTTGTAAGCCTCAGTCAGCTGTAGATCAGGAGGCAGTTTATCTCTTCTTGTGCTCTTCTTGTGCTTTTCCCTGTTTGCTGCAAAGAGGTAAATTGCTGGCAGGCAGAGGCCAAAGGGTGGGGGTGGCTGGGTGGGGCTACATTCGGTGTATAAGACGCACCCAAGTTTTCACCCTCTTTTTGGGGGTAAAAAGGTGCGTCTTATACTCCGAAAAATACGGTACCCAAATTTATTTGGGAGGGTTGATATCTCTTTCGATGATAATCACATATTAAAACGCACATTACATGTATATGCATACATCTAAAATGCTTTTTAGAAAGTTTTCCACTTAGAAAGGGCATGACCATGACTTTATCTCTTGGTCAAATTACTGCAACTTCTAAAACATGTACTATATAGAAAGCCAAATAAAAGTAGCTTACAATGCTCTTGGTGCGGCGGTACTGTGGTTGGGTCAGCTGCGCAGCATCACCAGGCATCTGTGCCTTGGTGTACAGGACCCTGACTGGGCAGTCCATGGGTGGTACTGACAGAATTAAGCTTATCGATTCATTATGCGGGAAGATTATACAGAAGATTATACAGAAAAAAATGTACAGAATTAAGTGCAAAAGGCTTGTTGCGCTTCCGTTTGTACCCTTCTGTTAAAATAGGTGGCTGATCCTAGACATTGTGGCAATCCACTTTCAGCAAATAGTATGGAAGTGTTACCCTGTTGTTCCAAGTTTAAGGGCGATATGTGCAGGCCAGAGGTATAAGGCCAGAACTGAGGATGAATAAAGAGACAATACTCACTTAGCCTTTTGCTCTGCTCCATGACAAGATCTGGGCAATGAGAGTCTCATTTGCTCATTGAGAATCATGTGAAAATTCAGGTAAAACAAACAAATATTTTTTTACATGGTAGTTCTTTATCAGGGCATAGCTCCTGATAAATGTCATGAAAATCAGAGCAGTGGTGTTCAGAATACCTTTATTTCCACTCTCCACGTGACATACTTTTCCTTAAGGAGGAGGAAATTTTTCGTTTAAGTCAGACCTTGTGTTTAATATATTCAGTATGCCCAACATGTTGAAACAGGGAATTCATGATGAAAGAGACCCCATGTCTTGGAACCTAGGAAGAGAGGTTCCACTTATCTTACTTTGTTGGAGTTACCTTCCATAGACTTGGAGCAAGCTGGCTGATAACCTACAGGCCAGGTGATCCAGGGAAATTGACCCTGTTGAAACTCCATGGTGCTACGCTGTGCCTGTTACCTCCCAGACTCCTGCTGGAAGGGGAAGCAGATGGGGACTGGAACCCTCACGTCCTGACCTGAGGATCCTTAGACCTCTCGCAGGTCAGATTTGAAACCACCTCCTTTTGTTTCCCAGTCTGGAGGCTGCTAGTACTGCCATCACAAATAAAGGTTTGACCTCTTTTTTAAGTTCCTTCTTTGTCATGGTGAGGTGGTATAGAGTCCCCTCTATTCACTTCAGGGCATGATATCTTAGACATATTTTGACTTTTGCCCTGTTTTTGTCTCTTTTCTGCCATTAAAAAAGTAACTTTTAGTCCAGATTCTGTCAGAGGCGTGTCTATGCAAATGAGCCTTACTTGCTCTCCTACCTCGTGTTACAGAAAGGAGAGGAAAAAATGGCTGTTGCAGCAATTTCAAGCCCCTTCTACTCTATGACTGCCTCTGCTCTGACCAATCAGTGCCGGCTTCGAAGGACTGTTTTTCGCCTTGGAAATGATCGGAGGTTATGTGGTGAGTGTTTAAAACTGCTCGCTGCCGCTGCCGTTGCCATTAGCTGAGTTTTTGCGCAGAGGAGCGAAGGGAGTCCCTGGTTGGAGCCGGCGAGGCCCGAAGCCCTCGCGAGGGGAAGGTAGGTGCGGGGCTTCCCTTCCCTTCCTTCCCAGGACTGGCCTTCCCCTCGCGAGGGGTTCGGGCCTTGCCGGCTCCAACCAGGGACTCCCTTCGCTCCTCTGCGCAAAAACTCAGCTAACTCAGTTTTAAACGCTCCCCGCCTAACCTCTGATAATTTCCGAGGCGAAAAACTGTGTATGCCCGCAAGGCTGGAAGGGCCGCCCGGCCGGTCTCTCCGCCTGCTCTGTGCGGGGCTCCGATAGTGCCCCTGCCCTGCCCTGCCCTACTTTGGTTAGGGCCCCTTTCCGCGCCGCCGCCTCCAGGCCCCCTGCAGGGATTGGAGGCGTCCCTGTGACCCCACCACCACCCTGATTTTCCGTTTCCATTGAGGGGTCGCTGAGTGGAGAAGGAGGCCTGTTTGGGGACGGGAAGGTGGAAGGGCCCACCAATGAATCCTTGCGGGTGCCGGGACGATGGCTGTCCCTGAAAGCCGCAAACCTCCCCCCCATCTACTCCTGGCAAAGAGGCTGCTCGCTGCTGCTGCTGCTGTTTTGGTCGCCTCCCCCCCCTCCCGAAAGGCCACGGTTGCGGCCCAGTTGGCCTCACGTTGCCTGGGAGACAAGATGCTCCTGGAAGCCCGGATGGTCCCTTTAAAACAGAGGTCTTCAAACTTGGCAACTTTAAGACTTGTGGACTTCAACTCCCAGAATTCTCCAGCCCTGCTTTAAAAGGACAATCCTTTAAATTTTGGTGTCCTTCCTCCGAGAGAGAGACAGAGAGAAATGGGGAGAAGCAGGTCAAGAGCCTGAGCACCACCGCCACTCACCTTGTTGTCACTGCAGTCTTTCCTGGAAATGTTCATGTTCATGATCCCCCTTGTCCCCATTAGTGGAAAGCTGCCACTGTGCTTTTTATAAGATCCCTTGGTGGAAACCATCCGGAGCTCTGAGCTGGTGCAGAAAGGGAAGGGGGTCAGCTGTGAAGAAGCAACTGCCTTCCTTCTCTGAAATTCACCTCTGGAGTTGATGTCCACAGGTCTTAAAAGTTGCCAAGGTTGGACACCCCTGACTCTAGTTATCAAAAGTCTTGTCAGGCTCAAAACCAAGAATGTCACAGGGTGATTCTTTCCTTGTGTCCAATCACACTGACTTTGCCAATAAAGAATTCTATTCTATTCTATTCTATTTATTTATTTCATAAATACATAAATTTTCTTGAATTTTAAATTTTAAACGACAGCAATCTACTAAAAAAATTCACTCAAATGAGAAAGATGCCAAAGAATAAAATAATACTATACATATTTTTTAATGTATTATATTTGTAAATTGTACTTATGTTGAAATTAAAAATATATATATTACAATACTATTTTTGCATTCTATGAAAATTTTTGTTGCTCCATATAGACCAAATTTTTAATCAGGAACCCACCCACCCCCGGTTGCTCCAAATTGACCAAATTTTTAATCAGGAACCCACCCACCCACCCCCGGTCAATGGTGTCCCTCTTTACCAATGTTAAAATCTGGTCACCTTATAGTAGAGCTGACGCTCTAGCGTACCCTCGACCCAGGGGAATTTCAGACCCACCTGGGGAGCTCGTGGAACAGAGGTAAATCAAAACTCACTGTGTAATATATCAGGCTGATGGAGAAATCTTCAAGGAGTTCAATGATCCTATGTCCTTCTGGCTATCGAACTATCGAACGAGTCTGATCTTTCAGGCTATAGAGTCTGATCTTTCTCCCTCATCTTGAAGAGGGGGCTGAGCCATAAGGGAGGCTATTTATACCTTTGTTTTCAGACTCAGTTCCGATTGGCTAGAAGTGGTCTTAACCCAATCTTGGAGGCTAGCTAAACCCACTATGGAGAATGTTAAGGCTTTCCCCCTGGAAGTCTGGATTAGAATAATAGAATTGTCTTGTCATTTAGTATAATTTACAATGGATTATGTATGAAATGCTCTGTCCCATAACCAAGCTTGAAAATGACTGGAGAGAGTCCAGATAATCTGTTTCATCTAGGGTACTTTGTAGTAGGATACTTCCTCAAAAGAGGGTTGGAGGCCAAGTGCTATTTATTTAGGACCCCACTCCCAAATCCATACAGGGAGGATCTCTCGGGAAGGATTGTACTGGCAGTGCAGGTCACATTTATCTGCAGCCCCAGGAAGGAACAAAAAAAAGAAAAGTTATAAAACTACAGACATTTATTATGTTCAACTATAATGTTTAATAATTAAATGACTTTTCAATCCCTATGAGCTGTATACAATATTTTATGGCAATATTCCTGCTCTAAAATTAAACCTGCTCTTAAGATTGTGAAAAACACAGTTCTTGAGTGTTTACCTAGTTTCTATGCTGGACAAATGAAAGTATATATATGAAAACAGGAAAGATGCATGTTATCCTCCTTTCAAGTGCAGTAGTCACTCTACCTAACATCTCAAGATTTGATAGTTGAATCTTTTTATTAATACTTTTACATCCCAGAGTAATAGATCTTTTGGAGCGAAAAGTGATTGATGTGAATTTCACATCTGATTCAGAATCATGTTTGCCCTAAGATCTATTATCTCCCACATCACCATTTTTGGACTGAAGAGGATTCAAATGATCTGCTTCATCTAGGATACTCTATAGTTGACTTGCTACTACTATCTCAACAACTTCCTTAATAACTTGCTGAGTTATTCTTCTGTTGGGGCTGGATATGTGTAGTCTGAAACACATATGTATATTATTTTTTTCTTATTGATGCCAATGGGTACCGGTAATTAGTTTGCTTCCACTCAGTGCTGAGTTCACCATTCATTCATTCATTCATTCATTCATTCATTCATTCATTCACATGCTGACAACCTATCTTCTGGCTTAAGGTAGCATACAAATGTCTATCAACAGTAAAATTAACTATAGCAATTAAAACTATTTTAACCCCCTCAAAATATTTTCAGCCCCATCCTAAACTGTAACAGGGAAGGAGAGTGATGAATCAGACTATCCTACCACAGCATGTTGTTCCATATTTGAGGAAAAGTGGAAACTATTGTTGAAGTTAAGTGTGTCTGTGGCAGACTGGGAAAAAGGATCCCCATGGAAACTCTTTGGGACAATTTGTATAGAAGTACATGATGTTGCAATAATAAAGCTTTCTTCACAGTTCCATATGAGAGCCATTACCATGTTATTTCAAGATGACAGGTTAATTTAATTTATTTTTAATGGGAATATCACCAAGGTAGTATCAAATCCCTTTAACTTATTCTTGGAATTGTGTGCTTATTCATAAAGCTGTTCACTTACTGATGTTGGTTTCCTGCAGGTTTTGGACCTAGGTATGTTTTGCTGTTATAAAGTTGTTTAGTTACCTTCTCTTGGTCTTTCCATGCATGGAAGTGGGAGGGGAGGCAGAATTTTATAGGCTTTGATGTTATTCTACTGTAAAGCCAGAAAAATGTAGTTGCATGAATATTACCCATGAATTTTAAGCAGAAATACTGAAGTGCAAAAAAATTATAAACATAAAGTTAGATTGAATATACTGTAACTCAACGATTAAAGTAAATTTCTTGTACAACAGATAGGAATGTTTATTTAATAATGCTTGCACTGATTCAGAATTTATTCGTGTTCTTCAATGAGTAAGCACACTGACTATGTATATATTGTTGCTTACAGTTGTTGAAGTCAATAAGAGAGACATAGTCTTCCTCATAGATGGTTCAACTGCATTGGGAACTGCCCCCTTTAATGCAATTCGTGATTTCGTGGCTAAAATCATCAACAGAATGGAAATTGGACCAGATCTCATTCAAGTTGCAGTGGCACAATATTCAGATACTGTAAGACCAGAATTTTATTTTAATAGATTCCAGACGAAAAAAGATGTCGTCACCAATGTTAGGAAAATAAAACCAATGGGTGGTGCCACACTTAATACAGGCTCAGCATTGCAGTTTGTTAAAAACAACTTCTTCACCAGTGCCGCTGGGGCCAGGATTGATGAAGGTGTCCTTTCCATGTTGATTCTGATTACTGGGGGTGTGTCCAGGGATGATGTTCTCCAATCAACACAAGAAATTAAAAGGAATGGCATTGTGGTCCTTGCTGTGGGAGCCCGAAATGCTGATCGTACTGAACTTGAACAAATTGCCTACGAACCAAGCATGGTTTTCACCCCCACAGAATTCCGCACACTTGCACTAACAGCCATCATTCCTGATGTTTTGTTATCTATAAGGTCACTCCCTATAAAAATTGTGGAAATACCATCAACAGAAGGTAATTTCTGTTCATTTTATTTAACACTTTTTTAAAGAAAAAGAACAACATATGTATGTATGTATGTGTGTGTGTGTGTATGTGTGTGTTTGTTTTTTATTTATTTATTTATTTATTTATTTATTTATTCATTTATTCATTTATTCATTTATTCATTTATTCATTCATTTATTTATTCATTTATTTATTTATTTATTTATTTATTTATTTATTTATTTATTTATTTATTTATTTATTTATTTATTTATTTATTTATTTATTTATTTATTTATTTATTTATTTATTTATTTATTTATTTATTTATTTTGCTGTTTGATTCCTGTCACTAGCTGGTACATACAGGTAGCCCTTTTTTAGTGACCACAATTGGGGCTAGCAACTTGGTCATTGCAAAATAGTCACTAAGTGAAACTGCAACTGTACTTAATTTACTTCAGCTTTCCTTGACATTACTAACCTGTGAAAGTCATGAATGAGAGGATTGGTTATTAAGTTGCTTTTTCATCACTATCGTCACTTGGAACAGTTACTATACAAGGCAATTGCTAAACAAGAACTGCCTATAGAGTCTATTCATTGCTTGAAGTTATTTATGGGTAGGTTTTTATTGTCCGTATTTAACTATATAATTTTGACAATTAAAAGTTGGTATAGAAAATATTGCATACATTGTAGCTAACATTTGAAAACATTGTTAGATATATTTTTCCATATATTTCTTTTGCCTACATGTAAAAATGGCAGGTTCAAATATCATGGTGATCAAATTAATAAATGGACAATGCTAATGGCATTGTCCATTTATTAATTTGATCACCATGAAGTTTCTGCTAAATTGAGCTAGCTGGAATCAATTATCCCTTATTCAGTTTCCATACTATTTAATTATTCAGTGATTACTTAGTTCATTTACAGCTATTAGCTCTTAATTAATAGCCATAACGTATTAGTAGAGAAATGCATAGATTCATCATTATTTTTTTTCTAAAGTCTTGTATATCCTCTTTCAAAATAATAGAAATACTTTTTCTCTCCCATCAAAGTTAGAATTAGATAATAATAAGTTCATTAAAAATTTAGCAATCCGTAATTTATTTTAAGAATTGATGGAAGGAGATTTTTTAAATAGGAAATTTAATCCCTGAGATGGTCAATTTACTTTCTTCTCCATCATCTATCCATCTGGTAATGTAACTGTTCGCTCTAATCTTATCATACAATACACAAGGAAGATGAAAACATTCGTTATAACCACAAAATGTTAGTTTTCTAAATGGCCTCCCCAATAATGTTGAATGTTCATAACCAATTTGAAGTTACAGTACATCATCATTAATTTGCTAACTTTCCAGATATCACTTAATTACCCTTAAATTAGAATATAGTAAAATCTGCAACTTAAACCTTTTTCAAAATGTACATTTCTTACTAATATTTTCTTGCATGGTACATATCACTGATGACATTTTTATTTTAGAACTGAAATTAAAAATGCTCTTAAATGTTGCTTTATTTGTGAAGATACATTTTCTTCCTCTCCGCTCTCCCCTTTTCTCTTTGCAAATATG
Source organism: Diadophis punctatus similis (assembly GCA_023053685.1). Classification (NCBI taxonomy): domain Eukaryota; kingdom Metazoa; phylum Chordata; class Lepidosauria; order Squamata; family Dipsadidae; genus Diadophis; species Diadophis punctatus. The sequence goes on from JALIGW010000031.1 coordinate 262,768, forward strand.
TAATATAGATGTACATTCCTCCTTTTAAAGAAATGTTCACTTCTGTAATTAGGTTAATCCAATTCTGCATGGAAACCAATTGCCCCATCCCACACCCCCAATTTTTTCAAGCCTCTTCAATGGATTGGAAAAAGTTGTTGAACAGTGTGGACGGGGTTTTATAGGGCACCAATAGGTACTAATTAGGGAACATTTGATAATAGGCAGCAAAAGATTTTACTTTCACTTTTTCCTTTGTTAGCATTTCTAAACATTACATTCCAAACATTTCTAAACAAGATCTCCATTTATGCAGACATTCCTACAGTTTTGATTGAAGAACACGGAATTCTCTGTATCTATATATTACTATCTCCCATGTCTGTCTGTAACCATTAATTGGACAAAATGGTGCATCACTGGACAACAATTTTTTCAACCAAGATACTTCAAAAGGGCTAAATTACAGAATGCCAGCACCTATTACTCCCTTGGGAAGGAAATTTGGAAAAGTTGTGGCTACTGCACTGCTGCAGCCAGATATCATCATGTGATCATCATTTCAAACTCTCCCTGCCAGTTTCTCAAAAGTCACTGGAGAAGCCAGCACTTGATCATGATTGCAAAGAAAATCTTTGCTTGTGGGAAGCTGGTAGGGAGTACTGGCAATCAAGAAACTGGCAGGGAAGATCATAAATTTCTTGGAAAAGTCTCCCACAGCTGTACAACCTGCTAATCTGCACTCATACTTCACTGGCCACTCGGGCACCCCTGTGCACCCTTCTTGAATGAAAACACACCCATGCATTGATCCCTGATCCATATAGCACCTTTCCCACAACCGCACTCATCCCCATGCACCATTCCCAACTCATTTAACACTTCCCACGCACTGCTGTGCATGCTTCCTGACTTGCATTGCACCACCACATGCCCTCCTTGAGTTGTACAGCATCTCTGATTGCATTTCCATATATTCTTCCTGACCCATGCTGCACTCAACCCCCACATGCCCTCCCCAACCCATGCTACATCCAAATCCTCCCTAACCTGCGTGGCACCTCTTCTGCATCCTGTGCATCCCCATGCACCCTTCCCGACTTGTGCTGCATTCCCATGCATCCTCTGCAACCTGCTCAAAATATCTTGCATACCCCCCACACCCTTCTTGATCCACAGTGTGCATTGCATTCCTCCCCATTGAGGGTGGTGTGCAGTAATATGCAGAGATGTGCAAGAGGTACCATGTAGATCAGGATGGTGCATAGGATTGTGTGAAAGTTGCCATGCAGATTGGGGAAGTTACACAATAGTATGCAAAGGGTGCCATATGAGTTAGGAAGGATGCATAGGTGTGTGCGAGACATACGAGTCAAGGGGTGTGGTATGGGTTGGGGAAGGGACATGGGAGTGCACAGGGGTGCACAAGGCTGTGACAGTTGTGGTGAAGGTCAGGGAAATTGCACGGGAGTGTGCAACTGTTAGGTAAGTTACATATCTGAAATGATGACCCAATGTGTTATGGTTGTCTAATCTCATCTAAAACTAATCTGTTAAAATTGGATTAATTGCAAATTGTATTCTTTGGCTTTCTATGTCATGGTCGATGCCTAGTAACATGGTTATAGCTCACTTGTGATCTAAAAATTTCTAGATAAAATTCAAGTTTTCAGCTGGTAAAGGGGTAGAAATAGGCCTAGTTCATGGCAGGAAATTTAGCCCTTTGAACATTATGTGGTCAAAGCAGAGCATTTCATATTGAAAAATTCATGTTGCCAACTTACATGTTTTTACCCCAAATCATGTCTGATTTTCAGAGGCTGCCTGGATAAGTCCCTGCAGTTTTCCTGGCAAGATTTTTTAGAAGTGGTTTGCCATTGCTTCCTTCTTAGAGCTGAGATAAAGTGATTGGCCCAAAGTCATCCAGCTGGCTTTGTGCCTAAGGCAGAATTAGAACTCAAGGTCTCCCAATTTGTAGCCTGATGCCTTAACCACCTATATCAAACTGAATCAAACATACAGGTGAAGATTTTCCAATTGACCTTATTTGACCAGATGATCAGAGTCTTTGGAAGACTTTCTAGCCCACTTGCATTGTCCACTGAATTCAGGGAAATAGAATCTTAATATCAGATTAATCTTTACACAGTTCCACATGCACACATGTAATTAGCAGTCATTACTTGCAAATGGAAATCTGAGAAATATCACATTTTAAAATGTAGTTGGTGTGTTTTGATTAATTGTGCAGTGGATGGCTCTTGATACTCCTCTCGGTTCTTCTTCTCTTCTCTTCATGGCTGTTCTGTCTTGTCCAGTCCTGTCCTGTCCAGTCCTGTTGTCTCTTGAATGAGGTATACATGTGTGTACCGCAGTTGCAAATGCACACATGACAAATACTGGTATGTTTTTCTATGAAGTCTCATGTTATTTTCTGTGCTCTACTGCAGTTGTAACCAAAAGAGATATCGTCTTTCTTTTGGATGGATCAGTCAACGTTGGAAATACCAACTTCCCATATGTCCGTGACTTTCTTGTGAACCTAGTTAATTCCCTTGATGTTGGAATTGATGATGTACGAATCGGCCTAGTACAATTTAGTGAGAACCCCAAAACAGAATTCTTTTTAAACAGCTTGCTAACCAAGGCAGATGTCCTTTCTCGTCTGAGGCAGTTGAGACTGCAAGGGGGGTCAATTCTGAATTCAGGAGCTGCACTAGATTTTGTGCGTTCCAATCACTTCACTGAAGCAGGTGGGAGCAGGAAAGATGCGAATGTCCCTCAAGTGCTAGTCTTCCTTGCGGCAGGGCCATCTGCTGATGCCTTCCAAGATGCCGCCAATGCCTTAGCTCGTGCGAGAGTGCTCACCTTTTGTGTTGGGGTTAGGAACGCCAAACTAGCAGAACTTCAGCAGATTGCATTTAATCCACAAATAGTATATTTTAAGGATGAATTCAGCTCTCTGCCAGCTTTACCACAGGAAATGATTAGTCCACTAACAACATATGTTAGTGGAGATGTGGAAGAAATTACGATCACATCAACAGGTAATTTGATTTTTTCATATTACATTGACTTTTATCATGCAGATATGTTTTGAGTGACATACTAATTTTATGAACTATTAATTATATCTTATTATATCTGATATTTTATATCTTATATTAACTAGAGGCAGTGCCATGGCTATGGTGCTGGGTCAGGAGTGGGACAGCTAGGCTCTGCTCTGCCTTTTAGGCACAGATGGCACAGCAGATGACTTTGGGCCAGTCCCAGATTCTCAACTGTGGTCCAGGAAATTGAAAAACACCACCCACTGGTCCAGCAACATATATTTTTTTATTATTGTTATTATACACATGCACCCCCACAAGAGGGAGAGTGATTGGCAACTCTTTCCTAGCAGAGAGAAGCGGGAAGGCCCAGCAGCAGGGAAATTGTCCAGTGGGAGAACACAACAGCCTGTTGTCCAGACTGACTATCTCACATGCCATTACCAAAATGTCTCAGTCCAGAAAGTTTTTTCTTAAGCCATCTTAGAATCAAGCCTTTTGAGCAAGTGACAGAAAGAGCTTAAATTGTAAATATAGGAATGCCAATAATATTTCCATTTCTTATCAGAATCTTAGGAAGATCATTGCTTGCAGGTCTCTTCCCATGTAGACTTCTTGCCATTCACTATTTCTGGATTTATATGTGGACATACAAATTAAAGAAATATTATGAAGTGGAAGTTTTATGATAAGAGTCCTGAATGGTGCAAGTGCTTTCAGGGTGCTTTAAATATTAAGAGAGCGAGAGAACAAGAGATTTCATATCATGCCCTTAAAAATATGGCCCCTTGTCCCAATGTGAAATATTTATACAGCCCTTCCACAGTCTGCAAAAGAGCCAAAAACAATTATGTTTTTGCAGGAGAAAAACTTTGCAGAATGAATACTATTGCTCAGTATAGTAAAGTGGTGATGCCTCATTTTCAAATGCAAACTTACCTATTGATGTTACTGTCAAGGGAATTATGTGCATATATGAATCAGTTCTTAGAAATACTGGTATCTGGAAACCTTACTCCTTAAAATACATTAGGAAAATATAGATAATGACCAGATGCCAACAAGTAAAGCAGTATATATATCTTTATTAAGGACAACAAAGTATATTTATATGGAATAGGTATTTCTTTTTCTTATTAATATAATACTGTGAGAAGAACCTTATTCCTTCTTCTGAAACTTAAGGTGATAAAGATCCCAACTTTTTATATTACAGTCTCCTTGATAAAAAGCAAACAGGCTACTAGTCAAGGGGCTAATTTAAGCATTGGAGAGGTGGTAGAGTGATGTGCCGTCCTACATCATGAGTCTCACCAGAAATGTAATAGGCACAATCCATTTAAGGAGCCAAGAGTTCAATTCCCTCAAAGTTGTAAATCACTCTATGATTCCACAGTTCCCTCTGATGCCATGTCAATTTTTTTCTTCCATTGTGGAAGCTTGTACCAAAGATGTAATCAAAGATGCCAAAGCAATCGCCTGAGTCAAATTATATTCCTTACTAATAAAATGTGAATTGGATTTCTTGTCACTTATATAAACAGAAATTCTGTAATAAAATGATACATACTGAATATTTTTACCTCACTTCATTCCAGAAAACAAGATTGATATTTTATTTTTGATTGATGGCTCAATGAACGTGGCTGGCCAGTTTCCTGCTGTTCGAGAGTTTGTGTCCCAAATTATTTCTGACCTGAATGTGGGGCCAGATGCTGTACGAATAGCTCTAGCACAATTTAGTGACAATGTAAATGTGGAGTTCAACTTTGACATCCCATCCAAGATAGAAATCCTTCAGAAAGTGAGAAGGATGAAGATGAAAGGAGGAAGGCTACTGAACATTGGAGCTGCACTAGATTATGCTGTAAAAGACATCTTTGTAAAACATGCTGGGAGCAGGATTGAAGAAGGCGTGCCACAATTCCTGGTTCTTCTTGTGGCTGGGAGATCAGATGATACTGTGGATGAAAGTGCTGATACCCTGAAAAAAAATGATGTGATTACTTTTGTTATCCAAACCAAGACCTCTGATCCAGTTGAATTAGAAAGGATAGTTTATGGCCCTCAGTTCATTCTAAAGGTTGATACCCTTTCTCAAATTGGAAACATACAACCTGAAATAGTCAATCTGTTGAAAACCATAGAACTTAAACCTCAAGGTATATTTCTTTATTTTTATTTATCACTTGATGTTCATTATTTTTTTAAATATTCAGATTGATTGATTGATTGATTGATTGGGGTGTTACCACACTGCAATCAAACAGCCATTGAGTGATATGAAAGATCTAATTTTCTACAGCCTACTAAAACCAGTCAGAAGGTGACACATAGGCAATCAGATATAATTCTGAAACCAATACGCTTTGGCAAAATTGCAAACATATTCCTCAGCTGAAAACTGACAAACCATTGTGGGCTGAATCCAAATTTAGAACAAAGTTCAGGACCATTTTTCATGGTCAATAAACTTGGAATGGGAAAAACTAGCTAGTTCTCCTTTTAGGAATTTTATTCTGGGAAATTTCCAGGGACATGTTTTGCTACAGAAATGCATCACCCATGGAACCTCTAATAATGTCATCTTAAAATAATAATAGAAGATTCAATTAGGGCTTCACAATATCACAGAAAAACCCCAGTTGTCAATAAGTGCAAGAAGCAAAAACCAATGTGAATAAAGATTCTAGTGACTCTAGCAGTCTCAGAAATTAAAGATTTTTCAGCCCTGAAACTTGTATCTAGTTCAATTTATTTGTCAGGGCTGTGGAAATACAAAATCATTTGGGGGAAGGGAATCTCATTACCAACTCTCCCAAGGACTCTTTGTAAATAAGCTGCTTTACTCTGACCCTAGTAATGGAAAAGCAACATTCCTTAGGAAGTATTTCAGGGTACAAATGTACCAGCTCTACCCTCTTTGTGCTCCTGCTGCAGATGACATCAGGAAAGCAACAATCCAGAGCATAGTCATTGGGAAGTGACTATGCAATGTAGAAAGCTGAGGAAAGAAAATTTGAAAATTATCAAAAATCAGTTGTATTATGAAGGACACAATGTTATTTCAAGTCAAATAATTTCTTCAAGTTCAATAGCAGAAGATTCCTCTGAGAAACTACTAGGTCTCATACACTCCATCTGGCCTATCAGCAAATTCTGAAATGAACATCTTTGGATTTCATGTCATTGTTCCTTTATGATGCCTTTTCTTTCATTGTTTTCCCAATCTTTTAAACTGTGTTAGTAGAACAAGCAAAGTTAATCCACTAAAAGATAAAAATGAACACATTCTAAGAAATGATTGATGTGAAGATGAATCTCATTTTTTCCTTCTGAATCTGTGAATCTGAAGTTCAGAAGAAGAATGATGTATTTCTGACAGATGGTTCAGATGGCTCCAGAAGTAGTTCCACAGAATTTAATACTTTTGTACAAAGAATTGCTGATAGTCTGGATATTGGTCCTGATAAAGTCCAGATTGCTGTGGCCCAGCACAGTAATACTATCAGCCTGGAGTTCCTTCCGAATGAATATTCTGTGACAAGATTGAGATGATCGAAGTCATCCAGAGATTATCTCCTATGGGCTCTTCATTTAACACAGGGGCAGCCCTTAATTAACTTGTTAGGGATGTGTTCCTGAGCCCACCTGGAAGCAGGATATCTGAAAGTGTCCCATAGTTCTTGATTTTGCTGTCAGCGAAAAAGACAAGATATGATGTCAAAACAGCTTCCTTGGATCTGAAGATGATCCTTTTAGCACTGGCATTGAAAATGCAGTTGTCACTGAGTTGCAGACAAATTCTTTCATTTCTGAAATTGCTGTCCTTGTTTCTGGTATTAGTGAACTGAATACCTTACAGAAACTTATTTCAGAGTCACCCAACTGACCAGGGCAGAAATAGAAACTTCAGCCACTGAGCTGATTTTTCCATCACTTGGCTCAGGGGATTTTTTTTTTATTATACTGTAATTTGCAACTTAAAATAAACAAAGCAAATAATGAACATGGGCCGGCCAAAATTAAGTGCTGCTTCTTTTCAAAAAGCACCATTTTCAACAGCCTGCTCACTTCAGAATTCTGGATGAGACAATCACATTTCTAGAACCATATAATTAGTAAAGCCAAAAGATATCTTTATGAACATTTCTTGAGATTTTATTTTTCTCAATCCCCCACCTCCCATTTCCATAAATAAGGCCAGAAAAGAATTTTCCTTTTTAAAAATACAATCACTATTTCTTTCCCTAATGCCCAGAAAGGTCATTATGAAAAATGATAACTGGCAGCCAGCTGTCAACCCAATTGCTGTTCTTCCAGATGCAGTGGGACAGAATGAAAGAAGAGAGTTGAAGGGAGGGAGGAAGAAAACAAGGAAATAATTTTACTGCTTCAATAGCCATCAATGAACCCCATCCACAAAATATTGGATAACCTCTTCTGTTCCGGGAGGAATTTACTGAATAGTTTTCCCACTATTTTCCTGCTTATAAAGGGGGCAGAAAATGTTGAATGACCACTGTTGGAGTGACTAAATAATTCTAGGTTATGTTCCTAGGTCACATTTCTTTTTCTTTTCTAAATATTTTTTGTACAGGGAGTAGGGCATGCTTGTATGCATTTATAGATACAAAAATTATGCATATAACTTCTGTGTTATTTTACTAGTGACCCGACTTCCCATGCATATTGACATAGAAAAATAGGCAAATATCCTTTATAATGATGATAGTCGTCTATATATTGAATATGATAGTCTCCTGCATATAGTAGTAGAATACCTGTTACTCTGTGGTATTCCATTTCAGAGGGATTCTAGGCTAACTGGAGTTGCACATCACCACAAACCATTATTTATTCTTCTAAATATAGATTAGAATTTCCAGATGTGTAAGATTCAAGCCATCACATAGATTTTTGTTAATATTTTATTCAATCAGTATCTTTGTTTCTATGCTACAAATGCTCTGGAAATGTCTTACATACAGTACATTCAATTCTAATAAACATACATTACATGAGTCAACAATTGCATAGCTTAGTAAAGCAAGAAGTATATATGGGTACCCTCTATGTCTCCCCCTGAGAATTTTATGGAAGAAATAGGCAATAGAAAAAAGTAACTAAAATTTATAAACATTATTTATCCATTTAATCAGAAACACTATTTTCCAATCAAAATTTCAGAGTTTATTTATTTTCTATAGCTTTTTAATAATATTTTGTACTGTGTGGCTGTTAATATTAGCTAATTAATTCCTTTAACCATGTTGAATTTATTTGCTAGTATAATTTTGACTGTCATCTAATATCATTTTTTGTTCTATAGCAGATACAAAGAAAGATGTCGTTTTCCTTATTGATGGCTCTCAGTTTGCAATTTCTGAATTCCCTTCAATTCGTGAATTTATCGAACGTCTTGTAAACAATATGAATGTGGGTTCAGATGCTACTCGAGTAGCTGTAATTCAATTCAGTGATAATCCCAAAGTTGAATTTTTGCTGAATGCACATTCTACCAAGGAGGAGGTGCTAGCTGCAGTGAGAAGACTACGTCCCGGAGGTGGGAGGCAAGTGAACCTTGGTTCCGCTCTAGAATATGTGTCAAAGAATATCTTTACAAGGCCTTCTGGGAGCCGCATAGAGGAAGGAGCACCTCAGTTTTTAATCCTTCTTTATTCCCACCAACCTCATGATGATACAGAGAACCCGGTACACCTGATCAAAGAGATTGGTGTGGCTCCGCTTCCTATTGGAAAGAATGTGGATCCTGAGGAAATGACCAAAATAGCACTTAGTCCTGATTATGTATTTCAAGTGTCAACTTACCAAGATCTACCTAGTCTGGAACAGAAAATATTAACCCCTCTTACAACATTAACTACCCAGCAAATACGAAAAATCATTACTGATACAAGTCACCCTCCAGGTAAGGCGATTTGTAGGACTGTCTGCATAGAACATTTCCCCATCATCTGCCTATCTTTCCTGCTTCCTTGTTGCAGTGACTAGCATAGAGGTGCATCATTCTTGGCATTTGGCAAGAAAGAGCTGTAGTATTTCTCTAGGCCCAAGCCTAGTTTCATTTCTGTATTGGGATCAGTACATGACAACCATCTCACTTGAGAACCAGGGTTGCCACATTTTCAGGGATCCAAAGCACCAAACAGAATTGTAAGATGTGTTTTTGATTTAATAAAAAAAAGTAGAGGAAGATAAAGTGTAAGTTCTGCATTTGACCACTGGTCCTTTTGGACCAGATTTACCTCTCAACTGACAGGACTTTAAATTGTCTACTGCTGCTAACCCAGATTCTCTTCACTGAGACAGGAGCTAGCTAGGGGTTGAAGCTGCATATTAAACATGAATTCCTTTCTGTGAGAAAAAAACTGGTCTTATTCTGTTTTCTCATTCTCCCCACCCCTCATTGTAGACATTGACAGTAAAGCAATGGACATCGTCTTCCTTGTTGACAGCTCTGATGATGTCAGACCAGATGGACTTGCTCACATTCGTGATTTTATTTACCGGATTGTCCAGCAACTAGATATCCAACCAAGCAGAGTGAGAATTGCTGTTGTCCAGTTTAGCAATGTAGTGTTTCCCGAGTTTGACTTAAAAGCCTATCCGGCCAAACAGACTGTGCTACAAGCCATACGACGCTTAAGGCACAAAGGCGGTTCTCCCCTGAACGTTGGGAAAGCTCTGGACTATGTCATGAAGACTCTCTTTATCAGATCAGCAGGAAGTAGGCGAGAAGATGGAGTCCCCCAGCATTTAGTCCTCTTGCTTGGAGGGAGATCCCAGGATGATATCAGCAGGCCTTCTATTCTGCTGCAGAACTCCCGGATTAATACTCTGGGAATTGGAACAAGACAAATAGACAGTGCAGAATTGCAAAGGATCACCAGCAATCCCCAAACTGCATTTATTGTGAGAGATTTTACTGAGCTCCCAGCAATAGAAAAACGGCTCTATTCAACATTTGAGATAACAGAAGTGCCAACTGAACTACCTACTGATGTTATCTCCGGTTAGTCTTTCATTTTTAAATAAAACTGTGGAGTTGGAATAATATTCATGGGGATTTAAAGAAATAGGTGTATGAAAATGAAAATTGCTTTCAATAGCACCTATAGCTGGAGTCAACACATTGCTTTGTATAAAATAAAATAGAAAGTTTGCAACAGAGCTATTGCATGAAAAGGCAAAATTTAAAATGTAGCATTCAATTTTCTTTATAACATTCAAAGATCAATATAGTTTTCACATTGTACTTTTTTGCATGTTTAATTAGAGGTTCAGTTTAGAACTTGCTTTTGTGTAAACAAGGTAGAATGAAATTACCCCCTCTAATCAATAAATCTAGACCTCTTGGGTAATTCTGCCTTGCAGCCTAAGTTGCTTGTCTCTGATAGAGCTCCGGGTGACTCTCAAACCAACTTCAAAATTTCCAGTCTAAATTTCAGTGGGTTGGTAACAGGGCCAGAATGTTCTCAGTCTAACTTTGGCTACTTATATGACAGAAAGGCAAGCCTTGGTGCTTGGCAATTGGACAGCTGAGTCTACTTTTGCCTGCCTTTTCCTTTTATGGTTTGTTTTCTTTGTTTTCTTCTAATGAGCTCCTTTCCTTTTCTTTCCCAGATTTTTGCTCACACAAACACCTTCATCCCTGCTTCACATATTATTATCTCTATCATCAACACAAAACCCTTCCTTTTTCTTTTTCCCTTTTATGGTATCATTATACCCTCCCATGCTACCATAATTAAAGCAATAGCGAGTGAGTTGTTATTTTTTTCCATATACCCCTTTATTATGCAAACTTTGTTAACAAGGAAGAACTGATTGTTCAGCTTCATACACATAAAGGAGCAACTTTTAAAATAAAAGGTGTGCTAGAGTCCACCTATCCCCTTCCAGTTGGTAGCGATTTGTGTTTGATTTTCTTTTTTTTATATCTCCCTGACCAAGGGTCGCACCCTCTGTTTCACTTCTCTCTCTCTTTAGAGGCTTGCTTTTACTTTTACAATATCTCTAAGCTCTGCAGGATTGTTTAAGATTTGCTTTATGTGAGGAATAAGATGTTGACACGTTTCTTGAACAAACTAGTAAACAGTTTATTTAAATGCAACTTCTCAGTAATTGTCAAGTGAATTTGTTACAGCCACAAGCAGCTATTTAATTATTTCTTTTTCTTTCCTAGCTCTCCTGACTAAATGTAAGAGATCCCAGTTCTTTTTTGTTTCTAGGCCTATAGATAAGAGCACGTTTCACTGTTTATCTCTATCTACAAATTACTCAATATATATTAATCAATCTTGTTCCCTGACCCTGGCTCCTGCTTCCCACAGAACTACCTAGGGCCTATCTTTCTCTCCTGTTAACCTCCTTCTTGGACAGTTAAACTCAGGCAGAGATTCATTATGATCCTTCCCTCTTTGGAAGTTACACAAATCAGAGCTCTTCTCAACTCTTCTCACTAAATCCTTTCCTCATGGAAGTTACACACACTGACAGAGAGCTTTCTTCACAGCTCTTCTCACTAAACCTTCCCTCCTGGAAGTTACCAAAAAACAGAGAGCTTTCCTCACAGCTCTTCCCACTAAACCTTCCCTCCTGGAAGTTACCACAAAACAGAGAGCTCCACATCTCTCTCAACCAGGCCTTTTATAGTTCCTGGCCCTGCTATCTATGCTCCAATTGGCTGTCTCTTATGATGTCATCTATCCCCCCTCCCTTCTGGAGCACTGGGATAAACACCTCCCCCTTTCTACTTACTATATATTTTAAAAGCTGTTTGGCTCTATACTTACTTGTTTAAACAGTTCCTTTTAACAACATTTTAACTTTATACAACCACTTGCTATTTTACATTCAGTACCTATATGTGGGCACCACAAGGTGTTAAAAATTAAATATGTTTTAAAAGGTAGTAAAGAAAGGGGGAAGGGGATCTTTGTAGTACTGTGGGCAGAAGATAGAAAAGTAAGGAAGCATGCTTCACCGAGCCTGAACAGAAGCCAAAATGGTGGATGGATTGAATGAAACATGAACTTTGAAAGGTGAGGATAGTTCATTGACCGAATGGGCCATTGATGGATCAACTGAAGATTATAGGAAAAAGGTGGAGAACATATTCAGTGCTGCAATTCAAGCTGAAATGGCTGTCTAGGGCAGTGACCAATCATTGGAGGAGAGGGGCCTTGGTACTAGAATAGAATGAAGTGCCAGAGATAATATGCTCTGGAGAGCTTAAGACTGCTTTGCTTGGGGAAATAAATAACTTTGAATTGTATTTAGAAAACATAGGGTAGGGCTAAATCTGCAATGGGCTAGGAAGGGAAGAGGACAACATCATGTGTTCCTGCAGTTAGAAAGAGGTCGGTGTCCTGCACTGATGATGACCCAAGCAAGTTGGGATCTGCACCTTGGCTATACACCAATTTCATCTCATGTTATATTTCAGTTTCATCTACAGAAATTGAAAGCCATGTACAATACTTGGGAAGGTGGACTGGACTGTTTATTTAATTAAGATAGATGCAATAGTTTTTAAGCAAGGAATTTTTCAGAAGGTAAAATTATTAAAATGAAAACTGTTTCATTTATTTATTAACAATGCAACAACAGACAGCCATTCCACTGGACAAGAATGGAAAGAAAATAACTCCCCACAATCTCAAACTCTCTCCACTCTACTTTTCTTCCTTCTTCTTTCTGTACCATCTATGGATAACAAGCCACTCCTAGGCTTACTTCCTCAGAACTGGACTTGATCTGTTGCCTTAAATGGAATGTGGATTCCAGATCCTGAAAATTTGGGAAATTTATCCTTTATATGGAATGGAATGGAATGGAATGGAATGGAATGGAATGGAATGGAATAGAATAGAATAGAATAGAATAGAATAGAATAGAATAGAATAGAATAGAATAGAATAGAATAGAATAGAATAGAATAGGAAGGAACCTTGGAGGTGTTCTAGTCCAACCCCCTATACCAATGATGGCGAACCTATGGCACGCGTGCCATAGGTGGCACACGGAGCCATATCGGAGGGCACGCGAGGCGTTGCCCTATGTCAACTCCACGGGCAAACCGGAAGTTCGGAAAAAACGCACTTCCAGTTTGCCGTTGGGCTGTTTTTCGCACTCCGGAGGGTTCAGGGAAGCTTCCTGAAGCCCCAGAATGCGAAAAATGGCCCAGCGGGCAAACCGGAAGTTCGGAAAAATGCACTTTCAGTTTGCCGTTGGGCTGTTTTTCACACTTCTGAGAGTTCAGGGAAGCTTCCTGATGCCCCGGAATGCAAAAAAACGGCAAAATAGGCAAACCGGAAGTTTGGAAAATGCACTCCCGGTTTGCCATTGGGCTGTTTTTCGCATTCCGGAGGGTTCAGGGAAGCTTCCTGAAGCCCCGGAGTGCAAAAAACAGCCCAATGGACAAACCAGAAGTGCTTTTTTCCGAACTTCCGGCTTTCCCGGTTTGCCGGTTTCACCGTCCCAGGCTTCAGTAAAGCCTTTGTGCGGGGGTGGGGGTGTGTGCGCATGTGCAGGGGGCAGCATGGGGGGGTTGTGCACATGCGTGGGGGGGAGGGAATGGGCAGGGGTATGTGTGCGCGCGCTAGCGCGGGCACACACCTCCTTTTGACATGCGAAACAAAAAAGGTTCGCCATCACTGCCCTTTACCATTTCAGACAAATGGTTATCAAATCGCTTCTTAAAAACTTCCAGTGTTGGAGCATTCACAAATTCTGGAGACAAGTTGTTCCACTGATTAATTGTTCTAACTGTCAAGAAATTTCTCCTTAATTCTAGGTTGCTTCTCTCCTTGATTAGTTTCCATCATTGTTTCGTGTCCTCCCATCAGTTGCTTTGGAGAATAGCTTTACTCCCTCTTCTTTGTGGCAACCCCTGAGATATTGGAACGCTGCTATAATCTCTCCCCTAGTCCTTCTTTTCATTAAACTAGACATACCCAGTTCCAGCAACTGTTCTTTATATGTTTTAGCCTCCAGTCCCCTAATCATCTTTGTTGCTCTTCTCTGCACTCTTTCTAGAGTCTCAACATCCTTTTTGCATCATGACGACCAAAACTGAATGCAGTATTCCAAGTGTGGCCTTACCAAGGCATTATAAAGTGGTATTAACACTTCACTTCAGGGCTGTCAAACTGGCGGCCTGTAGGCCGGATACGGCTTGCACAGGCCACACCCAACCCGGCTCCACAAAGACAACTTCGTAATACATCACGATCTGGCCCACAATGCAATTGAGTTTGACACCCCTGCTTCACATGATCTTGATCCTATCCCTCTGTTAATGCAGCCTAGAGCTGTGTTGCCTTTTTTGGCAGCTGCAGCACACTGCTGCCTCATATTTAAATGGTTGTCCACTAGGACTCCAAGATCCCTCTCACAGTTATTACTATTGAGCAAGGTATCACCTATACTGTACCTGTGCATTTTGTTTTTCTTGCCTAAACGTAGAACCTTACTTTTTCACCATTGAATTTCATTTTGTTAGATAGCGCCCCAACATTCAAGTCTGTCAAGATCCTTCTGTATCTTAAGCCTATCTTCTGGAGTGTTGGCTATTCCTGCCAGCTTGGTGTAGTCTGCAGATTTGATGAGTTCCCCAGCTATCCCCTTGTCCAAATCATTGATGAAGATGTTGAAGAGTACAAGGGCTTAAAACAGAGCCTTGGGGTACCCCACTGCATACTTCCTTCCATGTAGATGCAGTTCCATTGAGGACTACAAGTTGAGCGCAGTTGGTCAGCTAGTTGTGAATCCATTTGGTGATGCTGTCTAACCCACATTTTTCTATTTTATCTAGTAGTAGGTTGTAGTCTACTTTATCAAATGCCTTACTGAAGTCCAAGTAATGCTCTCCTCATCCGACACAGGAAATGCAAATGTTGGTTTGCACGCTTCACTAAAGATAACGTATGAGAAGACCAAGTCAGATTGTTAGTTATCTGCACCCCCAGATATTTAATACTATTGACCATCTCTACAGCTGCAGCCTTGATATAAAGTAGAGTATGACTATGCTGGCTCTTTTTAAAATTAACAATGATCTCCTTTGTTTTGTTAACATTCAAAACCAGGTTATTTTTATTGCACCAGTCCACCAGCCTGTTTGTAAATTACCTGGTCTATTTTAAGTGGGGCAAGAGACATTTCTCTAAATTGCTCTTTTCTTTTTCTCTGCCTGATTTTGAATTGCTGTAGCTTATTACTTTCTCTGGATTTAATTTATGTACTTGATCATATTGACATAATGTTTTAAAAATGGGATTCAAGAAACTTTTGCACAGTAGGGGGATTCAAGAAACTTTTGCACAGTAGGAGGTTGCTATGTTCTTTTCTCCTGGTAGTGCAGATAATTGGTCCCTTGAAATACAATTCTAGCTTATTCACCAATAAGATATCAAAAGATGAGAGTGAGGAAAAGTGCTATTCATTGTGTAAGTGCTTATTCAGAAAATACATTATGATTGCTCTAAATAACAATGACTAGAGTTATATTTGATTAATTCTGTGAATACAGAAATCATGCACATTTCTAGTCATACTGATTAAAGCAAAATGCCTTAAAATGAACTAAAACCTGTTTTTTTTTCTTTTAAATCTTTTAGTTAGTAAAAAACAAGGTGATATTGTCTTCTTGCTGGATAGCTCTATCAATTTTGGGAGAGACAATTTCCCCGATGTTGTTGAATTTATACATGACTTAATCGATGCTATTTATGATGAAGGCGATTCCATTCGAGTTGGTTTAGTACAATACAACTCTGATGTGAGTGATGAATTCTTTCTGAAGGATTTCTCTGACAAAGAGCATATCTTAGAAGCAGTGAAGAAGATAGCCTACAAAGGAGGCAGAATTGCCAATACAGGAGCAGGTGTCAAGCATATCCAAGCAAAACATTTTGTGAAGGAAGCTGGCAGCAGGAAAGACCAGAATGTCCCTCAGATTGCTGTCATTGTAACAGCAGGCAAGCCAGAAGACGATGGGGAGGCAGCAGTCTTAGGGCTGTCTCAGTCGGGTGTCAAGGTCTTTGCAGTTGGTGTGAAAAACATTGACCTAAATGAAATTACGAAGCTCTCCAGTGACAGCACAACAGCTTTTAGGGCTGCAACTCCCCATGTCCTCTCAGAGCTCAATGAGGCTGTTCTGGTGACCCTGAATGATGTCATGAGAGAACAATTATGTCGTGGTGTGGTGGAAGTCTCCAGAGGTAAAGAAAATCTTATTCAATTTGTGTTTCTGGTTGGGGTTTTTTTTTTTTTTTTGCTTTATTTTACATTTAGAGATTTACACAATACTGTACTGTAATTTACATATGTAGCAATCCTTTGTTTTTGTTTCTCTTATTTTAATATTCAATTTCATAAGAGCAAGTATAGGTGGTATTTTTATTTTTATTTATTTGTATTTAAGAAAATGTATATGGCCACCCAACTCACTCTCACTGACTCCAGATAGCTTACAAAGATAAAAATCCAATATAAAAAGAATAAAAAGCAATAACCACCACCTGGTGACAACAATTAGTCAATCAAAAAGTGACTTGATGGGATCCATCCCACTCTGGGTTTCCCAGGCTTGTTGTGAAAACCAGATCTTCAGGGCCTTGTGAAAGAGTGTCAAAATGGGGGCCAATCTTCTCTCTGTGAGATGATGTTCCACAGGGAGGGAACCAACACAGAGAAGGCCCTTCTTCTTGGTCTTTGACTTATGATCACAATTGAGTCCAAAATTTATGTTGCCAAGCAAGACAAGTTAAGTAAGTTTTACCCCATTTTACAATCTTTATTGCTGCAGTTGTTAAGTGAATCACTGCAGTTATTAAGTTAATAAAAGGTTGTTAAGTGAATGTGGCTTCTTCATTGTCTTTGCTTGTCAGAAGGTCACAAAAGGCAATCACATGACCTCAGGACACTGCAACTGTCATAAATACGTGCCAGTTGCCAAGCACCCAAATTCTGATCACATGACCATGGGGATGCTGCAATGGTTGTAAATATGAAAAACAGCCATAAACAACTTTTTTCAGTGCCATTGTAACTTCCAACAGTCACTACACAAATTGTTGTAAGTCAAGGACTACCTGTATGTTATGTAGTCTAGTCTTAAGTGTAGCTATTTATTAACACTCAAAGTTCTGTGTTAATACAAGTTTGGGAAAAAATAACACAAAATGGTCAGACTGTCTGGTTTTTCATAGAAAGCTGATCATAGTGCGGTGTTTTGGATATTGGATCAAGTAATGTACTACTGGATATTAATGAACAGTGCAAACAAAGCAGCTATTCTTGACTAGAAATCCAGAAATCACTTTTAGATACTTCTTATTTTTACATGGTACAATTTAACAATTGTTTCTCTAGCTACCATGCCATAAAATAAACCATTCCCTTTACTTTATGTATGATAGATTTGCCATTTTTTCTATTCTAGATTGCAATCTGGATGTTATACTTGGATTTGATGTCTCAAATACTGTACAAGGGCAAAACATATTTAGTGTACAAAGAATGCTGGAATCAACAGTTGAAGATATTCTGAACAGGATCAGCCAAATGCAGAAAATTAGCTGCACTCCCAACCAGGCACCCACAGTGCGTGTAGCACTTCTGGCACAGACTCCCTCTGGAATTGTAGAAGCCTTTGATTTCTCAGAGTATCAGCCGGAGTTGTTTGAAAAGTTCCAAGCCTTGCGAAATGATGGACCATATGTGCTCACAGCAGACACCCTCAAGTCTTACCAGAATAAATTTAAAACAGCTCCTACTGGAAGTACAAAGGTAAATGTTGACTCCATTTTCATTTTTGGAAAACAAAATCCTTTTGCTGCATCAAAATATTATTCTACGGAACACCACCCCCACCCCCAGGTGATTGCTGTGTGGTGTACATGTATGACCTGCTGGAATAGTGAAAGTAAAACAAATAGTTGTGAGTATTTAGGCTATACTGATGCATATGTATGTGACTTTGAGGAGTCTACACCTGCAGCGCTAGACCAGTCAAACTGACCAGCTGAACTGATCTACTGGAATCACAGAAGAAAAGGGGAGGGTGTATGAAAATATATACAGTATAATAATTTGCAGCAAGTATATTTAAAGAACTGTGCTTAGTGTGTTGCCTTGCAAAAAGTAATTGTGTCAGCAGTGTATAAGTGTTAATTGCTTACTTCTAAGAGTCCTGAACCTCAGGCCATTCCTGAATATCAACTCAGTGACTGGCTGATGTTTTCACTGAGGAGCACTTCACAACTTATCTTTATAAACATGAAGCTCTTTTTCCATAGGTGGTGATCCACCTAACTGATGGTATTGATGGTGCTATGGGACCACTGGCAGCTGCATCAGCAAATCTAAAGAAAGAAGGTATGTTTTGTAAGGCTTTATTTTCATACTGACATAAAAAATCCTTTTAGTTGGGATTTCTGAGACTACATACATATATTATTTTTTATTATTATTTTGTGAGATTTATATACCGCCTCACAGTGCAAGCACTCTCTAAGCGGTTTACACCAGTAAGCAATATATATTTATATTGCCCCCAACAATCTGGGTCCTCATTTTACCTACCTCGGAAGGATGGAAGGCTGAGTCAACCTTGAGCCGGTGAGAATTGAACCGCTGACCTGCTGATCAGTGTCAGCTAAAGTGGCCTGCAGTACCTGCCTCTAACCGCTGCGCCACCTTGGCTCTTTTTATATTCACACTGATCAAGTCTTTCAGATAAATGAATATAGAGTAACCCTAAAGCATATGCCCAGTGTTTACAACCATTAACACAACATGACTCTTTAGCTTTTTATCCTTTCATTGAAATATTAAAGCCAGCGCCTTCCTTATAACCATGTTCATAAACATTGACAGAAGTAAGTAGGTTTTTTTCTTTTGCAGTTGTTTTATCATCAATATGTCCACAAGATATTTCTCCAATTTCATTGTTAAGACATTCTTGATAGTTTAAAATGAATGCTCCATTCTTTTCTCACTTGAAGCAGCCCTAAACCATTGCAAAATTTCTTCTTCCTACATAAAGAATGGGGTGGGTGGGTGTGGGTTATTAGATTAACTTGTTCTTTTGGCAAGCAAATGCTGTTGTTGCTGAACTAGGTTTTCAATCCAAGATGTTCTAAGAAATAGGCTCAGACAGTGAAAGAAAAGCACTGAATAATGAAATGTTGCTATAAAAAGAGTGATATCCCTGATATTGTCAAATACTCAATGTATAAAGACCTCCAAGATCATTGCTATGGTTGAGTAAGATGGGAAACTGTTCCTGAAGATAGAAGCAAGAAGAATGTACTCCTAAACTGATTACATTTTAGGAATATTTGAGATTGCACTAGTAATTTGGTGCACTTTCTTCTCAAAACAGGACAAATCTTGGAAATAAACATTTGAATCAAAATGTAATATTGGCTGCCATCATCTATATAGTAATGGCATCATATTTGTCTGTGGCTTCATTCAAAGGCCTAAGATGAAGATGTTCATTTTAATGTGACTTTACCTAAACTGTAGTACTCTTGAACAAATATTTTTACAGTGGGTCCATAGTGAAATGAATATAGCAATAACGAAACTCAGCTAGGGCATTTCTTCTTTTGGGGTATGGGTGGACAAAATAGGGAATGCAGGTGGCTGGAGAAAGGTTTGCATATTTTGAAATTCACAAGTTGGATGAAATTCTTATTTTATTTTAATTTTTATATATTTTATTTTATATATAATTCTTATTTTAACTCTTAAGAAGCTTTGGCTAGAAGAGTAGGGACCTCTTCCACTAAACTTCGTTGGAATAAGCATATGGTCACATAGAGTCACATAGTAATCTCAGGAAGTATTGAGTAAAATGCTTTATTTTCAAAAGACCCAGACATCATTGTGAGTGCACATTTAAAAAAAAATCTTTTTCCAAAATCTATTAATTCTTACAGGCTAATCTAAATTTTATGTGCTTCTTCAGTAGAAACAATTGATAAATACAAATGTATTAGGAGAAGATGTACATGGATACACAGATGTACAATCTAACAATGGAGAAATTGTTTGCCAAAATACATATATAGGTAGCCCTTGGTTTATAACAACAATTGATCCCAAAATTTTCATTGCTAACCAAGACAGTTGTTAAGTGAATTTTCCCCATTTTACAACCTTTCTTAGCTCAGTTGTTAAGTGAATCACTGCAGTTATTAAGTTGATAACATTGTTGTTAAGTGAATCTGGCTTTCTCATTGATTTTGTTTGTCAGAAGGTCACAAAAGTTGATCACATGAGCCTGGGACAATGTCGCAATGACTATAAGTGTAAAAAACAGTCATAAGTCACTTTTTTCAGTGCTCTAGTAACTTTGAACAGTCACTAAAATGGTTGTAAGTCAAGGACTACCTGTAATATAGACTCAGTTACTTTTTTAAAAAGTAAAAAAGCATAAATTAAAAGAATAATATTGACTGATTTAAAAGGGTGGCCTTTTGGATATTATAGAATAAAAAAGATTTGCTTGAGAAAATGAGGGGAGAGAGAGAAGCTAAATAGAACCAGCTTATCTAAACCTTTCTCAGATAGATAAGAGGATAGAATCCTATAGGATAAACATTATCCTTCAGGAATTATGAACAATCATTCAGGATGGATTCCCCCCCCCCCATGTTCTCTAGGTGTCAAGGCTCTTATTCTTGTTGGATTGGATCGAGTATCTAATTTTGAAGAAGCAATGAAACTGGAATTTGGACGTGGCTTTACTTATAATAGGCCTCTCCAAGTGAATCAGCTGGATATAGATTTTGAAGTGACAGAGCAATTGGTAAATAACTGAAGTCTATACTTTATTCTTAATGACATTAAAAATAATGTTAATGGATATATATTTGCAAGTACTTATTATGTAACAATATTGCATTTTTGAATAAATGTAACCATGTTTTTTTATACCTAATGTACATTTTGTCCATAAAAATGTAACTTCTGTGAAGTTTCAGAGATGAAAAAGCAAAAAATTACAAAGCAGTTGCCCTCAAAGAGGAAGGGGTATTTATGTAAGCCATGTTATTTGTTCTTCTCATATAACATTTTTTTATATTAGTGAATGGCCTGATCAATTACCACCCAGATACTCTTTAAACAGCCTCTGCTGACCTGTCACTTCTTTCTGGGCATTGCAAAGGCTATTTGTGGCTGCTGTCTTTGAATGAATCATGATGAAAAGTTCAGAATTATTGAATTGGGAAACTGCTGTGCCAAATCAATATCCCAGATGGATCAATCAATAAAGCTAATTTGAGGGTTACTAAACAGCAGACCAAAGTCTGCTAAATTCCTGAATTTGACCCATATTAGAACTGAGACATTTTGTATATTCCTACAAATCAGTATGGTACATCACTGTTGTTAACTCCATAATACAGTTGAGGAAAAGGGACATTTAAGTTAAGAGAGAAGCTTGCTAAAGGCTGCCTGATGAGACTGTGGTAGAGGTAAAATATGAACCAGCAGTTTTCTGATTTGTATGTCAATTTCCCCTCTTTCATGCTGCAAGAGCGCTGTGTGATATAGTTTTGTTAGCATGATTACAACTTATCTAACTACCGGTATATACTAGGGTTGCATAGTATTTCAGATTTGAAAGTGAAAGCATGCTTTGGAGTTACTTGGCATCTCCATGTTCTCTGCAAGACCTTTGATGCTTCCAAGCAGAAGTGTTCCCAGCCCCACTAAATATTCCAAGGGTTTAAGGTTTCTTGGATTCCTGACTTTCCCCTCAATCTTCCCACACAATGCTTTCTAGATTAGGAATCTAGGATGTATCCATTCTTGAAAGATTGGTATTAGCCATTTGCGGTAAACTAGAGAAGAATCACAGCCTGATGAGCCAATTCTACTTTATTATAAAGTTACATTGACAGAATCTTCCAAGTATGAAAGTGCAATTACTGCCAGACCCCCCCAGTCTCCTTTATAACCAGAAAATGTAGAAAATGTCTCTTCTCTGTCTCCTGCCCTGCCCACTAGGGTTTTGTGGAGGAGTCCTTAATTGGCTCATATATTTATCTTTCAGCCTGTTTTAGTACTCTTGTCTTTGAGAAATGTATTTGTTTTTCAACATCTGATCAATTACTATATTAATAATGTTTCTCCTCCTTCTTGTTTTCAGTACTTTTTCATTCTCCAAGCTATTATTTCAGTTAAAGCTCAATATTGCACAAATGTAACTGTGAACAACATCAAGTGCACATATATGCATTTTAATAATCTATTTTTTACTTAATTAGTAGTCTGTTTTATTCAGGACAATATTGCAGAAAGATCATGTTGTGAAGTCCCATGCAAATGCTCTGGACAACGGGGAGACAGAGGATTTCCAGGCACAGTTGGAGCAAAGGTGAGATGTTTAACATGGGTTTTACAGTTTATAATAAGGCATCTATGGGAATGAGGTGGATCTGTTCCAAGGAGAAATACAAAAGATGCCCAAGGTTTTGAACTCACTTGCAGTGATTCTCTGGATCCCAGCAGTCCTTGTATAGTGATCTCTATATTGTATTCATGATGTCTTATCTAGAAAGCATGTTTTCATCTATGATGTCCATTTTATGTACTTAAATTTCTAGTGTTAAAATTGATATGAATTTCATTTCAGCACCTTGTTTAACAAAAGCTTTTGGCTCAGAATTTGGAGCTTCTAGAGTTAGTTTTGATACTCAGTGTCACATTTCACCTGTGCTTGACAGTACTTGATGAAAGATTTAAAAAATAGAATGCAACTCTATGGAAGGCTTTGCTATCTAGGTGAAACTCTATAAACAAATTATATATTGATCTGTGTATTAGAGATATAATTTTAAATGAATGAGATAACATGAATGCTCTCAATATATATAACATTAGAAAATCATACCAGTGGCTGGAAAGGGTTAAATTTAAAAAATAGCACCGAGGCACTGATCATAGCGGCATAAGAAAAAGGCTTGAAGCATCAGGTCTTTAGAAGCACGGGTCTATCATATTAGACAGGATCCAAGGTGCAGACTATGCAGAGGGACCCCAGAGACAGTCCAATATCTACTGGTAGGATGTAAGATGGAGGCAGGAACAGCACTAAATGGCACAACCAAGTTGCTGTATTGTGAACAAGAACATCCTCACAGTGTATGGGCTTAGACTCCCAAATCCATATAGGAGATCCCACAGAAGGTCATAGAGAATAATAGGGCTAAGATCCTGTGGGACTTCCAGATCCAGATGGACAGACAGGTACTAGCCAATCAACCAGCCATTATGGTAGTATACAAGGAGCAGAAGACAGTGGCAGTAATAGATGTAGCAGTGCCAAGCGACAGCCATATCAGAAAGAAATAGTATAAGAAACTGAAGAGGTTCCAGGGCCTGAAGGAAGAACTGGAGAGGACGTGGAAAGTAAAGGCCAAAGTGGTCTCAGTGGTGGTAGGAGCGTTTGGGGCTGTGACGCCTAAGCTGGGAGAATACACACCCTGCGTGTGTGTGTGTGTGTGTGTGTGTGTGTGTGTGTGTGTGTGTGTGTGTGTGTGTGTGCACGCGCGCACACACACACACACACACTCATACACACACACAGAGTTTATGTATAATCTCAAGCTTTTTTGAGATCATATTCAGATATTTATTGCAATGACTTACTATATTTTCTTTGTAAAAAGGCAGAATTGAGCTTAAATATAAAATATAGGATATTCAGAATACCATCTCAAGTTTATGTATAAATATGTTCTCTGTGTTTTAAAGGGAATTCCAGGGGAAGATGGCTATAGAGGCTATCCAGGAGATGAAGGTGGACTGGTGAGTAAATGTTTCTCAACAGCTTAACTTCTACTTGCAGTAGCAAGGAATCAGGAGAAAACCATCAATACTTTTGCTGTGAAGATGGATGGAGGGATGAAGGGGAGGAGGAGGAGGAGGAGGAGGAGGAGGAGGAGGAGGAGGAGGAGGAGGAGGAGGAAGGAATATGGTATCACAACTTTAGTGCTGCAACAGTCTTTGGTTCATGATGAACAGAATATTAGCAACATTTTGCTTTTTTCTTCCATGCTTCATATAGATTAAAACACAGGCTATCTTTTCTTACCTGCTATGCACAATAACAAAAGATCCAAACCTTATCTAGAGTTTTCACATGTCATTTATATTCTATGTGAATCTGGAATCATGTATTACCAATATACATATAGACACACACACACACACACACACACACACACACACACACAAAAAAACAGACATACAGACACACACACACACACAGATACAGACAAACATTCAGATTAAATGTGCCATTAAGAGACATATCTCTATTTACACAGTTTCTTAACAAGGACAAACAGCAAGGCATTAGGGTGTCATATAAAACATTGTAACACTACTATCCAATGCTGAAAAGCTAATGTTAAGCTAAACAAACTTCTCTCTTATGGAAATCAAGTGAAGATGACTAAGGAGGCAATAAGCCTATTCTTTTGCATCTAGAGTACAAAGTACTTCACTAAAAAAGAAAAGAACAAAGAGGAATTTTTGAGGCACATGTTGGGCAGATTGTAATTGTGCGTTGATGTTAGGAGGAGAACTAAATGTCCTCTCAGAACTGTGTATCAAAAATCCTCACTGTAATCCGGCTTTAAAATTTCAATTTGTGCATAGACGTCTTTCTAAAGCTTATTGCTAGTTGGGAAACATTTTTGAGAGCATTGCTATTGAGGTTGGAGTCACATCTTTGCTTGAGACAAGCTTTGGAATGGAGTCCATTATTCTAGTAAGGTCCCAAAGTGTACTTGAGTCACCAGAATGCCAAAGAGAGAGACCCAAGAAGAGGCTTGGAAAAAATATCAGCTTTTATTTGTACAAATAAGAACTGGGTAGACCATACCACAACATACAAAGAGCATGCAGTGAAAGGCCACACCTTGGGGAAGGTATGGCATCCTTTTATACCTTCAGAGACATCAGCTTAGTACCCAATTCTGGCCCACTGGCCCATGCCTTCCTTGTAGCCCTGCATTGGCTGTGCAGCAAGGAACAGGGGGGCTGAATGCTTAGCAACACAGGTATTTGCCTGATGTAACCCTGCCAAACCATGACATAATCCGCACCAGGCACTGACTTGTACACAAAAACAAGATACCAGGAGTTAGATCACTGGTAGAAGCAAAGAGACCGCCTGCTGCCACAAACTACCTCCCATCGACCAGTGCGCTCCCACAGAGAGGGCCTCCTCGGGGTGCCATCAGCCAAGCAGTGTAGGCTGGTGACGCCAAGGGGGAGGGCCTTCTCTGTGGGAGCACCCACCCTCTGGAATCAGCTCCCCCCAGACTTAAGAACCATTCACGACCTGTCCACCTTCCGCCGTGCCCTCAAGACATATTATTTTTATCAAGCCGGGCTGGCGTGAAAAAGTTTTTGGGGTTTTTTAAATTTTAAGATTTTACCAAATTTTAATTGTATTAAATCACGGCCACATCGAATATTTTCTTTTAATTGTATATATATTTTAATGTTTATATTGTGTTTTTACTTGGCTGTTCACCGCCCTGAGTCCCCTGGAGAAGGGCGGTACATAAATTTAATTAAACTAAACTAAATGGCAGATGCAATTCTAATTCTTAGCAAAGCAGTTCTCACAGAAGCAAAACAG
Organism: Diadophis punctatus similis; assembly: GCA_023053685.1. Classification (NCBI taxonomy): domain Eukaryota; kingdom Metazoa; phylum Chordata; class Lepidosauria; order Squamata; family Dipsadidae; genus Diadophis; species Diadophis punctatus. The sequence continues at coordinate 288,505 of JALIGW010000031.1, forward strand.
CACCAGCAAGTTATTATTATGTCCCAGTAATTCTACCTATTCTACTATTATTATGTCCCTTCACTAGTATTGCATTTTATATGTCTCATTGCCATGCTGGAGTCTGATTGAATTTTGAGCAGGCACGTGTGCGTGTGTTTGGATGAAGGATGTAAAAGAAAAGTTGCCTCTATGAAAGAAAGTTAGACCCTATGGCCTTGCCCATTGCAAGTAATTGGATCCCAATGGCCCTGGATCGAATATGATCTTTGGACTGAAATTCCTTGCAATCACCTGTTTTGCATTATAAAAACTATATACTTTTAGTTGACAGGATTGTCTGAATGTAGCATGATAGAAACATTTCATATTCTAATAACATCCAATGTAATATTCTTGTTACAGAATTTGACATCTCCTTTTCTTTCTAGTATTCATGTGTCCATTTTCTTTAACTTCCATCACTCAGAAATATGTTTGTGACTGAAGAGGTATCCATGCTGACTTTCATATGTCTTTCTTTTTTGTCAAAGGGTGAACGTGGACCCCCGGGGATAAATGGAACCCAAGGTTTCCAAGGCTGCCCAGGTGAAAGGGGAATGAAGGTAAAGGAAGAGAATTGGGCTCTACAGAAAAAGAACACATACTGTATAGACTTCTCAATAGACACCAACCCAGTTTACACTAGTTCACTACAATCACATTGTAGCATCTGATAGAAAATTACTCAATAGTATTGTCCAAATACTTTTAGGGGTGGGGTGGGGAACAGGCAAGCTCTGAGAAGAACAGGAGACTAAAAAAAAAAAAAGAAAGTTTCCAGAAGTTAGAAACATAATATATTTATTGAATTTACCTTAACCACTCATAGCCTACACACCTTCTCTAAATGGGTAGTGAGATTTCAGTGAATTTTTTAAAAAATAAAGTGTATGCATCAAACTGTGGTCTTTACAGATAAATTGAGACTTTCTTACTCATTGAGAAACAATCTTTTTTTCTGGTTTTTTTTTTTTGTTTTCTATTTTTGTCTTCTATTTATTATGAGGTCATTCCAACTTTTCCTTAATTTTATAGAAAAATGGAAATAATTCTAACTGTGATGGTTATCCGAATATTTTTTGACTACTCATTTTCTTCTGTAGCTGTAGGTTTTGAGAAATTGAATAAATTTTTAATTAGATAAATGATAATTCTTTCTTTTTTGTAGGGGGGGCGTGGATTCCCAGGAGAAAAGGTACGTAACAATTTCAATATAACAGAAGAAGAAAAAATACACATTTCCCTGTCTTATATTTTTCTCATTGTCAATTTCACCTCAATATTTCTTTTTTGGGATTATAATAATTAATTGCTTTCTTTGATTCTGTAGGGTGAATTAGGGGAAAATGGGCTTGATGGAATAGACGGAGAAGAGGTGAGTCATTTGAGTTACTTTTGGACTAATAAAGAACATGAAATAACATTTCTTTCTGGTTAGAAGTCATTTCAGTAACACACTTTGATTAATAAATGCAATTAATTTGATTGCTTTTGCCAGGGAGAGAGAGGCTTTCCAGGTGTTCCTGGGGAGAGGGGGAGCCCTGGTAGACAGGTAAGTGTAATTTTTTTATTATTCCAAAACTTCAAAATTGAAAAGAAAAAACTCCAAACAACCAAATAATGTATTGCTTGTTATAGAGCTACAAGAGACTTCTGGGAAATCAGCAAAGTTCTCAGTTATTTTTTTCTTCTTCATCCTAACTGGAGAGACTAATCAGAGATAAGATGCAGCCCAGTTGTATCTCTGAATAGGCCATTCACTGAAGAAGAAAAAATGGAGACGGCTGGCCTAGTATCCTTTGTCTGGTTATTCTTTTGCTAGAAATATCAGCCAGGGCAAGGTGAAAGTCACATTAATTACAGGAGTCCATTGTTATGGGCAAAGGTTTTGATATTTTGGAAATAATTTCTTCATAGGGTGACAGAGGAAGCAAAGGAGAAATAGGAGACCCAGGTGACCATGGTCTTCGAGGCAATCCGGTAAATATGTTGAAAGATACTGAGATGTTTATACTTTAGATTTCAAATTCCAGGAACAAAGAAAAAAAAAGGGGAAAAGGGGGGAGATATTTTTTTCTTTATATCTTTTTTCCTTTCCTATATTTGCTATATTTTTAAATGTACTTATTATACATGTAAAATATTTTAGTAATAACTATTTTTTAAAAGATTTAAAATTGCAGCAGATTTAAGATGTTAACTATCAGAATGGGTAGGCTTGACGCTTGCAACAATTACTTTACTCTTATTGAAATCTTGAGGTCTATGAGGTAAAAGGGTGTAAAATCAGGGGTCAGGAGAACAGTACAGAACACTTCAAAGCACATGCTGAGGCTAGGAAATTGTTTTCAGAACTGAGCTACCAGTCCACTTCTATTTTTTCTCAGTCTCCTCTATTTCAGAATCTATTGGCTGTATTACCAATCCCTGTAATGGGAAGTTGGGCAGGATGAAGTATCTGCAAAGATGCATGCTATTGATGTCTAAACTTGTATCTGCTCTGAGCTGGAAATAGTTGGGCAGAATACAATGTCATGAGTGAGGCAATATCCAGAGGGAAGGGAGTAGTAGACCCTGGAGGTGGAGTAAAAAGAGTTAAAATCAGCCTAGAATCTCTACATAGCCGCAAATGGACTAAGTCCAATCCCTCTTGAATTCTGTTTACCCTTATTCTTAATTGACTAGATTCCTAGGCATAGGCATGAATTGTAATAAATCAGTTTAATTGGTGGTCCTCTGACCATATCTTGAGTTATAACCTGTGCATCTTTGCCCTTTCACATTCATGTTTTTAATTCTCAGTTTCTTCTTTCTAATTTATTAAGAGATCTGTGATTTTTGGTTACTTATCAGAGCTGCCAGGAGAGATTCATTGCATAATTTCTGTCATCTAGCAGTTAAACAGGAAAAAACAATCAGAAAAGAGAGGCAACAATCCCAATTCAGCATCACAATACATGAACTAAAATCTAGATCGTAAAGACATTTGTTTCTGCATAAATTCTTCTAAAAATAATCTGAATCAATGAGAATTCTCATCCATTCTTAATGAGGTTTTTTTTTTGCCATTTCATGCAAATATTAAATTGTGTGCAGGATAGAATACAAGCAACCAGTACCCCAAATTCCAGGAGTAGGACAAATTTTTCATCAGTGCAATTTTGGGCCATAAAAGATTTAAACACAAAATTACTCTGCTTTGTAAACCCAAGCAAACCAGAATATTTCCAAGAGGCCCAGGGAATCATTAAAGTTATCTTTCCATGTCTATTTCCCAATGTAAGTATGTTAGTTAGCTGAAGCAAATTATCAAACAAGGTCAAAGTATTCAGTGATGTGAACAAGATCTATGTATCAACACTTCTAAGTAAGGATTTCTTTTCCTGTAGTCTAGTCTCCTAAATATCCACCTACGTGCTTAGAAAAGTTAGAGAAATGAAGAAAGCTCTGGATTATAAGATGAGCTTTGTGGGTATATCAGGATTGAAAACAGTCTTTCTCTGAATTGTATCTATCACTATGTTATAAACTGTGTTATAAACATTTAATAACTTTTGTCTCACTCTGCTTGCTTTTCATTGCTCGGGCTGCTTCCAGGGTACTTTTGGAACCGATAGCACTGACAGAGGACCCAAAGGCGAAAAGGGAGAACTTGGACCAGTGGTAAAATATCAATCCTTGGATTTGTAGGAGGGTTAGACAGAGATACTACTTGGCTTGGGAGGCTGTCCTAGAACCTCCAAAATCCAGTCGAGATTGCTTGGGAGAATTTAATGCAATCTAATGACTAGGCTAATTACCTTACCAACAAGAAAAGTAAAGCTGCATGAGACTATGAGACAATTAACCAGTGGAATGGCTTGCCTTCAGAAGTTGTAGGTGCTCCATCACTGGAGGTTTTTAAGAAAAGATTGGACAGGCATAAGTCTGAAATGGTATATGGGCTCCTGCTTGAGCGGGGGGTTGGACTGGAAGACTTCCAAGGTCCCTTCCAACTCTGTTATTCTGTTACAGACATTTTTTGTTTTCCCATAATAGAAATGGGAGGGATGACGAATAAAAGTTAATCAATTAAAGATGAAATCAATCACTAGGTCAAATCAACTGGTCAGATCAATCCAGAAAACAACATAATATAATCTCTTACGATGAAACCATCAGTAAGGAGATAGACTATTCTGGATAAAATATAAAACTAATAATTTCTCCATCTCAAGTTTTTCCATCCTATAAAACACATGATGGCATGAGCCCTAAGATCTTTCTACTTTGAGAGAAAACTTAACCAGTTTTTGAAAATCAATATAAATCCTTCCTTGTTTCCTCATTATAGTGTTACATGAAAAAAAGAAAGATTTTTGGCACCAGAGCTTTATTGAGTTCTAGAATTGGAATGAAATGAGGTCAGAATCTTTCCCAATTACCCCATTCCAGGATCCATTCATATAAAAAACACAAACCTAATTTAAAAGAAGAAAAGAGAAATTTTCAAAAATACTTTCTACTAAAATGTTTTTATTGTCCTGTTGTGACTTACTGTATATATGTCTCTTGTTTAATGATAAACAATTCCAATGTTCTTACAGGGAGAACTTGGAAAAGATGGACCACGAGGTGACGCAGGAGGAGCTGGAAGAGATGTGTGTATCATTCTCCCTGCTATTTGATTTGCTAATAACATAGTTTCTACAATAATAGACATTGTGTGTATGTATGCAAACAAACAAACAAACAAACAAACATATAACCCTTCCCTGGTACAAGCTGATGCAGGAGGAGAGCCTGTGGCTTGGAGGTTAAAGGTACTGCCTTACAGGCAGGCTGCCCAAGTTCGAATCTCAGTAAGGGTATGGCTAGCTGATGAGAGCTAAATAGCTTGAAATAGATCTATACTAGTCTCCCTTTATTTTCATTATCAGCAAAAATGTGTTTATATATATAATAGTCTCCCTTTATTTTCATTTATCAGCAAAAAAATCCTACTATATATATATGTGTGTGTGTGTGTGTGTGTGTGTGTGTGTGTGTGTGTGTGTGTGTGTGTATGTATGTATGTATAACAAATGTTTGAATACTATGCATTATCAAATTTAGTTCATGGATGATTTAGAATAATATAGGAATACTTTAGGTAAGATCCCATAATTGTATGGGATTTGTGCTGAGATTCACACTTTAAAAATGAATGTATTTGTTTAATTTCTAATATTTTGATATTTACTAAACCAAACTGAGGTAGGTAGTGGGGAGAAGAGGAAAATAATCAATGAGAAAAGAAGTCAATAAAGACTGATTATTGTGTTGCACTTTTGTCAATAGAGTTGCATTACTCAGGAGAAGCTCGTGTAGTATCCCTTGATTAAGTGTCTGAATATGAAATATTGACTAATTTATTGGCTTTGATCTGAGGTCACGTGAATTAATGTGATGCAAAACTTTGATCTGGACAGAGAACTAGGAAAGATAGCATAGTGGCATTAATAGTTTTGTCCCTCTGATAAACAAGAGAAAGAACCCCTACTTTCACAAGTAACAATCTCAGATGAAGATGGGAAGATACATATCTTGATTTCAGAAGGGAACTGGGGAAGAAGGGAAGAAGGATGCTGTTTGGGATGGAGCCATGTGCAGTTGCTACAAAATTATGTTTAAGGAGTAAAGATAATCAAGGTAGGAAGATTCTCTCAGTGCTTTGCTTCATGTTGAGAAATAGACCAGGGGCGGGTTCCTAATTGTTTTACTGCCACTCTGTGGGCGTGTCTTATTTTGTAGGTGTGGCTTATCAGCCATGTGACTGGGTGGGTGTGGCTTGCTGGCCATGTGAACGGGTGGGCATGGCTTCTCGGACTGCTGAAGGGAGTGGAACTGAGATAGGTCCTGCCCCCATTCCCCCTCCCCTCAGCAGCTCGAGAAGCCTCAAACGTGCGAAAATGCCTAGGATCATCACCGCGCATTCGTGGCTTCTCGGACTGCTGAAGGGAGGGGAATGGAGATAGCTCCTGCCGCCCATTCTTTCAGCGTCTCACGCGCTCCCTCAGCCATCCTCCCTTGCTTGGACTCACTGTGGGGTAGGAAGGCAGCGCATGCGCAGTGCCAGAAGCTCGGCTTCTGGGCATGCGCAGAAGAAAATTAAAAAATAAATAAATTATTTTTTTAAAAAATGGCGGTGCCCAGGCACCAGCAACCAACAGCACTGGTACTGTGACGTCACCAGCGGGCCGCTACCGGTGCTATAGAGTGGACCGCACCGGTAGGAACCCACCACTGAAATAGACCTAGAGCTGAGTCAGGATGTGCACAAAACATCTATTACAAAATATACTGACTTTGCAATGGAAACAAAACATTCTTTTTGTGTGTGTTCTGATTGTTCTGACAACTGGGATCAGTCATGTCCCTGCTGTTGTTGATTTAAACTCAGTGGAATGTTACACCAGTGGAGCATTGAGGCAAACATAGAAGTTAAACATATTCAAATTTCTTCCCATTTTAGTCACAAGATGATGAGCTTGATTCTATAGTATCTTTATCATTATTTTTATAAGACAAAAGAAGATTACTTAAATGTCTGCAGCCTGCCTGGGAAATGAGACAACAGTGGTAGGACTCATCTCCGTGTGTGTGTGTGAGTCTGCCTATCGAGATGAGGTGGACCGATTGATTTCACGGTGTGGAGATTTGGTGTATTTGGTATTCAACACCAATAAGACCAAGGAGCTTATAGTGGACTACAGAAGGAATAGATCAGACATCCAGCCCTTGGTCATCAATGGAGACCAAGTGGAGCAAGTGGCCAGTTTTAAGTTTTGGGGTGTTATCATAAAAGAGGACCTGCCCTGGGGCGTTCACATTGCAGCACTGGTCAAAAGGGCCCAGCAGAGATTATACTACCTAAACTTCTCAGGAAACAACAACTGAATGAAAAATTGCTAGTGACCTTCTACCGCTGCACTATAGAGAGTATCTTACCGTATTTTTCAGAGTATAAGACGCACCGGAGTATAAGACACACCTAGATTTTAGAGGAGGAAAACAAGGAAAAAAGTATTCTGAACCAAATGGTGTAGTAATATATTATTCAATAAAATACCAGTGTAGCAGAATACTTTTTACAGCCATGTACACTTTTTATAACCATGTACACTTTTTACAACCATATACACTTTTTACAACCATATACACTTTTTACAAACTTCAAACTTGACAGCTTTAAGACTTGTGGACTTCAACTCCCAGAATTCCTCCTTCAGTCATGCTAGCTCAGGAATGGGAGTTAAAGTCCACAAGTCTTAAAGTTGCCAAGTTTGAAAAGCCCTGGTTTAGGGGTGGCAAGGGTCTTCAAACTTGTCAAGTTTAAGACTTGTGGACTTCAACTCCCAGAATTCCTCCTCCAGTCATTCCTGAGCTAGCAGGACTGGAGGAGGAATTCTGGGAGTTGAAGTCCACTAGTCTTAAACTTGGCAAGTTTGAAGACCCCTGGGTTAGGGTTTAGGGATGGCAAGGGTCTTCAAACTTGTCAAGTTTAAGACTTGTGGACTTCAACTCCCAGAATTCCTCCTCCAGTCATTCCTGAGCTAGCATGACTGGAGGAGGAATTCTGGGAGTTGAAGTCTACTAGTCTTAAACTTGGCAAGTTTGAAGACCCTTGCACCCCTAACCCAGGGCTCTTCAAACTTGGAAGTTGGTCTTCAAACCTGTCAGGCTGCTTGCTTCGGGCAGCAGCAGTGGTGGCTCCGGCGGCGGCGAGTATCGGCGGTGGCGAGTATCGTCGGTGTCAGGGGCTGCGGTGGCGGCGGTGGCGGGTGCTGCAGCGGGGGCGGGTGCTGCAATGGGGGGGGCGGCAGTGGCATGTCCTGCAGCGGGGGCGGGGGCTGCAATGGGGGCGGCAGCGGCAGCAGGTCCTGCGGTGGGGGTGGAGGCTGCGACGGCGGTGGGGGCGTGGGCTTCTCCGGCGGCTCCCAGCAACAGCGGCTGCAGCTCCGGCCAGCAACGGTGGCAGCGGCGGTAGCCAGCAATGGCTGGAACCGGCCGAAAATGCCTGAAACGCAATGCTCTTTTTTTGCCTCCACATGCCCTGTTTTTAGAATGGGGAGAAAAGTTTTTTTGCGGAGGCAAAAAAAAGAGCATTGCGTTTCAGGCGGTGGGTGGTTCCGGCCGGCGCTGGAGCCCGAAAACACTTCCCCATTCCAAAAATGGGGCGTGCAACCGGCGCTGCCCGCCGCCTGAAACACGATGCTCTTTTTTGGTCTCCGCACGCTCTGTTTTTGGAATTGGAGAGGGGATTGCAGCGCTGCCGCCTGAAAACGCTTTCCTCCCCAGGCTGAGTGGCGGCTGGCAGATGGGTGGGGGCTACATTCGGAGTATAAGACGCACCCACTTTTTGACCCTTTTGGGGGGAGTAAAAAGGTGCGTCTTATACTCCGAAAAATAAGGTAATTTACTGCATCTGTGTATGGTTTGCTAATTGCACTGTGGCAGATAGGACAGCACTCCAGAGGGTTAACATCATTTCCCAGAGGATCATTGGTTGCCCTCTCCCCTCCTTGGAAGAGCTTTATAGCTCGCACTGCCTTAAGAAAGTTCAAAATGTTCTTAAAGATCCATTTCATCCTGGGCACCCTTTTTTTGAAGTTTTGCCATCTGGCAGACGGTACAGGACAATAAAAACAAGGACAAATAGGCTGAAAAGCAGCTTCTATCCCAGAGCAATAACTATGTTGAATTCTATTGTATAGTGCAATATTAATGCAGTATCAGGGGTTTTCAATTCAATTGTGTAGAATGTGAAGGATGTGTGCTTTTGTTTTATTTTTTTTATAGTTTTCTTATGTATGATATACACTGGAGATGGCATTTCATTTCATTGTACGAGGTGCAATGACAATAAAGTAAACTTAAACTTAAATTATTGTTGCTCTGTGTGTGCACATATCTTTCTAATTGTTATGGGAAGTTACAGTTAATGTAAGCAAATGGATAAGCTATATAAATACTTTGCTTTGTTTATTCTAAAAGTTCTGTGTATGACATTTGTGTTTAGTGTTTAACTGCAAACTTTACTTATATGATGTTGGTTTGATTATCTGTTTAGTATCTGTATATATTATCTGTTACTAATATTGAACTCATGTTATATTTAAAAATACAAAGGTTCTAAGCTGGGTTAGAATGATGAAATTCATTGAACTTTGGTATGTGGGTGCTTTCTGGACAAACCTTGGTGTCTTATGTTAATGTTTGTTTTATTAATATGATTAAAAATAACTAGCAGCCCATTTATTGTAACCAGGAATCACTCCTTTGTGCAAACAAAGACATCTGCCAAGACAGAGTCAGTTGCTGAGCTTTCATCTGACTGGCTAAGAAGAGAGGGAAAACACACCAAATCTCTTGCTTGGTCTTGCTAAACAGAAGTTAGTGTTTACAAAGATAAAATAACACAAAAATAAATCTAAGTAAGAATTTTAAAACCTTAAGAATTAAGACACTTTGAAGTCTGAATCTTCTGTGTCCTATAGCATTTAGCTGTTGAAAGATATACATTTTCAGTTTGAGTATCCACAAGAAAAAAAATCATCAGAAAATAAAAATCTGTAGGTAATTACCAAAATAGAGAAAAATATTTTTCTAGTGATACCTCTGCATAACAATTAATGGCTATTCTGTATTTATTTCAAGGGAGCACTTGGCAGAAGAGGACCACCTGGTAACAAAGTAAGTCTTTATTATGTTTTTACATGATGTGTGTTTGTGTTATGTGCTATGTGTGTCTTATAAATATTGTATACACATATAGTAGGGGAAGTGAGGATAGTGAAATCTAAGTAATATCTTTATAAAAATTGAAAAAATTAAAAATTAATTTTTTTTAAATTCGCAATTGCTTTTAGGAGAATTTGTTGAGAAGAATATGCTTACTCAGCCCACCAGTGTGCTTCAGATAGACAACCATTTTAGAATCCTTTCTGGGACAAATTATGTGTTATTTTTCAGGTATAAACATGCATGCACAGAAAAGATATATTTCACAAACATTTATTTCAAAAGCTGCTTATGAAATTGCAATAAGCAAGACTTTTAGTCTTTACTTATTTATCATGTTTATATGGCTTCACATTTCACAACAATGTGACTCTGGGCAGCGTACAACAGTGGATTAAAAAGAAAAATCAATAAATTCATAAAAACAATTATCACTGAAAACAATAAAGAACAATGAAAAGCTTGAAAACAGAGTAGATGATGTTAGCTGCAGGAAGGGAGTCATTGCAACATCTCCCTGATCCCCATCTTTATTCTACCCTTCTGCCAAAAAACCTCATTATAGTATTATAGGCATACAGTAAATGGTTTTTGTATGTACTGTATCCTCATAGCAGCTCTGTAAATTAGGTTTATATAGAATGATTGAAATTCTGACTGGCCCACATCTGTCCATCAGTTTTGTAGACATAAATGTTTAAGGAGACTGAAATTTTTAATCAAGTATTTGGGTAATCCCAGAGGAAAATAAATTTAAAACTCAAGTAATGTAAATGGCTGCATCTGAAAGATGTTCCATCCACTGACAGAACCTAGTTCCATTTGACCCTCATGCCCAAAGGAAATGCAAAGAAGAATGCAGCTTTTAACTGAAATCATACAAATATAAGAAAATGCCAGTCTGCCTTATTAAACAGTAGCTATATAAAGCTTATCTCTTTCTCTCTCCGTCTCCCACCCCTTCTATCTCTTTATCTCCCTTTCCCTCTCTTTATGTCTGTCTGTCTGTCTGTCTGTCTGTCTGTCTGTCTGTCTGTCTGTCTGTCTGTCTGTCTATCATTTCATTACATTCTCCATTCAATTGTTTTGATTTCTTAGGGAAATAAAGGTGCACTTGGTTCACCAGGATTTAATGGGGAACAAGGAATTAAAGGTCCCCAGGTGAGTTTTTGCAACTCATTTTCAAAAGTATGGAAATGACATGGTGTTAACTCATTGCAGGAAAAGCAACAACAATTTTAATAGTAATTTATTGGTTAAATTCTAACTAATGTATTGCTATCAGTTTAATTGCAAAAAGTTTTTGTAGATTATTGCTGATTGTATCGAAACCATCAAGTATTATCTTGACTTGTCAAATAATATAGTTTACGATGGTATTAATTTATGTCCAGATCTCCCCAAAACACCATCTAAGAAAAAGCTGGCTACAAAAGGAGATTATAGATAATATTATACAACTATTTATATAAATAAAATAAAATAAAATAGAATAAAAAAACCATGGTAAAAAAAGTTCAACTCAGCACTGTGCAATCAGAAACCAGGAATCCAAAAGATCAGGGATGTCAAACTCACTTCGTCACGGCAGCATCACGTGATGTATTGGGACTTTCTCCCCCTTCGCTAAATCGGGCGTGGGCATGGCCAGCGTGTGACGCATCGAGCCCGCGGGCCGGGACTTTGACAGCCCTGAAAAAGATGATGAATGCAAGCCCTCAAATACATGTAGGAGATTAAAAGCTGCCAGTCCTCAACAACAACTGTTGGATTTTTTTGCCTCTCTGTATGTGTGCATGTATAACATTGTCATCTGAAGTTATTAGGAGTCTTACTGTCCAGAGAATTTAGATTCATAAACTTGGAGGTTATATTAGAGGTCATGTAGTCCAACCCTTTACTCAGTGCATGTCATAATTCTAAAGAATATTAACTACGGTAATAATGTTAAGAATGTAATAGAATTGCTATGCCACATGGGAAACACTGTAAAAATAATGGGTGTAGTCTTTTATACTACGCATATTCCAGTGGCATGATATCTGACTCATGCAAATGTCTATGTGCATACTAAATGAAGGTAGGGCTTTGGGTATTATCTTATGTTATCTTCTATTGTGATGCAATTGTGAGGATTTTTTTTTTGATAGATGAGAAACTAAATTCATTCATTTCTGTTCATTCAGTGATAACATAGTACTGTGGCTTTGGGAGTTCTTAGTTCATAATAAACCTGTATTTCAAGAACGTACCAATTTTGTATCAAAACTTTTCTGCTTCAAATATTTAATTTTGCTTATTTGTACAGGGACCATCTGGCACAACTGGAATCCCTGGACTTCAAGGAGAGCCTGGCCTCCCTGGTCAGAGGGTAAAATTAGTTCTTTCTGTCATCAAGGATGTTCTTAAAGAGCAAATTATAAACACTCTTAGATGGGGAAGACTCAGTGATTATTGTCTGTTTCTCGTCATCGTCAGAAGTGTGACTGAAGAGCGGTTTAATATTAGACAGCTATTAGACTAGTTATTAGAAAATATTTTTTATTATGGATCCTGTTGGGAGGATTTCTTTTCATCCTGGCAGGAAAGAAGTCTAGATAGTACTTCTCATTAACAAGAGCTGCAGAACCATTTCATAATCCCAGTATGCACTTGAGTTGGCCCTATGACCACCCCAGGAAGCACAACAAAAAGCAGTATCTGCATAGGCCTTTGTGGCTGTGAGGTTGTCAGGCATCTTTCCTGGTAAAACAGAAGATTAGGCCACAGCCCCAGACATCTTGATCACTTATAAAATTAGATCAGCCCCAAGTGGCCCAGTGATTTTTTTCTTTGAGGTTTTAAGAGAATTTGCTCTGCAAGTGAGCAATAACAATAACTGTCAGTACATAACAATTTCCATCCATTTTTCAATTACTAATATGTCCATCCTATAATTTCTTGTTTCTGTAGGGTGCTGGTGGTCCAGTTGGAGCTGCTGGGGAGCGTGGTAGGTCTGGTCCACTTGGTAAAAAGGTCAGTTTTTTTTAAATAGCTCTAATAATTATTAGTTAAATGACAGAAATGGTGGCAGTTGAAATAAACCTTGTTTTCACTACCTCCTATATATCTTTCCAGTCTTAACCACTACATCAAGCTGGCTTTCAAAAATATGTCTGTAGAAACTAAGAATATTGTTAAAATCTTTAAATATTTAATTTGAGATCGCAATATCATTAAACTTTCTCATTGGAATGTTAAAAAGTGTATTGTATCTTGTTGAATTTTAAAATGCATGGGGAAACGCAAGTTTAATGGTTGGCATTTACTCAAAAAATACTGGATTCTTTATCACGCCTATTATAGCAACTTGGAAGTTCTCCTGAATTCAGAGATCTGCTTGAAGGAGCAGCTTCAGCTGGTGCACAAGTTGTGTTTCTCTGTGAATGGGAAGCTTTGGTGACAGTACCTCATTGAAGTTGGATTACTGTAGTGCACACATTACTTGGGCTGCCTTTGAAGACTACCCAGAGATTACAGTGGGTGCAAAATGTGGTAGCTTGCTTGCTGACAGGTGAAATTTCCCTTACCAAGATAACACCTTTGCTGCAGTTGCTATATTGGCTCTCAAATAGGTGTTTGACAGCAATGCCTTTAAACTTTTGAATGGCTCAAGGCCCTGTTACCTGTAGAACCATCTTCTCTGAGCAGAACTTGTCCATCCTCTGTGCTTAATCCAAGAATGGTTCATTTGGATTCCTCCCTGTGGGCTGTCAGGAGAAGGGGAGTCCAGAGGCAGGCTTTCTCAGTGACTCCCCATTTCTGTGGAATAGCTTTCCCCTTGAGGTCCTCACTATTGACTTTGAGGAAGTGCTTTATTGCTGCCCCTTTGGGACTCTGATAATGCTTACTCTCTGGAGTACTATTACTTTATATTCGGTTGTTAAGATTTTTTAATATTAGTTTAACATTGACATTGTTGGAGGTAATATGCTGACTTTTTAAACCACTTATAGAGGACTGTAAAGCACTATGAAATAGTATGTGTCTAAGTGCTATTGCTATTGCTAATACTATTATTCTCTAATCACTGTTTGTATATCTTACATGATACATTCAAATAAATCTTTTAGGGTGAAGCTGGTGAGCCTGGTCCAAAGGGGCCCATTGGTCCTCCTGGCCCCCGAGGAGAAATGGTGAGTTTTACTAGGAACCAGTATTACACAGTACTCAAAGAGCAAGTATTAACAGATTCCAGGGATAATCAACATTTTCTTATTAAAGCACCGAGAACACTGTCCACATGTTTCTTGATTGAAATCTTGATTGTTCCCTGCAGGTCAGTTCAGATGGCTTACAAACCATTTCACAGGGTTCCATGTAGTTGAAAGAACATCCTTAGCACTAAATTGTTTAGAATGTAATGCCCATTATGGTACAGCAAAGATGCAGAGACTTTTCAGGATCCCAGGACTGTTGCTTATTTTGATTTGTGCCTTTGCATCTTGTAGGGAGATGATGGACGAGATGGAGTTGGCAAGGAAGGACCTAGAGGCAGAACGGTATGTCTAGGATCATTTTTAAGACTTATACATATATTTGAAATTTCCTTAATCAATTACAGCATGGGCAGCAGCAGCAGAATTTGCAGCAAGGGAACCAAAGGTCTCTTGCCTTCTAACATAAGACCACCGTATTTGGAACAATGAGTTTGGGGGAAAGGATTAAACTTCATTATAAGGTCTGTGGTCTGATTTGAGTCATCCTCAGTGTCAAAGTAACATACCTTTGGGATTTGTGGTTCCACTTTTGAAAGCTCCCTGAATTTAACTTCTGTGCATCCCCATGCAGCCTTTATTATTATATTCAGTGACACTTCCAAAGAGTTATATTGACCAGTTGGGTTTTACAGCAGAACAAAATCTTCAGTAGTGCCTCTGTTGATACCCATAATCACTAGAAAGGGGATCAGGGGAGGTGGGAGGAAGCCAACTCTTCTGATTCTAAGACTTCAATTTTTTTTCTCCACAGGGACAACCCGGTTTCCCAGGATACCCAGGATCACGGGTATTTAAAACACTTTCTAGTTTTTGTAGAGTACTTTAACTCCTATGTGATCTTTATTGGAGAGTAAATGCTCTGCTTCTCATTTTGGATTAGGGTGTACCTGGAGATCACGGTGATGATGGTAAACCTGGCCCCAAAGGAAGCAGTGGTGAACGGGTAATGCCATTTCATCCTCTGACTCCAATAAGACTCCCTCCCTGCATCTTCTCTCTCCCCCCCCCAATGATTTTCTTTGTTCTAAATGTCATTTTGTAACTATTACTGGCAGAGCTATGGTGTACTTAATTAGAAGAAAGATAGCAAAGTGAAAGTTGTATCACCCTGGCAGAGTAATAGGAGATGGGTTATTCTTATCTTTTATAATAGTACTTATTTAAATATCCTTGCCGAGTTGGTATTGCTACTTTATTGTAAATACTAGAAGGATCCCCTACCTAGAGAGCTAGAAGGCATTGATTTCATTCACTTGTAATTGGCTGGACAAGATCTTTTACATTGCCTGTATTCACACATACTATGATATGCGCATTGAAGGCCTATCTTTTCACCAGATTGAAGGCCTATCTTTTCACCAGTGTGTGTGTGTGTGTGTGTGTGTGTGTGTGTGTGTGTGTGTGTGTGTGTGTGTGTGTATGAATGTATAACAGAATAACAGAGTTGGAAGAGATCATGTAGGTCATCTAGTCCAATCCCCCGTCCTAGCAGGAGACCCTACACCATTTCAGACAGATGGTAGTTCAGTCTCTTCTTGAAAGCTTCCAGTGATGAAACTCCCACAATTTCTGAAGGCAAGCTGTTTCATTGGTTGATTGTTCTCACTGTCAGAAAAATTCTCCTTATTTTTAGGTTGAATCTCTCCTTGATAAGTTTCCATCCATTATTCCTTATCTGGCCTTCAGGTGCTTTGGAAATTAGGTTGACCCCCTCCTCTCTGTGACAGCCCCTCAGATACTGGAACACTGATATCATGTCACCCCTGGTCCTTGTTTTCATTAAAATATAGATACCCAATTCCAGCAACCATTCTTCATATGTTTTATCTCCAATCCCCTAATCATCTTTGTTGCTCATCTCTGCACTCTTTCTAGAGCAGGGGTGTCAAACTTGATTTCACTGAGGGCCGCATCAGGGTTGTGTTTGACCTCAGAGGGTCGGGGTGGGCCTGACCATGGTGGGGATGACATGGGACTTGTGTCAGGGGGGGGCACACCTGTAGTGGCCAAGTGCTAAGGCAGAACTTGCCTCAGACTCTCCCTCACTCTCATTATACTCCTTCCTTCCTTCCTTCCTTCCTTCCTTCCTTCCTTCCTTCCTTCCTTCCTTCCTTCCTTCCTTCCCTCTTCCCTCTTCATTCTAATTTCTTCTTCCTTCCTCTCTTTCCTAATTTTTACTTCCTTGCTCTCTTCCGATCTTTTCCTCTTTTTCTTTTTCTTTTTATTTCCTCTTTCCCTTTCTCCTTTCCTGCCCCACAACATTTCTCCTTTTGTTTTGTTTTTAGTTTTGATAGCCCTTTCCCAGCCAAAACAGGGTGGGGTGGGTCAATGCTAGTAGATTTGAAATAAGAATGAAACCATCAAGAAAAGTCAGCTTGCTCACAGTTTGGCTCTTTCCTCAAGAAAAAAGTTAGTAGAAGTCAACTCCATTGATGAACAGAGAAACAGAAAGCAAGTGTGGCAATTTGACTTTAGTTGAATTATGTGTGTAAAAGCTGGGGAGGAAGCTAATGAGCTCAGTAATATGACAAACAGCTTCAAGGATGAGGGTGCAAATTCATAAAGACCTCAAGGGAAAAGAATTCAAGGCCTGCTTGGGTTGACATTAGTTGAAAAAGGAGAGAGGGGGGGAGAGGGGGGGAGGGAGGGAGGGAGGGAGAGAGAGGGGGGGATTTTCTGAATAGTCTCAGAAAGAAGAGAAAAAGTGAGTTGAGAAGCAAGCCAAGAAAAGCTGACTGTGACAAAGCAAATTGCAAGGGTTTGCTCAAGAAGGAGCAAAAGTCACAGCAGGAGGATGCAGAGGAAACCCCAGAGGAAGAAAAAAAAGGAGACTCAGCCTAGAAAAGGCAGCCAAGGGAACTGCCCAAGCAAGGAAAGAAACCCTTCTGGCTATAGGAAAAAATGACAGGTGCAAACTAGAAAGTGCAGTGAAAAGTTGGAGTTAGAAAAAACCTGAATTAGAGAAAGGAAAGAAATGCTGCTAAGGAGAAGACATCTTGCCTTGACTAGTTGTAGGCAAAATTCAGATAGGTTAAAGCTGCCTAAAGTTGAGTCTGTGTAGCCTCAAGGATCCCTTCTGTTGTCGTCTCTGCCACCAAATCAGAAGTCTTCCAGTCCTCTCAACTAGTGTCAGTGAAGCAAAATCAGGGGCCAAAATTTCCCAATTTAGAAACCTCTTGAACCTGCCAGTGCAAAGAATTATATCACGTGCCCAATTTCACTTCCTTAAGAAATTGACCCTGGTAAGCTTTCACTTCGGCAAGGGAACAAAGGAAACAGAGTAACAATATGGCGATTGAGAAGTGAAAGTGACTTTCGTTTCCCCAGAGGCTTTTTTTTTTTCTTTCTCTCTCTCTTATGGAAACTTTTAACTTGGAAAAATGGTTTTTTCTTTCTCTGTCTCCTAACTCTGGATTAAAGTTATAATAGAAATATTTTCAATAATAAAAGACTATCTGATTTTTAAACTGGAAAGAACTTTAATCAGGCAACTGGCTTTCTTTCTTTTTTGTACTCTTTTGAAACACCAATGGCTTCAAAGTTTGGAAAGACTGTTTTGACTAAAAGAAATGACTATTCATCTGGATATATTTCTAAAATGCAACTTAACACTGAGCTAACACCTCCACAGCTTTTGACACCTGAAAATTTATTAAATAATTTAAAGATTATGAAACATGAACTTACTTTGGAATTTAACCAGAAAATAAGTGAGATAGACCATAAGATGCAGGCTGCTTTGAAGAATATGAATCAACAACTAAGATTTGATGTGTTAGAGGTTTGCAAAGGCTTAGCAACAAATATTGAAGTTTTGGCAGAACGTATTGAAACAAATAAACAAGCTTTGGCAACTTCGGTGAATTACATAGATAAAATCCAAAACGACATTGCAAATTTTGAAAAAGAGGTCTTAATGACTCAGTTCAGATCTATGGAAGTTGCTATAAGGATTAGAGGTTTGAAAGAAGGATTATATGAAAATTTAAAAGGCAGGATGGTTGACATATTGGATCAGGTGTCTGGAATTTCTAAAGCGGAATTGGCTACACAAATCGACAAAACATACAGAATCAACTCGTGGTACGCCAAACAAAAGCATCTACCAAGGGATATTGTCATATATTTTACCACAAGAGCTTTACGGAACAGAATTATACAAGCAACGTTTAACAATAATCTTATGGTGAATGGTCAGGAACTAAAGATTTGGAAAGAAATCCCCTCTAAAATGCTTAAAGCCAGGAAAAGCTATACTTTTTTGATTGATGAATTTAAGAGATTAAATTTACAATATAAATGGGAAGCACCAGTTGGAGTAGCAGTGAAATTTTCTGGAAAAAGATACCGGCTCAACACGATAAAAAAAGCTACTGAATTTTATGTCAATGTTCTAAAGGCTGATATATCCAAGATTCCAGAAGAAGGGTGTATGAAAATAAAAGAGGAGGAGGAGGGGAAGCCACCTTCGATGGATCAAAAAGAAATAGACTCAAAAATCCAAAAGGAGTGCCTGAATCAGATAGCTGGGGAAAAGGAGATGGAGGTTTGGGAGCAGACGGGAGACGACTTGACAAATTTGAATTTATTGAACTATTAAAAGATGAACTATCAAGATACAAAACGATGTGATGTTGAAATATATTGGATGGATAGAGACTAATATGATTGTATTTTATCTTTTCCCTATCTAATGATTACTTATGCAATATTTAGTTAAGTTTTATATAATTTTGAGGTTATTTTTAATGTTGATAATATTAGATATATATAGTTTGTTGAAGATTTGTTTATTGTTTATTCTTCTTTTATTTTCTTTTTTTGTTTATTGAAGTTAATGATGAAATTTAATATTTGATGATTACTTATGTAACATTTAGTTAAGTTTTATCTTAGAGGTTATTTCTAATGTCAATAATATTAGTTTAAGATTTGTGTATTTTATATTTAGTTATTACTTATGTAACATTTACCTTGTATAAGATAGAGGACTGAAGGGAGGAGGTAGGAGGTTTGTTTGTTTGTAGTGTTAAAGAGTTTTCTCTTTCTTTCTTTCTTTTTTTTTATTCTCTTTCTTTTTTTTCTCTCTCTTTTTTGTATCTTTACTATTGTATACAAATGCGATATATTAGTACTGTATAGTTTGGAGTTGAAGCTTTTTTAAAAATAGTGTTCTTTTTTTCCTTTTTCCTTTTTCTTTTTATTAACAATTTAAACTTATTATTATGCCCTGTATTATCTCTGGGAAGTCCGGGGGGGGGAGGTGGGGAGGGAAGGGGGTGGGTCTGGGGGGGGGAAATAAAAATGTTTGTACTTTGGATTTAATATTTTGTTACCACTTATGTAAGTTTGTACTAATAAAACTTTTTTGGAAAAAAAAAAAAAAAAAAAGAAATTGACCCTGGAAGAGGGATTTCTTTACAACTGGAGTTTGTTATCCAGTCCACAGTTTTTTTTTAAACTGCTTTTCTCATTCCTATGCCATTCATATTTCTTCTGTGACAGTGTGTCTCCCTGCACCTTATATTTGGACTCTACTCTCTTTGGCCACCTCCTTTTTTGAAAAAACGCTTTCCTGACCAATTATTTTTCTTCTGATTTCTGCCTGTGTTCCCAACTATTTTCTTTCCCAACTATTTTCCTGCAGCACTCTGGCAGCCAAAACGGGACACGTGGAGGCCGCCTACACACCCTCCCCCCGCGCCCTGTTTTGGGCCTAGATGGCTGCTGCACCACCATGGCAGCCAAAATGGGGCATGGGGGGGCTGCTCGTGCCCCCCATGCCCCATTTTGGTTAGCAGAGGCACCACATGCCGGTCTTTTGCTATTTTCAGGCCGGCTCCATAGGCCGCATCTAAGCACTCCGCGGGCCAGATCTGGCCCACGGGCCTTGAGTTTGACACCCCTGTTCTAGAGTCTCAACATCTTTTTTATATTGTGACCAAAACTGGATGCAGTATTCTAGGTTTGGTCTTACTAATAGCAATAGCAATAGCACTTTACTTATATACCGCTTCATAGTGCTTTACAGCACTCTCTAAGCGGTTTTACAGAGTTCAGCATATTGCCCCCAACAATCTGGGTACTCATTTTACCCACCTCGGAAGGATGGAAGGCTGAGTCAACCTTGAGCCTAGTGAGATTTGAACAGCTGAACTGCTAAACTAGCAATCAGCTGAAGGTCGCAATGCTGCTTTTAACCACTGCGCTATCTCAGCTCCTTACTAAGGCTTTATAGGTGTGTTCTTACTAAGGCTTTATAGAGTGGTATTAATACCTCATGTGATATTGATTGAATCCCTCTGTTAATGCAATTTAGGATTGCATTGTCTTTTTTGGCTGTCCACCACACACTATTGGCTCATATTTAATTGGTTGGCCATTAAGACCCCCAAAATCCCTCACACGGTTACTGCTATTATAAGGTGACCAGACGTCCCGCTTTTGGCGGGACAGACACGCTTTTCAAGCGTGTGTCCCGCGTCCCGCATTCTTTCCAAAAAGTCACGCTTTTTTGGAAAGAATGCCAAAACAGCGGGACGTCTGGTCACCTTAGGGGAAGCACAAAAGAGAGGTACCAGAAGCAAGTCGGGCAAAGCGGAATTTCAGCGAGGCGGCTGCCTGATGGGGAGAGGGGGAAGGGGGGCTGCTCCTCCTCTCCTTCCCCCGCCCCATCCCTAGCCCCACCCTCGGAGGCGCCACTGCTGTTCAGATGCGGGTGGAGGGGTGAGGGACGAGGAGCCGTCGCCGCTGCCGTCGTCGGTTTAAGCTCACGAGCGGCCCCTCCGGCGGCGCAAACAGCCTTTCCTCGTCCCCCTCCCCTTCCTTCCCCCATCACCTCGCTGCCGCCGTTGCCCTGGGGCCGGGCGGGCGACCGGGAGATTGCGGCGCTTGGAAGCCTGGAGCTCGCGACAGGTAAGCTGCCGGCTGCCTCCTTTCCCCGCCTCCCGCCTCCCGTTCGTCGCTTGCCAGCCCAAGCCACTGCTGGCTCCCGAAGGGGAGGTGGGAGGCGAGGAAAGGCCTCCCGCCTCCCCCCCCTCACCTGGACGCTGACATTTGCGTTGTTTTGCCCTCTGCGCATGCGCAGCGTTCTGCGCATGTGCAGAGGGCAAAACTCAAATGGCGGCCCCCAGACGGGCCCGCCCCCCGTCCCGCTTAAAAATAAAAAAATCTGGTCACTTTATGCTATTAAGCCTGGTTTCTCCCAGTCTACAGTATATGTGTACTTTTGGAGTTTTTTGCCCAAGTGTAAGACTTTACATTTTCTCTACATTGAATTTCATTCAATATGTTGTTGTTGCAGGTTTTTAATACAAAAATTTCATAATGATTTATTCATTTTACTGCAATTTAATTCATTTGTATTTTAATACTGGAATTCTCAGGAGGTATTATGGTGTTGTTTACTTCAAATTTAGCCAATTTCCCAGTTAATTAGCATTATGCGTAAATCATGCGACTCTGACCACATCCTTCAATGAAAATAGTTTTTCCTTCATCATCTGATTAAGGCATTCATATTAGCTACGTGTAAGATCCCATGCTGTGTTCTTTATCAGCCATGGAGATTCAAAATGAATAAGGATAAAATAAAGAGAAACTTTGAATTATGTTCTTTTATTTTTGCAAAACGTTTTTATTGTTTCTCCACCTTAAACATCAAAATACATATAACAACATATATACCTTTAATAAAAAGCAAAAATACATCCGTTCATTTGTATATTAACCTTCGGTATATACCATTTTAACCTCCTTTTCTAATTTCGTCATTCGGATTACACAAATAATCTTTAACAATTAATTTAATCACTGTTATCTATTTTATTTACTAATTATTTTATTTATCTCTTTATCCTTAAAGCCAAGCCATAGTGCTTTCATCAATCCTTCTTTTCATTACTCATCCCTTTTTTTCCCTACTATCAAATTTCTACAAACTAAAAACCCATACTTAAAAATTCCACATTAACTTATTTTAACAATAAAATTCCAAGTTATAAATTCTTTATACGTTCTTTCAAATTTTTATACTATAGAGTGAATAAGGGGAATTTCACCTTTACCAATTTTGACAGTAAAACATCAAATCATAGAATTTCTACATATTACTAAATACTAGTTTATATGTTAAAATAGGTAATAAGTTTAAAAATTCAGCATATCACTTCATCTCAATTTTAGATCTTAATTTCATTCTCTCTAATAACAATCAGTTCTTAAATTATAAAGTCTCTTTATTTTCAATATTATATCCATTAGTTAATATATTCAACAAGAAATAATTGCATTTCATAAGTTCTCACAAATTAGAACCTCTCGTTCTATTCTATTAATAATTATATCTAATTATATTAAATATTTACTTATTTCTATCCATATTTTTTTTTAAAAACCCTCATATTTATTAACAAACAAACTTAAAAAGTAAAATTACCAGAACATAAAGGAGAGAGAGAAAAAATTTATTATATAATATTCCCAAATAATTCATCCATTTTCTTTAGAATTCCATTCTATCTTAATCATCCCTATTTTTTTCTTTTTTCAAGTCATTTTATACCCCCACTTTCTTGTCCTTTCTCTACCTTTCTTCCTTATATATGCCCATTGAAAAAACCCTCCTTCAATTCCTCTTAATTCCTTCCCCCTTTCTTTTTTGATTTGCCATATCCAATACTCCTATCCTTGCTTCATTCTTCCTTCACCACTGTTTTTCCCAGTGAAATCATCATATATTACAATATAATTTCCAATCTGTCCATTAACAATATATTCTTTCTCTTTATTTCCATCATTCTTAGTATCTTCTTCTTCCGGTTTCTTCTCCATACCACTATTTTGTTTTCTGCTTTGTATCATCATATTTTCAAATTCTTTATCATTGTCTTTATTAATATCCTTGTAAAAATCCTCTTTGTCCAATGCGTTCTCAATTTTAGTCTTACCCGCATCTTCAAATCCCATAATGCTCTTTCTTAAATCTTTGTAAAGAGCTAGAATATCTTCAGAAATGCTCAATCCCATGTTGATTCAAAAAACCTTTTTTTTTCTTTCAGCTGTCTAATAATCCAACAGCCTAACATAAGATATTTTCCTCTGTGTCAAATAAAGTGTAGCCTTTTAAGTTCATTTAGAGTTCAGCCAAATTTCAAATGGAAGATTTAAACTCTTCAGCTAAGAAATGTAAGCTCTCTTCAGTAACAAATATGAACAAAGTCTCCAATGCTGTATGTTAGACAAAACAATCTCTCAGCTCGAGGTCACCAGCTGTGTAAACATTCACTGATGAAAATTTTAACAATTAAAACAGATCTTCAATCCAGCAGATGTGTAAATAATCACTGAAGAACAGTTAACACAAACATAACCAGCAGATGGCAGTCTTAATTAAGCCCATAAGTCTTTTCCTTCTTTTCAAAAATATTCAGTATTTTTATATTTTTTTAGTCCAACATAAATCCATATGAATTAAATCAGCTATTTAAAACCAAATTCTCCAAATTTTTAGATGTTGGGTTTTAGCTACAACTTCCAAATCATTCTCCAATAGTCTTAAACTTGCTGTTTTGCTGCTTTGTAAAATTTCTTTAAAGTCCTTTTGTTCCCCTTTAAACTTAATAACAAGATTTCAGTATTTTTCTTCGGCAGAAACATTCACCAGATCGACATAAATGCTTCTGATCTCCCTCCAGCACATCACTTAAGTTCCGTTCCTTCCCAGATTACTTCAATGCTTTAAACTAAATCCATCATTCCGTTCTTGGCTGGCTGCGGCTTGGACGGATTTTGCAAGCCGATTTCACACTGCCGGTGGTTGAGGGCTGATCGGTTCTCTGTGGGGTTTGCCGACCCCTCCCAGATCACCGACAATGTCCTCTTCTTCACTGCCCCTCCAGGGCAGCTTCGATCTGGTTCTGATGGAACCAGGTCCCCAGGTGACAGGGATATCGGGGATCCCCTGCAGAGCGTGGGAATCTCCATGTCGCCGCGGAGTTTGGCCACGCCCATCTCCAAATTATGTTCTTATTAGTCAGGAGCCAACTGTAATAAAAAAGAAAGTAGCATTTCATGAAATTAGAACCAAATATGTTTTTACGTACCTTCTGGTTATAGTAGAATAATGTTAGAACTGTGAACCAGAGGTGGGTTCCTACCGCTGCGGTCCAGTGCGGGTGCACTGGTAGTGGCCCGCTGGTGGCATCACCGGCCTGGTGCAGTACGTGCCGGTCCCTTGGCGCCGCCATCTTTTTTATTTGAAATTTTTTTGAACTTTCTGGGTTTTTTTTTCTGCGCATGTGCAGAAGCCGAGTTTCCAGCACTGCGCATGCGTCTACATCTTGTTTTCAGCTTTATTTTTTATTTTTTTTGCCCCGCCCACTCACTTACTTCTCACCGCCTAAGCTGTCTTCCCAGTTCCCATGTGGTGCCTGCCCTGCACCCCAACTGAGCTGCCTCCTCCTGCCTACAGGTAAGTCACAGTTGTGCTAGCCCCCCCACCCCATCCAGACCAGTGGCTGTGTGTGCGTGTCCCCTCTCTGCCTGGGTGCGTTTTCCACAGTCACCTGGCTTGCAAAGGAAGCCAGGCGGCTGGGGGAAAGAGGGACCGCCGGCTCTCCCAAGCCCATCCCAAAATTCCGCCGTGGCTGAAAACTTCCGCTCACGCAGAGTGGTTCCGGGATTGTGGAGAGGCCAGGGAAACACTGCCACCAATGCCACCACCGGTGCTCACAAGCCCATCCTGAAATTCCACCGCCGCAGAAAACTTCCCCGCAGGCAGCGTGGTTCCGGGATTGTGGAGAGGCCAGGGAAAATCTGCTGCCGCAGTTGCTGGCACTCACAAGCCCATCCTGAAATTCCGCTGCGGCAGAAAACGTCCCCGCATGCAGCCATCTCATTAGGTTGGAGAAAACTGGCCCACATGTTGTCTTAACACTGGAGAGACTAACAAAAAGAAAATCCATAATGCTGTGCCCAGTGTTATGCTTAGAAAATGAGGCAAACTATAAAATAGATTTCCCCTAGAGATGGAGACTTCTCCTGACATGAATTACGGTACCTTCCAGATGTTTTTGAGGATTTTTCATAGTTAAAAGGGGGTGCTGTTATCATGTGCAACAATATTTTTGTATGTTGTTCCAGAAGTGATGTTGATTTAAAATTTGCTAATTATTTATATAATATTGTGGTATTTTATTATGGACTATACTGGGTATTGCTGAGATCTTCTGATTGGGGAGGTATGTGATTGATGGGTGCATAGATGGAGATAGAGATAGAGAGAAAGAGAAATGGAGAGATAGAAAGAGAGAGAGAGAGAGAGAGAGAGAGAGAGAGAGAGAGAGAGAGAGAGAGAGAGAGAGAGAGAGAGAGAGAGAGAGATGATGATGATGATGATGATGATGATGATGATGATGATGATGATGATGATGATATAGATATAGATGGTTTTTTTTAGGGGGCAGCATGTCAGAACCCCAAAGAGTGGTTCTGCCATTCAGAGAGAGAAGGGGGGTCTTGAGTTTGATTTATCAGCATTGCTTGGATCAACTGACATTTACAACACACATCCTGGGAATCTTGGGATAGGATTTATGAGGGGCAATGTGAGTTAGTTTAAATGGAAAAGGCTCTGTGGAAACGTACAGTATACTCATCCGGATTCCTAGAGTAGGGGACTTTCACATCTGTGTATTGGCCAGGATTTGCATTTTGGCTAATGGGGGGGGGCGCTAAGGTTTAACTGTATTTGCTTTGCCTAAGGGTATTCAGATCTTGCTTTGAATGGGATGTTGTCACATTTGCTTAATAAAGGAATCCTTTTGAACTATCTGGCTCAGAAGTTCGTACTTTTTCAGTGAAAGGAGAGGCAACCCTTAAAGATATGGCTAGATGATAGAAATGGATAGATAGAGAGATAGAGAGATAGAGAGATAGAGAGATAGAGAGAGAGAGAGAGAGAGAGAGAGAGAGAGAGAGAGAGAGAGAGAGAGAGAGATATGATATAGATATAGATATATAGATATAGATTATATATAGATATTGATAGATGATAGATGATAGATATAGAAGGAAAGGAAAGAAGGAAAGGAAAGAAAAGTGGAGAAAAGGAAAGAGGAAGGAAGGAAGGAAGGAAGGAAGGAAGGAAGGAAGGAAGGAAGGAAGGAAGGAAGGAAGGAAGGGAGACAAGAAAGAAAGGAAGAAAGGCTGGCAATGGGGGGTGTGCAATTGTTTCTTTTAGGGAGTACAACTGGCCGTATGGGTTGAAGGGAGGAGACTTTCAGCTCCAAGTAGAGAGAAAACCACAAAGAGAAGCAAGGTGTTGTATGTGACCAAAACCAGCTGTGTCCATCTTCTTCTTTCTTGAGCAGTGGCCCAAGACAATCTGGCAGAACGTAGACAGGCTATCTGGCACATCCAACCCTGTTTTGCACTGTCTTGCCACAGAGATTCTTTGTTGTCAATGGGTCTTCTAAATATTAGTGGTATTTGCTGTTTGGACTGGCAATACTTTATCCAACATTGAAATTCTAGTTTCACAACTTTTTGATTTGGTGCTTGTGTGTATCTGTACATATTTATATGTGTGCACATATTTTTTTTATCATAGCTATTTTTTCCTACTAATATTTGAACAAAAGAGATTAAAGGATTATATCCATTATAAAAATGCTCCACTGGAAATTGCAAAATACCTGGCTCTAATAAATATGGGAAAATTCTACAATGATTCCTGCATTTACTATGATGTAAATCCAAAGTATTTTTATTTTTTATTTTTACTGAGTGAGAAGCCTGAATATTATTAATTATGACTGTACTAACATAACCAATCTAAATATGGAAGTTGTAGAAAGATATCAGTTTAACGGACTAATGGGGAGAAGAGGTGTCTGTTAAAACAAAATGTCTGTTAAATTCAAATGGTAAGTGGGATTTTTCTTAAGTTAAATTTTCATTTTTAGCCAATGGTATAAGGGATTTTTATGCAGAAGCATAAATTCCATAGGCAGATTTTGTCTGCTGCATCTGAAGTCACTAAACAAAGGGTCTGTTAAACCAAGGAATTACTCTAGAGGCATAATTGTTATTGTTATAGCTTTATTTTTTTGTAAATAATGCATCTTGCAAAAAGAAGCATATAATTTCTATTCCTTTTTTTAAAAAAATAGTTTTTATTTGATTTATAAACATTAAAAAAGACATACATACATTAAAGACGACATTATATGTACTTACATGTACATATATACATATAAACTTTTACGATAAACGTCTTCACATTTGCCCTCTTCTTTATATATTTTCTATACAACTGTATCTATCTATGTACATAACATTTCTATTCTCATTTTTATCTAATTGTGAATTAGTTATAAATTAATAGATATGTACATATATATAATTTCTATTCCTATATCTCTGGTCTCAAAGATCCACATCCAAGATACAAGTGAAACAATACTTCCTGGACATCAGAACAAGAGATCTGCAGGGCAGAGAAATACTAACTTGTTTTCTGATACTTCATTATGATCTCTGCTCTCACTGCAAAAAGCAGCACATTTGCTAGCAGGAAGGTTCTCCAAAATCCTGTCATATCCATACTATCTGTAGAGAATGGGAGGGTGATGTGGGAGGGTGATGCCTCCTCTCCAAGAATCTATCAACATTGTGTAGCATAAGTTACAGTTTTCCACAGAAATAAACATTTGATGAAAATCTGGATTTTTAAATAAAAGAATTCCAGGAAATGATATAGAAAATGCAACAAAAGTATCCATAAATCCAGCTTTAATGACAGAGTAACAACTGGTATACTTATGTATATGTAGGTGGGTGTGTTCATGTAGGAAAAAATATAATACCAGTGGGTGAACTAGGATTTTCTTGAATTGGATGAGTTAAATTATGTTAGAATTTTTAGGAGGTTTACAGTTTTTGTATTATTATTTTCTACAAAACAAGTTGAAAACTATGTTTTTGGTTTTTAGTAGCTGCCTCCCCCAAAAGCAATCTTAATGGTTCACCTCTACTCTCTACATCATTAGAGAAATGAATTTTATTATTTATAATATGCTTTTAACTAGATGACCCTCAAGAATGATTTAAAATAATACAATGATTTATAACCCAAATCCTTTTCATCCAATAAGACTGAATTACAACAAATAAAAGAGATGTGAAAAATAAATGATTGCCAATTTAAACAAACCTCCAAGATTAAAGTAATGGTGACAACTGTTGGGTATTTTAGATGCCTAGTGAATATGGGATAAAGGTGGAGAATCTATGGAGTAAGAGCAATGGAGAATACTGCAGTGGAATCTTCAATGTAATATTAGGAATAGATCCAGAAACCTGAACAAATGAGGACATATTTAATTAACTTGAAAGAGCAGGGATGAATAATATGAAAAGATATTTATGATCTGAATCAAATGCCTAGTTTTCCCTTTTTAGGGACGTTCAGGGGAACCTGGCCAAAGTGGTCAGAAAGGAGAGAGTGGATATCCAGGACCACCTGTAAGTTTTTGCTATGCTGGTTATTGCTTTAGTCGTATACTTTGCCCTTTCTTTTCATACAATTTGCAAATAAGCTCACATGCTCCCTATTTATCTTCAGTTGTAAAGTTAAATTAAAATCCATTATCTTAAGTAAACTTATAAGAACCACAAAAATTGAGATGTGATTTTAATATGTTTACTCCACAAATTCTTGACTTGCTTGCATCATTTAAAAGTATTCTAGATTAAGTACATAGATTAAGTAAAATTGTACAAACTGATAACAGTTACTCAACTGATTATGGCTAGCTTATGTGGGAATTCTGCCATGAGCCTGTTCAGAATACCAATATACTGCCTACATCTTTTTCAACAACAGTTACAATAGCTAAAGACCTACATTTTACTGAGCTACAATAAAAGGAAGTACAGCTGTGAAAATTCAAAAGTTATAAAGTTTGAATTTTCACTTCGGATTTTGAGATAAAAACTTTGTAAATATTTCAGGTTTTGCATTATGTTTCCCACATTTTGTTAAGGAGGATACTTTTTTGAATTGCTCAGTGAGCTTCAGCTATATGGAAATGTAGATGTAGAAATCTAATGTAGTGTAGATAAATGTAATGTATCAACGTATATAATGTACATTAAAAGTAGAAATCTAATGTAGTGTAGATAAATGTAATGTATCAATGTATATAATGTACATTAAAAGTAGAAATCTAATGTAGTAAACCAGCAGGGTTTTGTCTTCTCCTGTGTTGGGAACTTGGGATGCATAGAGATAAGGAACAGATAGCAAGAGCAAGAGCACTTAGACTTCTGCACCTAAGCTTTATTTTCTGCCATCAGTTTTCCATGTTTCTGTGTTTCTATCTGAATTCATTATATCAACTAGACATGGCAAGATATCCCAATCTGTAAAATGAAAGATGAGGCATCCTAAAAAAAAAAAAATGCAGGAGAGCCCTTAAATTTGTAGTGCTTAATTTCCATTAAAGAGATGTGACAGTGAAACTGGCTGAAACTGAATGCACAGTATTATTTTGAAAGAAAGCTCTACTTGTTCCATGAGTAGCTTCCTTCTGGATCAGCCTGCACAGAATCAGCCTCTAAGACTGGCTTTTTGTGCTCTTGGCAACTTTCTCCCCCAATCTCTGGCCTGTGTTCTCCCATATGATTAATTAAGTGTCTGAACTTGTCAAGTCAATTTTAAACAAGCACAGTTAAATTTATTCATAGTAAATTATATCAACATTTAAAAAAATCTTTTCTTTCAGGGATTTATGGGTAGCAAAGGAGAGTCTAGAGATGTAAGTCAACCATTAATTTATGGTACCAGATCTTTTGTATTTCTTCATGCTGGAAACCTTTTTTCACTCTCTCTCTCTCTCTCTCTCTCTCTCATTTTACTTTAAAGCACTGCACGCTTATACGCAACATCAAAGATAAATGCCGTAAGTCTATTTCTTTTGCCCCTGGTCTTGATGTTGGCTTTTTGGTATAGATTATAAAGTAATTTCTTTATTTTCCTTCTTTCTCTGTTATTATTATTCGCAGCTTGCTGTTATGGTAAGTTCATTTTAAATTACTCAGTATCTGCAGTCAGATGAAAAACCGACATACACAACTTCTTTGAAAGACAAGCATTGAATTATTCATTGGTAAACTCTGTCCCTTCCTTTTTGGGAGCCGGGGGGGGGGGGAGATGGATATAGAGCTAATACCTTTTTCTCATAATACGTTTCTTAATGTCCCCGGTTTCTGCAGGTCCAAAAGAATGTCCTGTTTATCCAACTGAATTGGTCTTTGCTCTTGATACTGCTGCTGGTGGAAATGCAGACACTTTCAATAGAATGAAAGACACAGTAGTGTCAATTGTTAACAATATCACAATTACAGAAAGCAACTGCCCCAGAGGTGCCCGTGTAGCACTGGTTACATACAACAGTGAAGTTACCACTGAGATACGTTTTGCTGACTCCAGAAAAAAGAGGGATTTGGTAAAACAAATCAAGGACCTCCAATTTGTTCAGACATCCAAACAACGTAGCTTAGAAACAGCCATGGGATTTGTGGCCAGGAATACTTTCAAGCGTGCACGTAGCAGCTTCCTTATGAGGAAAGTGGCTGTGTTCTTCACCAATGGGCCAACAAAAGCATCTCCACAGTTGAATGAAGCAGTACTAAGACTTTACACTGCTGGAGTTGTACCTGTATTCCTTACAAACAGAGAGGACCGGGTCCTTAGCGACGCATTAAAGGTCTGCTTCCTTTTGTTTTTCTTCCCCTTGCACAGTCTTTCCAGGAATCAATCAATCAATCAATCAATCAATCAATCAATCAATCAATCAATCAATCAATCAATCAATCATTGTTATAGGATTCAGTCAGTCACGTCTGTCTTTCAGGAGCACTCAACAAAATGGCTTAATTTTGTTATTTTTAAATATTGATTACTGTCCCTGGATCACTGAGCATACAATATTTTGGATTTGAAAAGGAAAAGGTTGCTTCAAAGTATTTGCGGTCATGTGCAGAGCAGTTGTGGCCACTCCTAAACCAAATGCATCTTTTCCCCAGATTATGCTACAGCTGTGAGCAACAACCATTTAATCCTGGGAAAAGATGCTGCTGCATAGAGAGTTCATATATGAATGAATCAAACTTACATCTGTCAGCCTGAAAGTTTTGTGGTTTATCAGCAGTAGCTAGGCAAAGTCTTAAAAGCAGCAGACAATGTGGATGCTTTTGCATATCGTTCTTTTTGCCCAAGAAATGCCTACAAAACTTCCCTCACAGGTGTTCTCCGAGCACGGTAAAATAAAAAAATCAAGATGGCAGCCACAGTTGTGCAATTGAAGCTCTGCACTGTTGTGACCATCATCTTGAATTTTTTTAAATCATATGCTGTGGACACCCATACCATCCCTTAAGACCATCCACAACAGGAAATTGACTGTCTTCAGAAAGGAGGGGGGGGGCTGCCAATTACTGTGGCAGCTTTCTGTTTTTGTTTGTTAGTTTCCTAAGTTCAAAATAATAATTTGACTCCCGAGATCTACTATATATTTGATATTCTATGCATTCAGTGGGACTTACTTCTTCCTCCTGTATCTGTTTGTAATAATAAAAAAACCCACAGTCCTAAAGATTTAAGAAAAGCATATTATGTGGTGGTGGGGAATACCCTGAGGATGGGGAAGTTGGCAGAAATGACTGTCTATCCAAGCAGGAGCATCTGGCTTCTGATAATGTAAACAGTTCTTTGGATATAAGCCATAAAGTCCATTAATAGTATATGGCTGCTTTTTTACCAGCTGAAGCTGTCAAATCAGTATATACTGTGGATGAAAGAAGAGACTAAGGAGATGGCAATTATTATGTCATTGTTTTGAAAAAGATGGCCTTGCATTCAGATTAATTAAAACATACGAAAACTTCTTCATTAGAATACTGTGTGGCAACCATTATTTTTGAAACTATTCTTAAAAGGATTAATAGGAAAATTCTCAGACAATGGCAGGAAATCTGCATAGAACAGTAATTTGCTGAAATAGTTTCCTAATTTGAATAGCATCAAGATAAACACTCTTTCCCAGTTAAAATTGTCCTACACAGTTTGTTCATTTCATAGTGCAGTCACATTAATCGGATTTGAGAATTCGTGCATGATTCCGTTTTTAAGATGTCATTGTTGATATCCCTCCCTCCCTCCCCCTTCCCTCTCACATTTTCTACTAGAGCTCAAGATAACAATATAATAATCCCTTCTCCATTTTATGATCACAATAGTTTTAGAAACTAGTTGGGTTTGTACTTAATTCAAAGCCACTTCATGAGTTTTGTGGCTAAGTATATACTGTTAGTTTTTCACATCACATTTCTTGTGAATAAGTTAATATGGGTGGTGGATAAGCCAAGAAGCTGCAGTTGAGATTTCATTTTCAAGTTTAGGCCCACATGTTGTGAGTCCTACCTCCAGATGTTCTGGAGGTAAAGTAGGAGATAAAGAATGGACAAACTGTTCATTTCATAAAGTCTGAATTGGACCTTATGGCCAACTGCACTTTCATGTTGAATCCTTCTCTCAATGATGCAGAAAGGTAGGCTTTGAATCTAAAAGCTAAATATACAGAACAATTTACAGAAATGTACTGAGATCCGTATCTATGTTCAAGTGGAATTAAGAAAAGCTAATCTCTTTCTTGATATTTTAGAGACCCTGGACAATTTAACAAACTGTTTCCAGAATTCTTTTGACTACATGTTTCTCTTCTTGTTTTTAGATAAACAACACTGGTGGAGAGGCTTTAGCATTTACTGGTGGCACTGCTCAACTGGCTGCAATTATTAGGAAAGTGTTCACATGCCATATTTGTCTAGGTAAAATATATGACATATTTTTTTACTTGAGATATTTGTGTACTATGACAAAATCAATTTGTAACCAGTCTGCTTGAAGATTTCTTGACAAATTAGAGGGAATCAAGGAAATTTGAGAGGGTTTTTTTGTTTATTTTAAGCTCTGCCATGTAAGGGCCGTGTTACAGGACCATGGATGGGCCTGCCTCCTTTTCAGCTTTGGACTAGGTCAGAATGCCTTATGAGGTCATGGTCAGAAACCATTCTGGAACCAGCAGTTCAGTCCGAGCAGGCTTCAAGAATCTTGTGAACAATTGTATTTGTTTTTTGCCTGTTACTAATGTTTCCTCTGGTTCTAATAGTGCTGTTCAAGGGACATTTTGTTTTTACATTTCTGTTCTCATGATCATTCACTACTGGTGTTGCTTTGGTAGTGATGAAACCCAGATGAAATTTAAATCTATAATTAGTCTCGTTAAAGCAATACTACAATCTGCTCATAATGCAGTCATTCAGTTGCCATGTGCAATAGTTCCCATTGTAGTGGAAAATTTTGTGGTGGAAAATTTTATGGGCCAGTCAAAGACTTTTAGAATCACTCTAAACAAATTCCTAAATAAAGCATTGGTAGTAATGCTACTACCAATTATGCTTTGGTTTTGGGTAGATGCTTTGTTTTTTGAAGATTTGTATATCTTGCTGTTTTTGTCCAACTGAAGGAGAAAAAAAGGGCACTGCAAATATTAATTATGTAACAATTATATATTTATTTGTCTAGATGTATGTGATCCTGATCCCAGCTGTGGTATCCAGCGGGGTAGCTTTGGCAGAGACAGACGGGCAGCTCCTACAGATGTTGACATTGATATAGCATTCATCCTGGATAGCTCTGAGAGTACCACTCAAATGCAGTTCAAAGAAATTAAGAGCTACATTTCATATATTGTAAACCAACTGGAAACTAGTTCTGATCCCAAGGTATCTCAACATCATGCCAGGGTTGCCATTGTCCAACATGCTCCCTTTGAGTTTCAATCAAACTCAAGCATATCTCCTGTCAAAGTTGAATTGTCACTCACAGATTATGGCCCAAGGGACAAATTAACAGATTTCATTCAGAACCAAATGTCACAACTATATGGAACACGGGCTGTGGCAACTGCAGTAGACTATACAATGAGGCATATTTTTGAGAGTGCACCAAATCCCAGAGATCACAAAGTCATTGTTTTGATGATGACAGGAGGCATTGAAAAGGAAGAACTTGAACACCTTCAGAAAGTTATTGTAGAAGCTAAATGTAAAGGATATTTTTTTGTCATTATTGGCATTGGTAGGAATATTAATATTCCAAGTATCTACAGCTTGGCAAGTGAGCCTAATGATGTCTTCTTCAAATATGCTGATAAGGCATCAGAACTTCATGAAGAAGCATTGCTACGTTTTGGAAGCCTCTTGCCATCATTCATCAACAGTAAGTAGATGCTTAATATGTCAATGAAAGCAGGGGTGGGTGCGCGCGCATGCACAGTGCTAAAAACCCAGCTTCTGCGCATGCGCAGAAGCAAAAAACAAGATGGTGGCACCTATGGCGCCGCTGAGAGAGCCGGTTCAGGAGGGTGTCCAGCCGGCCATCACTACTGGTTTGGCGAGCGGGGGGGGGATTCCCACTACCGGTTCTATAGAACCGGTCCGAACTAGCAGAAACCCACCTCTGAGTGAAAGGCAGGGAGTTAGAAGGGTTAAACCAAAGAGAACCTGAACCTGGGAGGGGAAACTTTCTTTTTTAGTTTAGGGTACAAGACTGTACAGTCAAAGAACAATGTTGCAAAATAAACCTAAAACCATATATTTGACTGAGTACCTCAGTCAGTGTCTGCCTGCTTGCCTGCTTGCCCGTCCGCCCACCCGCCCGTCCGTCCATCCATCCAACTTAGAAACTATCCAGTTCCTCACAGAGGGAGGCTGGGTGGAATACAAAATATTAAACCATCAAAACTATATATAAAATTTAAAAAGAGGCAAAGATAGTTAACATTCAATGTTTAAAATGAATTAAAAGATGGGGACGGGGCTTCAGGGCAATAAGCAGCCCCATAGTTGTGTGTTCCTCTGTGAGCCCCAAGCAAAACAGCAGGTTTGGATTGGATTAAAAGGATTACATCGATCTAATTATTAGTCATATTTAAATAAAAAGTTTGCCAGCCAAATTGGATGCTTTGATCCTAGAGATGCAGGATCAGATGGATTTCTCTGAAAGGATTCCTGGATTTTGTTTTGATTAAAATAATTACTGTTAAACTTGGAATCATTAATCCTTCTGAGTAAACACAATTTGCATGCATCTTAGATGCCTCTTAATTTCTAGTTCCTCTGTTATAGATATTAAACTTGAAAAAAATGTATCAGTGTTTTTGTATTTGTTTAAATAGGAAACAGGACAATTTATACATAAACACTGATACATTTTTTAAAATTCTACCTAAAGAAAAGGCCCATGCTTGCTCAATCTCTCTCTCTCTCTCTTTTCTTTTTTTTGCTTTAAAAATTATTAACAAGTTACATTTAAAAATAGTAAGAAAAATGCCATGCAGCTGTCTATCCAGACATATAACGGGTATAATTTGAAAAAGCAGAACAACAAACAGCAGTTTATTTCTTGGTAGATTGATGCCAAAAGAGAGCTCATGTAATTTACTACTATATATCTCTATAGTAATAATAGAGAAGACATTGGGAAACGTCCAGCCAGGAAGCAGGGGTGGGGGTGCGGGGAAGCCTCAAGTGCTGAATTAGCCTCAAGTTCTTATGTAGTTGCAACAGATCCAAAACTAACATCCCCCTCCCAGGCCCTTAAGCTCCACAGAGCTGTATCAGGCTGAGGATGGGAAATTCCTGTATAATAGGCAGAATATAATAAAGCAGCAAACTTGAACTCTATATATGTAGGCCTGATTGCTTGGGCTGACAGAATATTACTAAATCTAAATAATTGTTAGAACAGGGGTGTCAAACTCGCAGCCCAGGGGTCGGATGCGTCATCTGCTGCCCCCCCACCCCCATTTTAGCGAAGGGGAAAAAAGTCATGACATGCCACATGACAAAAATGTGATGCCACGAGTTTTATTCTGTGTTAGAATGTTTAAATAAAGACATGGTTTAAATTCCTATAATATGTTTGGAAAATGAGAAAATATTTATGCAAAAATTCTCCCTTATGTTTTAGGTGAAAATACCTTTTACCTATCTCCAGACATCAGGAAAAAATGTGATTTGTTCCAGGGTGACCAGCCAATCAAAAAATTTGGCCAAAAACAACTGTAAGTCTTTACAGTTCATTTTCATTGTTAGAAAGTAAATTTTCCTCCAGATACCAAATTATGTGTGCGAGAATGAGACCCCTCTCTTCATTATGCTTGTCATGTCATCTCTATTTTTTCTATTTTATTGATTGTATTGTAATTTCTTTGCTTGATTCTTGTCAGCCCCCCAGTTATTGTGAATTGAGTGGCATACAAATTTAATAAAGTATTAAATTATTAGTATTATACCTAGGGATTGAAGGGGCAATAAATATGGGTTTAGAGCAATATGAACCTATTTCTTATATGGGTAGAAAGCAGTATCCTCACTTTACCCTTTCCTTGTCTCATTTCTAACCCTTAAGTTGTCTTTAATTATATTTAGTTGTCCTGTGATTAAAGCATTGTTTTTCCTTTCAGGCCAATAGCATTCAGTGATGGCTGCAAGTTGCATAAAAAACTATTATGTTCTGTAAGCACTCTATCAAAGATTAAGTTTGGTGACTAATAGTACATGAGAGTTCTTATTCTTCTTTATAAGTTGATGTAGGCTTGCCTCTCTCCCCTTTTCTTGTCTATGTAAAGAAAGAAAAAAGAAGGATGGTAAATTCCTAAACATAACCAATGCTTGTGAATTTGTGATAATCTTTTCCCCCTAACCCCTCCCCCCCCCCCAAGTATTCAGCTTGGATATGGCAGAATGGGTCAGAGGAAGGAATGGTTGGATAGAGTCCTGGAGTCCGGCTCCCCCCCATCCCTGATGCTGTGCTTGATTTGTGGATATTTTATCTGTGTGGCTGATGACTTGCTGAAAAGAGAGAGCAGCACATTCCCAAGAATCAAGCAGATGTTTTGTCCCTCACACACTGCACAGCCATGATGAGAACAGTCCCATTTAGCATTGGGTCAGAATAGACTAAAGGGACATGAGATGGAGCAGCAGTATAGTTTGCAGGATGACTGGAGAGCTCTTTAACTCATCAACAGGAAAAAGCTTCTTTTCCAGTCCTGATTACTTCAGTTTTAGAATTTCTCCTCTGGTGGTTAACTGGATCAAAAAAAGACCCTTCCTACATGTCTGTTTTGGGAAGCTATCACAGATAGCTTTTAATCAGAACAATCGCTTCACTAACTGTTGAAAGTACAGTATCTTTAAGATGATCACTTCTTCTTTCTGATTTGAAGATGTATTCATATATTAGAAAATATTCATATACACCTATACTAGGAAATACCCCCATCTAGAAAATCCCATATACTTTTCTGACCAAATTTACTTTTCAAGAACAGATATTAATACTAGGGGCATCTTAATAAAATTACTATCCTTCAGATAAAGCGGTGCAATAAATTTGCTAAAAACTGTAAAATGTTTTTGTTCAGAAAGGAACATTGGATCTTTAAAAAGCTGCTGTCCTAAATAACTCTACCAAACAAGTGCAAAAGAGTGCAGATGCAGATTTTGAAACGAAGACTTAAATGTGTCTTGATTATTTACAGTATGCATACCTATAACTATTTCTGTTTCTTCAAACAGAACTATTCCAAATAATGTTACTGTCACACCTGCTGTAACAAAAAAATCAGAAGGTAGGTACATCTTCCTGCCATTGCCAAACAGATTAAATATTTTACTTTACAATAATTTGCTATTTGCTGTTTTGTTTACAAAAGATTACTATGTTTAATTTCAAATACTGTCTCTTTGCTTCAATAAAAGAGTATGTATAAAAAGAAGCCCTGCAGATTATATTTAAAAATAATAATTGGAAAAGCTGCAAGAAGCAGGAATGGACAATATTTTTTTACAAAGGAAAACAGCTGGAAGTGGAAAAAGTTGAGGTTTCCTCAGCAACTCTTTTCAGTGGTTGCAGCTTCAGGAGGCTTTTTCCCCCATTAAACAACATAAAAAGATATTGTGGGTTTGTTTGTATATGATTTTAAATGTAGTTTGTATTTAATGCATTTAATTACAGCCTCTTTTTGTGTTTTCGAATGCAAAATGTGATCTGTTCATTTTCTATGCCTATTAGCAGGCAGGTCTTAAGTAAAAGATTTACAAAATAAGTGTATGTTAGACTGCCTGTCAACTGGGCCCTGGAAATGTTTGCAATCTTTTTTTAGATTGCAAATAGTACACAGTTCCACATGCAATTAAAGGTTCTAGCACATTGAAATGTTCTTAACTTATTATAGAGATTTTTTCCACCTTCCCTGTTGATGAATTTTTGTGTTACTTACTCTAGGATCAGCTAAGTTTTTATGAATGATATCTTTTTTATATGTCTTATCCAGAACATTCTTAAAATCCTGAATCTATTAATTTTGTTCTTTTATTAGTTTTTTCTTTTCTTCAACAGTGATTAAACATAATGGAGAAGTCCAGATAACTGATATCACTGAAAACAGTGCTAAGCTGCATTGGATGATTCCTGAGCCTCAAAAAGTCTATGTCTATCACATCACAGTCACCTCAGCACATGACCACTCCTTAGTTGTGAAGCTTAATTTAACTAGCAATGAAAGAGTCATTGGAGGACTTCAGAGTGGACAAAAGTATCATGTTGCTATCACAGGTTACCATAATGCCCAGGCCAAAGCTACTTATAGGGGAACATTTAATACAAGTAAGTTATCTTGGGTATCAGAATTAAATGCATTGTTTTTTCTATCGATTTTGGACATATGAAAAAGCAAACCAGTACATTGTTCTAATAGTATTGACATGTAGCCTAATTAATACTATGTATTTGGGTCACATTTTTTAAGCAGCACTATATGCTATAGTGAGGTATTCATTTGTTACATATTTTTTACAGTAGGAGAAAAAGATAATATTGTAACAATTTGATTAATATCGATCTGCGACTTCCAAGTGTTTACTCAGAAGGAATAATGCCCTCTTCCTGCATTTTTACACTGCTGAAGCATAATTTCTAGTGAGAAATGTATTTCTGAATGAGGTGCCTGATTTGAGTACCACCTTTGTTAAGAACCGTTTTATACTTCAGGCAAGTTTGTTCAAAATGCCTCTTTTAAAAAGAGAGCTCATAATAAGTAATCATAACTGGATTACTGGATATAGTCAGGTGTTACATAATATTCAAAATATACATCTGTATATTATTATAATATTTCCATGATTTTAATTGATTCCTAGGCACTGTGCTTGCTAAAATTGTAATATTGAAACACATGATAGCTTTTTTGTTCTTTATATACATACATACATTACATACAAAGCTGAAGAAGTGTTGTGTGCAATGTCTCAATCAGGCTGGATGTAAGTAAAAAGGTTTATTGCTGTGATTTGAGTCCTCCTGAGCCCAACACTCACAATTGCTTGGCTTGCTTTCTACAGAGAGCATGCCAGCAGCCAAGGTCCCTTCAGCAGGAACAGCAGCAGCAGCAGCAGCAACCAATGTAATGGTGAACACTGAACCTTTGGAAGTTCCTGAAAAAGGTGAGTCCAAGCTATGAAAGATGTCAGAGGTGTGGGAAATGAAAGTTTGGATGGATTAAACCAGAAGTCCCCAAACATTTGGTCACCAGGGACCAGTTCTGTGGAGAGAGGTTTTTCTGCAGACCGGAGGAGCGTGGTTTTGCATGCTGCCTGTATCCCGCGATGGGGCTGTTTGCGTAGACAGGTTTCTGGCATGCTGCAGACTTGTGCCGGTCCATGGACCGGGGGTTGGGGACTTCTGGATTAAACTATGTTCTAGACAAAACATCTAAAGAGGCACCAACATGATATGCTACCTGAAACGAAGGATACTGGTTGATTTTTGTGGAACAGTAAAATATATAAACAAAAGGGTAAACATAAGGTGCCAGGGAACTTTTTATCTCAAAGTAAGTGGCAAGTAGATTCATGACCACGAACCCCAGATGTCCCACGCTTTATACCAGAGTTTCCATTAGCTAGAGCTAGCAAGTAATACTATTATTGTTGATTCTCAGTGAAGCTTGACAGGATTGTAGAAATTAAAGTTGGATTCTAATACAGGGTGATTTTGAAAATTCCAAAAGAGCTAAGAGGATGCTCAAATGAAATGTACCATATTGTGCATCTCTTCTGTAGTGAGATGCATTGGTTCCATGTATGTATGTATGTATGTATGTATGTATGTATGTATGTATGTATGTATGTATGTATGTATGTATGTAAGCTTTTCACATTGTATGAGGGTGTGTGAAAAGGAAGAATATCTGGTTTTGCACAGCCCTACAATAGTCTTTCGGGAAAAATGCCCACCATTGCACTGTTCACAGATCCTTTGACACTAGTAATGGTAAGACATTCTTCAGCATTGCAAGGTTTAAAGCTTTAGGAAACTTGTAAATAAAAAAATCCTAGGAACAGATTGCATTTCTTCAGTGATTACAGCTAGGGAGACTTGCTCTGCTGTCTTAATGATCTTCTTCCCAAAAGAAGGCCTATCACTTATGTTCTAGTAGTACTATCCATTTGCATTTTGGAGGGCAAAGTTGGCTCATTCAATCCTTCACCAGACAATGACTTAGTCTCATATCCTGCAACTGTGCAGCGCTTTGGTTTCATTCCAAAAAGATGCTTCAGAGCGCATATTGGTATGAATGTACCCGTAACTGCAGTTCTTTCAAAGTAGCCATGTCTTACCTTATGCTATGTCAATTGGTAGTTGCATAGGGCAGCTGTGTGACAGACATCTGTTTTAAAGAGTTGCAGTCAGGTGCTGTGTTCATGTATCAAGGGTTCATTTTTGAATTATTTCCAAAGCCCTGCCAGCCCTATTAAGGCCACCAGTCAGCCTAGCATAAAATGTTTCTGGGGGTAATGGAAAATATATTTTCTTATGGCTCATTGGAAAAGTCTGAGTTATGTGATGTTGTGTCACTATAAAATCCTGTGCTCATTTCTTTGTCATGTGTCTTAGCTCAAGTAATTATTTATTTTTGTAACAAACCATTAACAAATCACTCTGCTAAACTCAGTTATTAACAATATGTAGATAATTCACATTTGTTCTGAATGTATGATTGTTGTGTTAATTTTTTGTTATAATAATTTTATGTTAATATGACAAGTGTATGAAATTGTCATAATTTTAATGAAACCTTTGTTAAAATCAGTTTTTATTTTGCTGCCACTCTGATTTGCCTATTCATAAGATTTTTTAAAAATTATGGTAGATAACATAATTTTACACAACTAAGATGGGTTGAATTGATATTGGATTTTTCAAAATCTGATGTTATCTTTACTGCTAACAGAATTTGAACTTCCTTGTGCATTGTCCCTTAATAGGAAAGATATGAGCCACATAATTCTTTCAAATTTCAAATTCAGACAAGTATTTTATTTTGCTTTGTTTTAGCTTCCCAAATCTGTTGGTTTTTTTTCTGTTGCATATTATGAATTCTGGCCTGAACTGCCATGCCAAACATTTCTAATAATGTTCATGATTGTGGTAGAACTCACATTTTTTAAAGACTGCAAACTTCTGTAAGACCATATGAAAAAAAAAATACTAGGATTTCCTTTCATTCAAATTGATAACTGAAGGTTTGATGAAAGGTACTAGATATATATCTTCATATAGACTACCCAGCAATGCTGTTTTGAATATGCTGTTCCCTTTTATGAAGTTAATCATAGAAAAATGTAGAAAATTAAATTCTTATAAGATATAAATTCTGAAAGACAACTTTGAAAACATTGAGCTTTGCAAACTTTAGTTGGAAATTGGTGGAGATATCTTTTCCCCAGACATGGTAGATTTTACATATTTGCATTACAGATTAATTTTTTTAATCATTTTCATCTTTGTTTGTCTAATTCCATTATTCTTGTCTTTTTAATGTGTTTAATTGCACTTATTTTTCTGTTACCAATTTTCAGCCTTTATGACACAGTTGTTGCAGCACTGAACTGGTTCTTCAAAGTCTCTTGTCCTCGTCTAGTTTAACTTCTTTTCAACTATTCTTTTGCAAGTGAGCCATGTAAATTTTATGTAATAATGATAACCTTTTTCTTTCGGACTTGTATTCACCTATAAAAGTTCCTAGTGTGAGAAAAGCCCCTGTAGTCACATCATATTGTTTCTGAGGATGCCATGACATGATTTTGGGTGGAGACAGTAGGAAACTGTGTGCGTTTGTGTGTGTCTGTGTGCTCATGTGTACTGTTCCAGATGGCTATAGGGACTGCTTCACTGAATAGCCTGTGTTTTTGAGACATGATAATGCCTTATTATGCAACCAAGAGGAAGGAATAAACTTCAGTGCAGCTGTAGAAAGCAAAATGTAAAGGATTGTAAAGGATACAAACGATTCAAGTACAGGTAGTCCTTGACTTACAACCATTTGTTTAGTGACTGTTTAAAGTTACAATGACCCTGAAAAAAGGGACATGAACTTTTTCACACTTACGACTGTTGTAGCATCCCCACAGCCTTGTGATCAAAATTCGGGTGCTTGGCAACTGGCATGTATTTATGGCAGTTGCATTGTCCCAGGATCATGTGATCACCATTTGTAACCTTCCCAGCCAGCTTCCAATAAACAAAGTTAATGGGGGGGGGGGGAGCCAGGTTCACTTAATGACTGCATGGTCCACTTAACAACTGCAGTGATTTGCTTAAAACTGTTGCAAAAGGGACGTAAAATGGGCCAAAATTCACTTAAATTTCACTTGCTTAGCTACAGAGATTTTGGGCTCAATTGTGATTATAAGTCATGGACTATCTGTAAGGTGAATTAAATGATTTTTAAAATCCTATGACCAACTTCATTGAAAGA
The DNA here is from genome assembly GCA_023053685.1 of Diadophis punctatus similis. NCBI lineage: Eukaryota > Metazoa > Chordata > Lepidosauria > Squamata > Dipsadidae > Diadophis > Diadophis punctatus. The sequence goes on from JALIGW010000031.1 coordinate 331,502, forward strand.
GCTGTTTTGTATACAGTACATTAACCCCTAATTAATTATTCTATGTTACTATTATTTTTTTAAATCTCTTTTTTCCTCTGAGCTTAGATTTATTAAAATAATCCTATCCAACCTAAATCCTCCAAACAACGGCTACTCTGCTTTTTGTATTGAGAAGAGCCTGGGAGTCTCAGTTCTTGCCAACCCATAAGACTCTAGGATTGTATATTCAATTTCTTTCTCCTGGCAAATACTTTAAAAGTGTGATAGTGCCACAGAAAGCACTTCCAGAACTAGGCAACAGTAGACAAATTCACCGTATAGCTTAATAGTCAACTTCCTCACAATCTCTGAGTTCACAGACATGCCCCCTCTAGATGGCCAGTTTGCCCTCAGTTGAGCAGTATAGCGAATGCTGACATCAGTACAGTACTGGCCCTTAATTGAGAAAGCCAACAAATCCAAATACTTAAGTGGACAGGAAGTAGAATAAAGGCTCCACAGGAAAATATGTGCTGAAATTCACCTTCTACATCTAAGAAGGTACAGGTCTTGTAAGAAGGGTATTGTTTGTACTAAGGGAAGGATTGGCCCATTGGTAATAAAATAAGAACAGTGTAATTACAGGAAACAACCATACAGTTCCAATGGGTTGTGAGATTTGTGACTATACCCTTTTCGCATTTTCCCCACTCTGCTTTTTATATTTCTGACTGCTACTCTGCACTGGATTTGGCTAATGACTTAACAGAGGCATGCAGAAATGTAGCACTTTTACATCCCATCTGTGTAAGACATGAGCCAATACAGTATTTATACTCATGCACTGGCTGCCTGGCATATCTGTTATTTTATTAGCAATGCAAGGTTATTATTTTCCATATAGCTTCTGTAAAAATCATTAGTGAAAGTTTGTATTCTACTTCCTTTTCGTTTGTTGAAAATGTTTTTTTTGGGGGGGGGGGTTGGCATCTTCTGCCTTTTTCAAAGCTTTTAATATTTTCAGGATCATTTAACCTTTGCACATGTTGAAATTCAAATTTAACAGATCCTTGCTTACTGGACCTTGACATGGGCACGCAGTGCAAGGAGTATCAGGTTAAGTGGTTCTTTGACTACAAAAACAAGATCTGCACCCAGGTTTGGTATGGTGGGTGTAGCGGTAATGCCAATAGATTTGAGACAGAAGCTGACTGCATTAGCAGATGTGTGAAGCCATGTAAGTACCCAAATAGGATTAACCCATTTTGTACTTTCAATATTGTGAAACAAAGTTTCCAAGCAGAGGGGGAAAATAGTTTAAACACAAATTCCACACACTTTTTCTCTACAGCAGATGAGAAAGACATGCAGCTTCCTGTCCTTGAGAAAAGTCATTTGTCAGGTAAAGTCAGAAATGGAGAGGATTGTACTTCTGACCATTTGTCCTAAAACTGTGTCTTGGATGCTTGTCATGGCCGTTGGCCAAAGATAACCATACAGTGTGCCTTCATGTTGCTTTTCCACAATAATCACCCCATATTTTCTGTCTCTCTTTGCATGCAACCTTAATATCTAAAAAGAAACCCCAGTGTCGGTGTAAAAATATTATAGAATGGATCTACAATTTATTTATTTTCCACGTGGAGAGGACAGTCTCAGTACAAAAAGTACTTCCTCAAGAATGATAGACTAGTTTCAGATTCCATTGTGGAGGAACTTCATAATATATAGCTTTATCTTTGTGGCAGGAAATAGTGCCTGCATCTGGGGTACAAAAATCCAGATGACCACAAGGTTGTAGCAAGGAGACAGGGATTTTCTTTTTGCAGACCAAATACAGTTACCCTATTTAATAGGAGCTTGTTGAACTCACCTTTTGTTTTTGTTTTAATTGAAACTTCTTTCAGTTCTTTTTATTTTCTACCTATGGACTTAGAAGAGATATTCCCTTTTTTCCTAGACAGTGTAGCCATTCCTTACCATTCGATCAAAACACTCATTTAAAATGATGCCATGGAAATTTTCTCCATCCTGCCCTACATTGAGAACCCGATGCTAGCAGGCGTTTTACAAACCCAAATACTTTTTTTACTAGAGTAACATCTTTAAAGAAGTCAGGATTTGGGGCCAAAGGGAAAGTTCTTTAAAGAAATTTAAGAAGCAGATCCTATAAGGGGTTGTTTTTTTTTTTGGCCATCCTCACATTCTAGTTGGTTTTAGTAGAAAAATCTGAATGGGATAACTAATAATCTCTGACTCTAAAAAAAATAAAAGCAGCTAAGAATTGAATGAAATGATTCCAGAACTGAAATTTTAAAAAAAACTTGGACAGCCAGTTTAGAGAATACAGAGCTGGATCAAATAATGATCTGGTTAAACGTAAGGCAATTTCCCACATTGTATCCCAAGACCAAACTTTGTACATCAGAACATTTGACTTCACAGCTGGTTTGTGAACCTGCATTATCAGTCAGCTGGTTATCAAAACCTTCAGTTACAAGTTCTTTGGAGCCCTCTATTTAGACATTCTCATAGATAAACAATTTTAGAAATCTATGACATGGGGGACTAGAAGACAACGTATCTTTGGATCTTACATCCAAGCTGCATATTTAGATGGGTTTCTAGAACTTGTGGAGAATGTCCAAGTCACTGTACCTGCACGAGCCACGGTGGCGCAGTCATTAGAGTGCAGTACTGCAGGCTACTTCTGCTGACTGCCGCTGACTGCAATTTGGCAGTTCAAATCTCACCAGGCTCAAGGTTGACTCAGCCTTCCATCCTTCCAAGGTGGGTAAAATGAGGACCCAGATTGTTGGGGGCAATATGCTGACTCTGTAAACCGCTTAGAGAGGGCTGTAAAGCACTATGAAGCGGTATATAAGTCTAAGTGCTATTGCTATATCTCCTAGTCAGTGCTCTCTTTATGCTAATCTTCAAAGCATACCTGGGACATTTCCAAGCACTGCCTTTTGGATATTGATAAAGAAGAAATAAAATGGCCATAATATTTCATTTTTCATGTTTCCAGAAGAATATCTTCCATCTCTCCATTAGGAGCATTTTGCTCTAAGGTCATGTGAAGATGGTAGATAGAACCGATAGGTAGATGCAATTGATTAGATGACAGAAAAGGTTTTATTTCTTGTATAGCATTAAGTTAAAACCTTGATTTAATGGACAAGAGCAATATCTACAATATCTGAATGTACATCAAATATGAATGTACATTATTGTTATAATCTATAGCATTTCCATACTTAAATCATTTACAATTGTTGTAAATTGACACAGTGACATAAATGAAAGCAAATGACATAAAATAAGTCAAGTGTTCAAGAAGTTTTGTGTGAATGGATTAGGATTCAGATGATTTTTTTTTAGGAACATCCAAAAATGAAGGCCATCCCCAAAGTTACATAATCTTTGGTGGCTGGTGCTGAAGTTCTATATGCCCAACCGATAAGAGAAGCCTATTTATGTTTTCTTGAAAATCTCTTAGGACTGAGCAGTGATGGGTTCCTATAGGTGCGGTCCACTCTATAGCACCGGTAGCGGCCCGCTGGTGACGTCACAGTACTGGTGCGGTTGGTTGCTGATGCCTGGGCGCTGCCATTTTTTAAAAAATTACATTTAAATTTTTTTTTCTTCTGCGCATGCCCAGTAGCCGAGCTTCCGGCACTGCGCATGCGCTGCCTTCCTACCCCACAGTGAGTCCAAGCAGGGGAGGATGGCTGAGGGAGCATGTGAGATGCTGAAAGAACGGGCGGCAGGAGCTATCTCCATTCCCCTCCCTTCAGCAGTCCGAGAAGCCACGAACGCGCGGTGATGATCCTAGGCATTTTTGCATGTTCGAGGCTTCTCGAACTGCTGAGGGGAGGGGGAATGGGAGGCAGGACCTATCTCAGTTCCCCTCCCTTCAGCAGTCTGAGAAGCCACGCCCATCCAGTCACATGGCCAGCAAGCCACACCCACAAAATAAGCCACGCCCACAGAGTGGTAGTAAAAAAATTAGGAACCCGCCCCTGGGACTGAGGTGGAGGTGGGAGGTGTAGGGATAGGACTTCATAATAAGCAAGCAATCAGAATTTGGAGAAACTAATGCCAAGATACACATGTATTGCTTTATAACCCTTCTTAGTTATCTACTAAATATAAAATATACAACAGCTGCTTTCTTCTCTTGGTTATCCATTGCTTCTTGGATTGTTACCAATAGGTATGGTGATATAGTAATGTTATTCTCTCTTGCTTAGGCTTTCTTCTAAACATCTGAAAATTGCCAGTGTTTACTGTGACATTAGGTTAATGCTCTCTAGGACAGGGATTATCTAGGAATGGGATGTGATGCAGAATTGTACAGACTTCACTTAATTCCCCATCATTTTTTATTCCTAAATAGTGGCTCTAGGAATACCAATCTCCCCATCTTTCCACTCATCCATACTTACCTGTCTGATCATGTAGGAGTTCCTGCTATGGCATAATGCTAGTCAAAGGATGAAATAGCATAATAGCTAGGTAGCAAAATCTAATCTTGGTATTCTGTACTAACAACTTCAAATCAGAGCATCTAGCATCATGGCCATCTCTGATGTAAAACCTGAAATAATCGACAAAGCTACCCTGACATTATTCACTTTATGTAATAATATTTCTGCATTTTCTCAAATATTTTTTTCTGAGCACATGTCCTGTAGGTGGAAGGCCACTGCAAGTTCAATTCTCATCATCAACAAATGGGGCTAGGAAAAATTCCAGCTTGAAATCCTGAAACTCTTACATATCAGGGTCAATACTACTGAGCTAGCACAGATTATCAATGTAACTTAGATTTAGAAGAGCCCATTAAAAAGATAAAATGAACATGGAAATATTTAAATGCTAAATATTAAGAAGATAAAAGTATACTTAGGTAATTCATTGTTTACAACAAAAAAGTGAAGGAAATTGGTAGGTTTATGTTTGTTTGCTATAGTAAAAGAAGCTGAAAAGTGTATTAGAGAACAAGAGAATTTAAGGTGAATGGAAACTTTGAGAAGTTCATGAAAAATAATAAGATTTCAGTTATCCCAAGGATCAGAATAGTTAGAGCAACCACTTTTTTAGTAGTAATATAAATTACTGAAGTGGGCATGGCAAAAAAATGAAATAAATGATTTTTTTTCTAATTATGGACCTGAAGATAGTTACTAAGTATCATAGGCAACCAATCAATTGGTCCTAGAAACAATAAAGACCAATTGCCCCATTGAAGCTTTTTTTAAAAATTGAAACAAACAGAAACACACATTTAATGCATCTCATGTAAATGAATGAAGAACTTGAAAAAACAACAACCTATATTTGGGGAGCTTGAGGAAAGATGAGGAGGAAAAGATCAATGAAATCCCTTGAATGACCTTGGAGAAACTATGGATTGTCGTATGCCAGACACAGGCTGAGAAACCAAGCTTAATAGCAGTAACTGTGAGAGGGATCTTGGTGTCTTAGTGGAAAATCAATTAAATATGAGCCAGCAGTGTGTGGCAGCAGCCAAAAAACCCAACACAATCCTAAGTTGCATTAACAGAGGGATTCAATCAAGATCAAGTGAAGTACTAATACCACTCTATAAAGCCTTAGTAAGGCCACACATAGAATACTGCATCTGTTGAGTTCCGATACTGAAGAGACAGGAGACTGGTTGAGTGACTTCAGCTCTTTATTGGTTACAGTGGACCAATCAGCAATTACCTGCTCTGCTCAATAGAGTGGACCTGAGTGAGAACTTCCCAGCTAGTATACAGATCTCAGGACACAACATCCCTCCCCCCTTGGCTCAGCCCAACTCATCTGCATACGTAATCATTGAGATATGCAGGATGCTTTACGTCCCTAGTTGACCTGCGCAGTTCAGTTGGGGCATTGAGCTTGAGTGGAGAGGACGTGTTTTCCCTCTCTGGCTCCCTCTGTGGAATTTGCTGGAATGACTCGGGTGTGGTTCCTGATTCGGCTGGAACGGGCTCATCACTATTGCTGGGTGGCGCCTCCGGATTGTTAGTTAAGTGTTCCGGCTCCCTTGGCCTAGTAGTAGCTGTAGGGAAAACATTGTTAGAGCCTACTTCCCAGTCAGTATTTAGTGGCCGGAGGCTGCGTAATTGGTCCACATGGCGCCGCCATTTTCTACCATCTCTTAGGTCTATCACATAAGACTTGGGGCCTGTTATTTCAATGATCTCCCCAGGTAGCCATAGGGGGCCCTCGGCGAAGTTCCTTGCGTACACCAGGTAGTTTATTTTGAATGTTCTTATTTTCGCCGAGTTGCTACTTTCTTTTTGGTTGTAGTAACTCGAGTGTATCCTGTCGAGGACAGACCGGAGCTTACCGCCCATTAATAGCTCAGCAGGGCTTTTGCCTGTGGTTGTGCTGGGAGTTATATGTTGTACCGTTAGGAGTTTATCTATTTGGGCCTGCCAATCTCCCGGGCCTAGTCAGCCTAGCACCTCTTTTGTAGCTCTAACTGTCCTTTCAACCAGTCCATTGCTACTTGGCTGGAACAGAGTGATTAATGTGTGTTTAATACCCAAACTGGCTAAGAACCCCTGGAACTAATTTGCAGTAAGTTGTGGCCCATTGTCTGAGACAATTGTGTCCAGCAGCTCATGGGTAGCGAACAATTTTCTTAACACTCTAATTACAGCCTCAGTTGAAGTGGTAGACATTAGTTCTATTTCAAGCCATTTTGAGTATATGTCGACTATTACCATGAACGTTTTACCATGAAATGGACCTGCGAAATCTATGTGAATGTGCGACCAAGGGGCCCTCGGTTGTTCCCACTCATACACGGGAGATTTTGGGAGGGATGCCCTCGATTCCTGGCACAGAATACACCCTGCGACCCATTCCTCTATGTGTTTGTCCATATTGGGCCACCACACATAGCTCTGTACCAGAGCCTTCATCCTAACCACCCCTGGGGGCTCCTCGTGTAGTGCCCTTAGAATATCCTCTTATAGTGACAGAGGAGCGAGGATGCGATCTCCCCACAATAGGCACCCCCCCTTGCGCCGGTATTTCATGCTGTCTTTGTACATAGGGTTGGAGTTTGGGTTTCACTGCCCTTGTGGCCACCCCCTCCACACCCAGTTCAAAATGGTGCAGAAATCAGCATCTTTGTTTGTTTCGGCTGCAATGTCGGCTGACGTAATCAGTCCCGGCCCAGCACAGTCAATAAGGACTACTAGGATGCCCGGAGTGGGGTCATCCACTAAGTCCAGTAATGGGCAGCGGCTAAGTGCATCTGCGTTACCCATGGCCTTGCCAGGCCAATGAGTTAATGTATAAGAATAGGCAGCAAGGAATAATGACCATCTAAGCATTCTTGGGGGAAGTGAGGCCGGAGTGGGCTTGTCCCCGGCTAAGAGCCCTAATACGGGCTGATGGTCAGTGATCAGCACAAAGTGTCTTCCGAAAAGGTACTCGTGAAACTGCTTGACTCCGGCTACGGCGGCCATATTATTTGGCCGTAGTTTTTCTCGGCACTCGAAAGAGTCCTGGAGAAGTATGCAATGGGGGCCTCCTGGCCGTTCGGAAGTCTGTGGCTCAGTACTGCCCCCACCCCAAATGGTGATGCATCACACACTAGTACAACCGGCAGAGTCTCAATAAATTGGATCAGGAAGCTTTCTTCAGAAAGGAGGTTTTTTACTGCCTAGAATGCATTGTTCTGCGCCAGACCCCAAACCCAGGTGGCTTTTTTAGAAAGTAGTTTGTGAAGGGGCTCAGCAATGGTAGCTTTATTTTTCAGGATAATGCTGTAAAAATTCAATAGCCCCAGAAAAGCTTGTAGTTCAGTCCTGTTGGTGGACACCAGGGCTTCCCTAATTACCCTAACTTTATCTTTGGTGGGGTGTAATCCAGATCCATTGATCCAGTATCCCAAGAATTCTACTTCTGGTACCCCAATCTGGCACTTGCTAGCTTTAGCCTTTAACCCCGCTGCTCTGAACCTCGTAAGCGCCTCTCTGAGTCTCTGTTATTAGGACGTCGTCAAAGTATGGGACGACACCTGGTAATTTGTTTAACACTCGTTCCATTATTCCTTGGAAAATCCCCGGGGCCACGCTAATGCCGAATTGTAGTCTATTGCATTTAAATTGCCCCGCAGTGAGTAACTATAGTCTAGGCTTCTGCAGTCTCATGATCAACAGGAAGTTGTTGGTATGCCTGTGCGAGATCTAGTTTTGCGAAAATGGTGCCTGGGCCAAGCGTGTGCAATAGATGTTGGACCACAAGCACTGGATATGCACACTGTTGAAGGGCCTTATTGAGTGTGCACTTATAGTCTGCGCATATGCGAACGGACCCATCGCTCTTTATGGGAGTTACTATAGGGGTTTCCCACTTTGCATGATCGACCGGCTCTAAGATTCCCTGACTGATTAATTTATCTAGTTCTTGGTCGATTTTTGGCTTCAACGCAAAGGGAACCCTGCGAGTTTTAACTCTAACAGGAGGTATACTGGGGTCTAAACTAAAGGAAATCGGGGTGCCCATGTACTTGCCAAGCTTTTGGTCGAAGATGTCCTGGAATTCGTGCAGCAGGTAATTGCAGTTGGCATCAGCATTCGTTGCGTTAATAGTAGTCTCATCTCTGGTCACCCTCATTCTTAATGCTCTGAACCAGTCGAGTCCCAGTAGGCTTGGTATTCTATCACAGGCAATTGTTAGCGGCAGGCTTGCTTCCTGGTCATTAAACTTCGCGGTGACTTCTCTGTGTCCCAAAACTGGAATCCGGTTCCCTTGACAGTCGGAAATTTGTACTGTCTGTGTCTTTAGCTGCTCTTGGGTGAGGTTAGGCATGGCTTTCTTCACAGCTGACTAGGACATGATGGATATCGATGAGCCTGTATCTATCTCCATTTCACAGGGGGAGCCTTCCATGAGCACAGTGATGCGAATTTTTGAGTTATTCTGAGTGCTCGCTTGGTTCACCCTAATATAATTCAGCCCGGATTGTGGATAGTAGTTGTTTACTCATTGGTTGGGGCCTCTCTCTTCTCATCTCGGCTCAATCGGATAGTAGTTTTGCCCGGCGCCTCTGGGAGGGACTTGCGGCGCCTTGCAGACTCATACGATGTGGCTGCATTTTCCACATCTTTGGCATACGGCGTTGTGGAACTGGCAAGCTGTTTGGGGGTGCTGCCCCCCACAACTGTAGCACGCTCCTGGCCCTGGCCTTCATGCCTCACTCCCTTGGTGCCGATCCATCTGAAATCCTTCCTCTTCTTCGTGATCTGGCAGCTCAGTATTGCAATGAGTTTCGTGTACCTCGGAAATTGCTTTAGTAGGGGTCAGTGGGACCCCTACTAAAGGGGTTTAGTAGGGGTTTAGTAGGAAAAAGTAGCTTTTTCGGCACAGTGTTTCGGCAGCCTTATTAGAAGTCTCGGATGCCCTGGCCTCCTCTAGTGCAGTTTTCAGGGTCAGGTTGTCACCTTTCACTAGGAGTCTCTTTTGTAGGCCGATATCTCGCACCCCATGAACAAGCTGGACCAGTAGTGCTTCATCTAAATCCTGAAATCTGCAATAGGTGGACGCTTTTCTTAATTCTGCTATGTAGTCATTGATGCTTTCTCGTTCCTGCTGTATTCGTTTGCAGAATTCGTACCAGCTAACGATCTTGGAAGGTGCCGGATCGTGGTGTTTCTTAAGTGCCTCTTGTAGTTTTGTCCATGTGGTCATTTCTATAGTGTCTGGTTCAGTCAAAGCTACAGCCTTATTGAAAACTTTGGGCCCACAGTGGCTCAGGAACATGTCTCACTTTCTATTGTCTGAAATAGAAAGAAAGTATGGTTTCCTGGGGGCCTTGCAGATCGTTGGCCCCCAGGAAACAGCGGAATCTTGCCAAGTAGTTGTCCCAAGTTTCATTGGCAGAGTTGAATGGAGTCGGCGGGTGGAAGGACGACATGGCGGCTTCCTATTGTAGTCCTTGAGTCTTTGTTCGGATTCAAATTTGGCGCCTCGTGGTCTGACGCTTCCTTCCGGCCGGGCTGGTCTGCTTTTTTTTATTATTATTATTAGAGTTGGAAGGGACCTTGTAGGTCATCTAGTCCAACCCCCTGCTCAAGCAGGAGTTCCTACACCATTTGAGACAGATGGCAGTCCAGCTTTGTTTGCTCTTCAGTATCCCACCTTTGTCGCCAATGTTGAGTTCCGATACTGAAGAGGCAGGAGACTGGTTGAGTGACTTCAGCTCTTTATTGGTTACAGTGAGCAAACTTCAGCAAAGACCCAGGTGGTGACTGCGGTTTAAATAGAGAGCCCTGGCTGGGAAGGACCAATCAGCAATTACCTGCTCTGCTCAATAGAGTGGACCTGAGTGAGAACTTCTCAGCTAGTATGCAGATCTCAGGACACAACAGCATCCAGTTTTGGTCATCACACTATAAAAAAGATGTTGAGACTCTAGAAAGAGTGCAGAGAAGAGCAACAAAGATGATTAGGGGACTGGAGGCTAAAATATTTGAAAAACTGTTGCTGGAATTGTGTATCTCTATTTAAATGAAAACAAGGACCAGGGGTGACATGATAGCAGTGTTCCAGTATTTGAAGGGCTGTCACAGAGAGGAGTGGGTCAACCTATTTTCCAAAGCACCTGAAGGCCAGATAAGAAATAATGGATAGAAACAGATCGAGGAGAGATTCAACCTAGAAATAAAGAATTTTTTTCTGACAGAACAATCAACCAATGGAACAGCTTGCCTGCAGAAGTTGTGGGAGATTCATCACTGGAAGCTTTCAAGACGAGACTGGACAGCCATCTGTCAGAAATGGTATAGGGTCTCCTGCTTGAGCAGGGGGTTGGACTAGATGACCTACAATGTCCCTTCCAAATCTGTTATTCTAAGTACATTATTCTAAATACAAAATATGATTTGTCCATAGAGTTCCCAGGATCTGGAACTCTAATTAACTAATTAGATTTCAATAGGGAGACGTATTTCTATTTTGCACTATCCTAATTGTATTTTTCTGACCTTAATTTTGCCTGAAGTATTTTTCAAGCAAGGTGAAAATATAAACTAGTTAATTATTGAGCCACACCCACTAGTATAGCCACCCACAAGAGATGGTTATTTTAAAAACCCATGTTTCTTCCATTCTTCCATGAAACAGATGGAAAGGAACCTGCAAATGAACCCTATTGAATCACTGTCCATTTTGTCTGAAAATATATTGATACAAATTTTCATTGTAAGTTTATAAAACTTACTCTTGGTAAATATTATTTTGGACTGCTTGCCATTGGTTTCAGAAATGTATTCAATAACGTTTGTAATTAAAAGTATATAGTGAATAATCTCATTTATTTCACTGAAATCCAATTTTTTATACAAGATCATTTCCAGTAAGAACTAATCACAAACTTTATTGTTATCATAATACCACCCTGTTGAATGGTGGGATTCTTTAGCTATTCAGTTAAAATTGGTGAAATAATAGATGTTCCATGGTCCTTGTGTCTTCATAATATTAGAAGTAAATAACAATAGGACCCAAAATTTTGTTAATAACAAACCCACAAGAAATTACAATGAACTGAACAAATACCCTTTGGCTGTATGACAAACAATAATTTGCTCTCAAAACTGTGTGGATACTTGATTGTTCATAGACTTTTTATTTTTGTAGGATAAACTGTTGTGAGGAGAAAATGAAGCACTGAAGAACTGTTGCATCTTCTTTTTAAGAAGACACTATACAATAATAACATGCAGAATTAAATTTAGTTAACATTTATTTCCACCCAGGCTCTAGGTTGTGCATGCTAATTATAGGCATCACAGCCATAGTAACATAACTGGTCTCAACATTTACAGGACAGAAAGTGCAAATGAAGAATTTACCCAGGAGGAAATTTCCAAGAAGGAAATTAAGAAGCAGAGCAAAAAAGGTAGCAAGAGAAGGTATGAGTAAAAGAAAAGAAATCTGAAATTAATCGGATCAAGGGAAATGTGTGTATTGAAAGGTGATAGCTAGTAATCATCTCTAAAACAAAAACAGGCAAAGAGATAACTGAATAAAATTAGATTAGTAATAAAGTCCTGAGCATCATTCTAATCAGAGTAAAAGATTCTTCACTAGATATGTGAATGGTTGAGCTCACTATGATCCAGCTTCATAATCTTGTCAAACATTTTTAAGTGAACTATTTTGTAATGTAATAAAATATTAAATATAATTAAACAGTAATGGAGAAAAGAATTCACAATATTAATTCATGCAGAATAACAAAATTCCATGTCAAGCTCTCCCTGACTCTAAGGAGATTAAAATAACAAAGCAATATCATAAAAATATAATTGTAAATGCTATTAACTACTGAGGAATAATAATAAATATCTGCCCTTCTTGAGTTTCTATCACATCTCCCATTTGCCAAGATTTCTTAAAGATAGTTGAAGGTTCAGCCAGACCTTCAGCAAATTTCTTTAGTTTCCTAGAATGTACTCATTTGATTACTTGAATTTATTCAGGGTAAATAGGTATTTCTCTTATTATGTTTCATTTATTTATTTTACATATCTATATGGTGTCCTTTCTCAAATAGATTTGGCCAGTTTATAATATAACTATATAAATGTTAAAAGCCATATTGTAAATATTTTAACATCATCAGCATAAATCCCTAAAACTAAATGTTGTTTAAGGCTTTACATATTCTTTAGGCTTTAAGCAAAGGCTTTCAATTTCTTCTTAAAGTAAAATAAACTTGTCTTGCTGCCAGTGGAAATTTGTTTCATAAGACCCTCCATTGCTGGGGGGGGGGGGAATAGACTACTCTCCATGATGTTTAAGATGGAATTTGCAAAAGTGTGTAGCTCATTATATGGGACTGGATGATCTTAGGCTCAGGCCTTAACAAAGGAAAAGATGTGCTAATGTGCTGATTCTGGGCCAGTTGCAACTTCTAAAGCATCTTATAAGGCTGTTCCATAACAAATATACTGCAGTAATCTAAATTTACATTACTTATTCAGTGTCAATACTAGATTCAGGAGGACTCTCAGGTATGAACCTGAACTCCTGCTACAACAGTAGCTAAGTCACTTCAACAATGAGATGGGCAGCATATAAATTAAATCAATAAATATATAGATAAATTGAAATGCAACCTCATCCTGAATAACACCAAAATCCTGAAGTGGACCCACAGAATCAACAGTAATTTAATCTTGTCTGAATTCTACTCCAGATGGTCTTTCTGGTCTCCTATATCTTGGAAATAGGGGAAGGAAAGGAGAAGTAGTCTATATCTGGTAGTAAATGGAATACTAGTAGTAACTGCTTGAAATTGCTCCCAGTGGCTTCATAGTGATTTTAGATAGCAGGCAAGATAAATTGGAACCTTGTGGGATCCTCCAGGACAATGCCCAAGAGATCAAGCAAATTTCTTCCAAAGATAACTTCTGATAATTTCCAAAAAAGGTGAGAGCCATGTCATCACAGGACAGTAGGTTACCTCTTTTAAAAATACTACGGCCACTGGGATCAAAAGCAGCTAAAAGCTCCAAAGCTCAACAGGGTCACACATTTCTCTCTCCCAGTCAAGATTAAGGCCATCTCTACATGCTAAAAAGTTCCTGGAGTGACAAAAGCTGCCTTATTACCCGAGATTTAAATATGAAATGTTGAATACTGGCTTGTAGTTATAAAAACAGATGACATCTTAAGTAAGGCTTCTATCAGTTTTAAATTTAAATCCTGCTCCTTCATGCTGCCCTTCACCTCTTTCTGGGGGAATACTTTCTGAGAAGACCTCATGAGCCAAAATAGAAGTTGAGTGGAGAAATTTCCCTGTTATCTGACAATACAGCCATCTTTATTAAGCATTAGTACTTTTGGACTAGTTAGTATACAGTACAGTTTCTTTTTCTTTTCTTTGCACAAATTGGAAGAACTCCTTTTTATCCTTCTTGGCTTCAGGGATTTCACCAATAATAGAGTTATTTTTAGGTACCATTCCCTTTCGACCTCATATTTGGGCCCTCTTTTTGTTTTCAGAATTCAGTAAAGACTTTGTCTTTACAGTCAGCTATATTGGCTGCTTGTGTTGTCATGTCTCCATTCTGACACACACATTCTGACACACACACCCAACCCGAGTTGTTTGCAATTTTGCATTTGGTTTCTTTTTTAAACTGCCATCCTCCATGGGCTCTTCTTCCCATTAGCTTCTTCTTTTGAGGAAGCCTGTTGTTGTTAGTTACGAAGTTGTGTCCGACCCATCGTGACCCCATGGACAACGTTCCTCCAGGCCTTCCTGTCCTCTACCATCCCCCAGAGTCAGGGGTGAAATGCTACCGGTTTGGGCCGGTTTGGGCGTACCGGTAGCAGCGGCAGCTCGAGGCTCCGCTTACCCACCCGGACGTCGCCATTTTCTTGTTTTTAACCCTCTGCACATGCACAAAGCCTTCTGCGCATGCACAGAGGATGAAAAAGTATGCGTGATGGTGGTGCGTGGGTGAGCGGAGTGTGTGCGTGTGTGTAAAGCATGTGTTTCCAAACCGGTAGGGAAGGTAAGTAGATTTCACCACTGCCCGGAGTCCATTTAAGCTCACACCGACTGCTTCAGTGACTCCATCCAGCCACCTCATTCTCTGTCATCCCCTTCTTCTTTTGCCCTCAATCTTTCCCAGCATTAGGCTCTTCTCCAGTGAGTCCTTCCTTCTCATTAGGTGGCCAAAGTATTTGAGTTTCATCTTCAGGATCTGGCCTTCTAAAGAGCAGTCAGGGTTGATCTCCTCTAGGACTGACCGGTTTGATCGCCTTGCAGTCCAAGGGACTTGCAGGAGTCTTCGCCAGCACCATAGTTCAAACGCCTCAATTCTTTGGCGGTCAGCCTTTCTTATGGTCCAACTTTCACAGCCATACATTGCAACTGGGAAAACCATAGCCTTGACTATACACACTTTTGTTGTAGGGTGATGTCTCTGCTTTTTAGTATGCTGTCTAGATTTGCCATAGCTTTCCTCCCCAGGAGCAAGCATCTTTTAATTTCTTGGCTGTAGTCCCCATCTGCGGTGATCTTGGAGCCCAGGAAAATAAAATCTGTCACTACCTCCATTTTCCCCCCATCTATTTGCCAGTAATTGAGAGGGCTGGATGCCATGATCTTAGTTTTCTTAATGTTGAGTTTCAAGCCAACTTTTGCACTCTCCTTCTTCACTTGCATCAAGAGGCTCTTTAGTTCCTCTTCACTTTCTGCCATTTGAGTGGCATCATCTGCACATATGAGGTTGTTGATATTTCTCCCAGCAATCTTAATTCCAATTTGTGATTCATCTAGCCCCGCCTTTCTCATAATGTGCTCTGCATATAAGTTAAATAGGCAGGGCGACAGTATACAGCCTTGCTGAACTCCTTTCCCAATTTTGAACCAATCAGTGGTTCTGTGTCCAGTTCTCACTGTTGCTTATTGACTCGTATATAGGTTTCTCAAGAGACAAATAAGATGGTCTGGTACTCCCATCTCTTTAAGAACTTGCCACAATTTGTTGTGATCCACACAATCAAAGCATAGTCAATGAAGCAGAAGTAGATGTTTTTCTGGCACTCCCTAGCTTTCTCCATGATCCAACATTTGTTGGCAATTTGATCTCTAGTTCCTCTGCCTCTTCAAAATCCTGCCTGTACTTCTGGTAGTTCTCGATCCACATACTGCTGGAGCTTAGCTTGTAGGATTTTGAGCATAACTTTACTAGCATGTGAAATGAGTGCAATGGTGTGGTAGTTTGAACATTCTTTGGCATTGCCCTTCTTTGGAATTGGAATGTAAACTGACCTTTTCCAATCCTGTGGCCACTGTTAAGTTTTCCAAATTTGCTGGCAAATTGAGTGTAGCACTTTTACTGCATAGTCTTTTAAGGTTTTGAATAGCTCAGCTGGAATACTGTCACTCCACTAGCTTTGTTTTTGCTCAGATTTCCTAAGGTACCATTTGACTTCACATTCCAGGATGTTTGACTCGAGGTCAGTGACCACCCCATCGTGATTATCAGGGACGTTAAGCTTGTTCTTGTATAGTTCTGTGTAATTTTGTCATCTCTTCTTAATCTCTTCTGCCTCTGTTAGGTCCCTGCCATTTTGGTCCTTTATCATGCCCATCTTTGCATGAAACGTTCCCTTCATATCTCCAATTTTCTTGAAGAGATCTCTGGTCCTCCCTATTCTATTGTTTTCTTCTATTTCTTTGCACTGTTCATTTAAGAAGGCATTCTTATCCCTTCTAGCTATTCTCTGGAATTCTGCATTCAATTGGGTGTATCTTTATCTTTCTCCCTTGCCTTTTGCTTCCCTTCCTTCCTCAGGTATTTGTAAAGCTTCCTCAGAAAGCCATTTTGCTTTCTTGCATTTCTTTTTCTTGGGGATGGTTTTAGTTGCTACCTCTTGTACAATGTTGCGAACCTCCATCCATAGTTCTTCAGGCACTCTGTCTATCAGATCTAATTCCTTAAATCTATTTGTCACCTCTACTGTATATTCATCAAGGATATGATTTAGTTCATAACTGAGTGGCCTAGCGTTTTCCCATACTTTCTTCAATTTAAGCCTAAATTTTGCAACGAGAAGCTCATGATCTGAGCCACAGTCAGCTCCTGGTCTTGTTTTTACTGACTGTATAGAGCTTCTCCAACTTTGGATGCAGAGCACATAGTCAATCTGATTTCTGTGTTGACTGTCTGGTGAAGTTCATGTGTAGAATTGTCTCCTGAGTTGTTGGGAAAGAGTGTTTGCTATGACCATCATATTCTCTTGTCAAAATTCTATCAGCCTGTGCCCTGCTTTATTTTGTACTCCAAGGCCAAACTTGCCTGTTATTCCAGTTATCTTTTGGCTCCCTACTTTAGCATTCCAATCCCCCATGATGATAAGGACATCATTTTTTGGTGTTAATTTTATAAAGTGCTGTAGGGCTTCATAGAACTGATCAACTTCATCCTCTTCAGCACCAGTGGTTGGGGCATAGACTTGGACTACTGTGATGTTGAATGGTTTGTCTTGGATTCAAACTGAGATCATTCTGTCATTTTGGGGATTGTATCCCAGTATTGCTTTTCCTATTCTTTTATTGACTATGAAGGCTACTCCATTTCTTCTGAGGTATTCTTGCCTGCAGTAGTATACCTGATGGTCATCTGAATTAAATTCACCCATTCCTGTCCATTTTAGTTCACTGATTCCTAAGATGTCGATGTTCAGTCTTGTCATCTCTTGTTTGACCACGTCCAGCTTGCCTTGATTCATGGATCTTGCATTCCAGATTCCTATGGAGTATAGATCTTTACAGCATCGGACTTTCCTTTCACCACCAGATACATCCACAGCTGAGCGTCCTTTCGGCTTTGGCCCAGTCGCTTCATTCTTTCTGGCACTGCTAGTACTAGCCCTGTGCTCTTCCCCAGTAGCATATTGGACACCTTCCAACCTGAGGGGCTCATCTTCCAGTGTCATATCTTTTTGCCTTTTGGTACTGTCCATGGGGTTTTCATGGCAAAGATACTGGAGTGGGTTGCCATTTCCTTCTCCGGTGGATCCTGTTTTGTCAGAGCTCTCTGCTATGACCTGTCCATCTTGGGTGGCCCTGCATGGAATAGCTCATAGCTTCATTGAGCTACAACAAGGCAGTAATCCATGAAGAGGTTGAGGAAGCCTACTTAGCATTAATCTTACTGTTAAAATCTTTTTCTGGAATTCTAAGATCCATGTGATTCCATTTAGCTTTAATTTTCTTGAAAATGTAAGATTGTTTCTTTTCCCCACATAACTTGTAAAAAAGGAAGAAGCATTTGGTGGTGCAAGAAGTAGAAACACAAATATTTCTCTTCTCTAATTTATTTAGCAGGATGTAGAATATCTCAGACGATTCAGCAGAAGGCTGTAAGGCACAAATACGCATTTGAGGAAAAGATACTGTTTTACCAACTGTTATTTAAATATTTTTTAAAATAATATTTTTATTAAAATTTTAACTAAAATAACAAAAGATAATGCAAACTAAAAAGAAAAGTAAACTTAAAAAGTGCGAGAAAGAAAAAAAGTAACAGAAAATAGAAAGAAAATGATTTTGAAAAAATGTTGCTCTTCATGCTCAAAACGAAGTTCACAGATACACTTTCTACTTGGATAATTGCAGATAATCCTCATTTAACAACCATTTGTTTAGTGATTGTTCAAAGTTATGATGGTGCTGAACAAGGAGTCTTGCAGCTAATCCTTGAAGTTGCAGCTGTTGCAGTATCCCTCTGGTCATATGACAACCAGCTTGCAATTAATAAGGTTGCAGCATCCTGGGGCCATGTGATTGCTATTTGTGATCTTCAATGTCAGCTTCTCACAAGCAAAGTCAGGAAGCCAGTAGGAGGTCTCAAATAGTGACTAAGTGATGCACCTGGTGACCACAACTGGGACTGCTACAACTGCTGTTGTAAGTTGGCATAGTCATGTGTTGCACTTTACAATTGTGTCACGTAACAACATAATTCCCAATTACAATCACTGTAATTAACCAAGGGATATCTGTACTCCACCCAAGTAACATAATTATATTTTCTCCCAGAATTGCACACACATTCATTTTTTAAAAAACGAATTAAAGGCCCATTTTGCTTGTTTTCATACCAGCAACCTGCTCTCTGCAAATCACTTCAAATTTTGAAATGTCTTTATTCACATCAAATATTTTTAGCCACACATTTTCCTATTAACTGCTTTAAATAAACAGAGGAGTCTGTTCTTCTTTCAGTCTCCAGAAAGTATTCTTCCATTAGATAATATACCTGCAACTTATCCAAGGCCTGCTTGTGTTATATATTTTGTAGACAGTGCCCCGCTACGAATTCAGGAGCCAAAAAGTGCTGTGAAGTACATGGGATGTGAAGACAACACCTGTTAGCAGTCAGGCCTTTTTCTAGCATTACATATCTGTCCACTATAGCTGCCAGGCTATGCTGGGAAAACTGTCTTTGGTTATGAAGTTATTGAGAGCTTTAACATTAGCATATTTTTGCCAAACTGGGAGCACTGCATAGCTGTAGTATTTTGATTCATTTTTAAGGGAATAAATAACAAGTGTAAACTATTCCTGGTTTCATGGCTGTCTTCTGAATCAAGGAAAATGTCCCATCATAGACTAGGATTATGTCTATGAGTTAGACTCTTCGCTTTGTTGAATAGAATATATCTTGCCAGGGATTTCTTTTCATTTAAGAAATGTATGTCCTGATTCATGCAATGTTAGCAAACTAATGGAATTTAGGATGCTGTTGGTTCATCATGCATCTGCAAGGAAGTCGTTCTACTTTGAATGATATACCTATATGTTCTTTTTTAAAAAATAAGGCTTTGGATCATTTCAGATTTTATTTATCTGATTTGGATGTATTTGTTCAAAATTTATTTGAAAGATCTTCAAAGTTACCCCTCTTCAGATTAAAAATACATGACAAATGTGAGATTTAATCTAAGTTTCTCTTTATATGAAAAATAAACAATTCATTTTAGATATAGCACTTAGACTTATATACCGCTTCACAGTGCTTTACAGCCCTCTCTAAGTGGTTTACAGAATTAGCATATTGCCACCAACAATCTGGGTCCTCATTTTACCGACCCCGGAAGAATGGAAGGCTGAGTCAACCTTGAACGGGTGAGACCCGAACTGCCAAACTGCTGGCAGCTGGTGATCAGCAGAAGTAGCCTGCAATACTGCATTCTGCCACCGTGGCTGTATAACGAATAAAAACATGGCACTGAATCTATTTAAGTACTTTAAAACAATCCCATGTGAAACTTGGAGGCAATATTGTTTGTATGAAGAAACTGGGCCATTTTTGAAATGTATGTGTTAATTAGACTCAAAGGAACACCAAATTGGACAGCATCAGTGGGCAGACCATTAAAAAGATCAGCAGTTTATGATGATGATGACAATATTATCAAAGTGCCAGCACAATTTTCAACCATGACATTATTTCTAGAAATATTATCATGGCATTATAAGCAATTGGCACAAATACTTTGAATGATCTTCTTTTCCCCCATCACTTGCAAATTTAACCCAGAAAGCTGAAAATTAGAATGATGCAAATAATTATTAATGAAATTGTTGTTTAACCTACCTTTCAGAGATCATTAAGTAATTCTTAGACTTAAGAAAACTCAGGCTTACATAATTTATCTTGCTGTTATTAAAAACTAAAAAGGTATTTAAAACAAGCACAGAATAGGAAGGCAATGTGTGTAACTTGTTTGATTAATTATATTTGACCTGGATACCATTGTACTGAACACACGTGCACATACACACAGAGAGCCTTCCTGGATTTGAGCACAATTTCTGGTAGCTATAGAGGCATGTCCATGTAGTTTTCTTGGCAGCTATGTAAAAATGCTTTGCCGTATGCAGGGGTGGTATTCACTTACCTTCCCTACCGGTTCGCAAATGTGAGCATGTGCACATGCCGCACATGCGCACAGCCTCCCGCACATGCGCTTTACTTGCACACGCACCTTCCACATTGTATATTTCTGAAGTTTGGGCTTTTTAAATTGAACTGTTCTATGTCTACTTTTACTTGAAATTTCTATATAATTTAATTCCATAACTCCTTGTAACTCTATCAATGTTTAAAGGTATGACAAAGCAAGACCTAACGTTCTCTTCTTTTTAAGATACTTCCAGGAATTCCATTGGCCTTAACTTGTATTACTTCCTCATTTGAGGGTGATTTCTCTCCTTTACAACAGATCATCCTTTATTTTCTTTTAATTCTGCATGCTGCTGTATATAATAAAATTGAATACTACTTTATATGTGTGTATTACTGTTCCTGAAGGAAGCATGCTCATTGTCACTGGAAATGCTTTAGCGTCATGTTCAGGTGAATGTGTGTGAACTTTATGGTGAAGAACATTCACATAGAGTATTCTTTTTTTTTTAACACAAAGTGATGTACTGATTCTTTGTCTCTTGGTTTGCAGTCACAGATATCTGTCAGTTGAAGAAAGAAGATGGTCCTTGCAGGAATTTTGTTCTAAAATGGTATTTTGATCCAGAGACCGCAAGTTGTGCTAGATTCTGGTATGGAGGCTGTGGTGGAAATGAAAATAGATTTAACACACAAAAAGACTGTGAAAAAGTCTGTGTTTCAGGTAACAGATTGATAATTGTTTAACTGCATGCTTTTATTTCTAAGAGCAAGTGATTAATAGGTCTATAAAACAATTATGGTACATTTTACTGTTACATGGCATTGTTTATATGGCAATATGCAGACAGAAGTCATAGAAACATTGTATTGCCAAATCCTAAAATGTAGTGCCAAAATTTTCTAGTTTTTTGCTGTATTAAACCAAAGTTTGAATCATAGACAAGAAAATAATTTTTAAAAGATAGTACTCCTGTAAGCATGTTTGATGGCATAAAGTTGCTCAGCTTTCTATAGTGTATTTTAATATAGTTTCTGAGGTCTTTCTGATTATGTAGATTTAGATAAATGAGAAAGGAAAGCCTGCCCAGGGTTGCATGTATAGAAGTCATCTGGACTGCATAGACTCTTCAAGATTGAGGGTGAGGTGGCACCCCACAGCTTACTCTATGCAGTCAGTCCTGGAACTGCTTTAGAAAACAGCAATTGCTGCCTACTTCAAAATTCTTGCCTACCTTTATGTGTTCTGTTAAAGTCATCAGACAATATTTTCATGAAAATGTTTCAGAAGTGAAATTTTAATAAAACATTGTTCATTTTCTAGCTCACATCAAGTCTGGTGTTGTGACAATGATTGGAACTTAATTACAGCAAAATATCGACAGATACCTCTAAGAAAACCAGGAGTCAGCCATTGCCAACATACCCCATGTAGAAGCTAAGGGTACAAGGCTCACTTGCACTGTGCTATTTCTGCTTTACTTTCTGCTCAAACCTTGAAGAAAGTGTTTGCTGCACGATTTTATCAATATGGTGCTAAAGTGTTTGTGGATTGAATGCTCATTGTGTCTGGGATATACTCTATAATTTCAACAGTATGTACTATTTTACCCACTACCAATTTTATTTGTTTCAACAAATTAGAGTTTACTTTGGATTCTACCAGCATACCTATTTTGGCTATTGTAAGAATTCTAAAAGAATGTGGGTGGGGGGGAACACTGCCATTGTTATATACTTGCTTTTATCATTGTCATAACTGAACACAACTTTAGATGGAAAGCCTTATGTCTGTTCTGAAAAAAAAGGAGTCAACTTTTCATTCTACTTTTACTCTTGCTGGATTAGACTTTATATCAATTTTCCTTTATGTAGGTGTGATCAATCACACTAGTAAAAAATACAGCATTTGCTGGTATTGGTACACTGCTGGGATACCAACAAAGTTCAAAAGTTTTTAAAATATGGTATAGGAGGTTTCTAGCAATCGTCTAATATGGTGTGTTTTATAATTTTTAATATTTTTTGCTGAGATGGGAATTCTTCTTTCTTATTTTGTTTCTAGGAAATCTTTACAAAAGAACTTTTAAATAAAGTTTAAGTGAGATTTTGAAAGTCTTCGCATTTCATTGTGTATGTGGTGGTGCTTTTTACAATAAAACATGATTCTATAAAAATCTGATCTTGTTTATTACACATCAAATGGAACTTACGGCAGTAGCCAGAGCTTTGAAAGCTTAAAACAGCTTCCTGCTTTTTTGCATGCCTTGAACAGTTAGATAATACTCATTTAGACTATAATACTCATTTAGATAATACTCATTTAGACTCACTCAGACAATCTCGGAGCTAAGGGTGAAAAGCAATTGGAAAAAGTATAAGACACGTGACATATATAAACTAAAGAGGAATAGGACAAGAAAATCTTACTGATGATGTTACCTAGTCTGGTAACAAAACATTCAGAAACTAAACTGAAACAAGCTTGGAGAGCAAAACAGAGAGATTGCTTCAGCAAGCTTTCCCTTCCTAAGCCGCTTTTATTCACAGCTTGCTGCTTGAAACTGACCAGACTTTAATCAGTTTCACACTGAAGGCTTTTGTTGGCAGGCACAGGACATTTGATCATAAATGTGCACATTGGTTAAAAACTGCATCCTGTGGTTGCTTTGCCAAGGAGGGAGGTAATAGAGAAAAACATTGTCCATTTATGCTCTCCAGAAATGGCTGCCTTGCTTGTTCTGGAAACAGGGCAAACAGACAATGTAGATAAGCCCTTGGGGAGTTGCCTTGAGCCAAAACAAACCTTTTTCCAAATCATACAGAGGGCAATTCTACACTTGCCATTTAAGCTGCTCCTGCCCTATGTTCCTTCCAACTTAAGAAAAACCTGTCCAGATTGAGACACTTCGGCAACAGCTTGCAAACTATTCAGTCCAAATGCAGATCACCATCTCTCACCATTGGACAATTTCTCTGCTGTGGTGTCTTTCCAGCTTTGTGTGGGAAAGGGTCAAGGCTGGGAAGCAGCACCTGTGAGCCTTATTGAAGCAAATTACAGTACTTCCTTGCCTCTGTGAGAATTGTTTTTTCCTCCAGAATGCCAAGCATTCCAATTCTGGAGCAAAGCCAACTTTTCAGAATTCAGAAGTTGCAGCAGGAAGAAGTTTTTGTAGAACTGCCATCCCCACCACTTGGTCTGCAGCCTATTTGGCATTATGGCAGGATCATCACTGCTTACTAGCTGAGATCCATCTGAGAGCATAGCAGTGTTTTTTAACCCAGCATCTGTCTCTTGGGGTGGGCTACTTGGCTATGAACAGGTCTGTTCATAGTAAGACAAACTTGTTTGCTTGTTCTTGATTTTGACATGAATCTGTGAGTGCACCTGGTATGTATTATTGAAATATGATTGAGTAAAGGTAAGAATCAGCGGTGGGTTGCTCCAGGTTCGGCCCAGTTCTGCGAACCGGTAGTGGTGGCTGCAGGAGGCTCCGCCCACCCACCCGGGATGCTTCTGCACATGCGCAGAAGTGTTGCGCGCACGTGCGGATCAGTAGCAACAGGTTTTAAAATCAACTACTGGTAAGTATGCTGTTTGAATGAGATACGTCTTCTTGAGTTTTGGGTTCCTCAACAGCTGCAATCCCAAGAAAGGAAATAGAATGATGATAATCATTAGAGACAACCCTGATATACATGTGACAGGTTTGAATGCCTACATATAAAGTTAGGCTGAAATGGCAATTTGGGAATGCTGTTTGCCGCAATCTTGCCGCAGGTCAAAGCCCTATTCCAAGCTCCTGGATTTTACTGCAGGGTAGGGAATGGTCTTGAAGCACAGGGAGGAGATCTGTTACCCTAATAACAATCAGACAAGCACAGTTCTTTTCTAATTCACATGAAGATAAAATGAGGAAAGAAGGAAACACATTCAGATTTACAAGATTCTGTTATTATAGCTGTTCTAAAAAAGTAGTTTTAGACCTCTATGGCTTAGTTTCTCATATCAGCCTACCAGGCTAACAGTTGGTGGTGTAGTCTTCCCAGCTATTAGTACTGAAGAACGTTCAGTCAGAATAGAGCTGAAAGGGACCTTGGTGTCTACTAGTCCAACCTTCTGTTCAAGCAGGAGACCCTATATAATTTGAGATAAGTGGCTGTCCAGTCTCTTCTTAAAAACCTCCAGTGATGAAGCATCCACAGCTTCTGAAGACAAGCTGTTCTACTGGTAAATTATTCTCACTGTTAGGAAATTTATCCTTAATTCCAGGTTCCTTGTCTCCTTGATTAGTTTCCATCCATTGTTTCTTGCCTTGTCTTGCCATGGTGGTGCAGTGGTTAGAGTGCAGTACTGCAGGTTACTTCTGCTGCCTGCTGCCTGCCTGCAGTTTGGCAGTTCAAATCTCACCAGGCTCAAGGTTGACTCAGCCTTCCATCCTTCCGAGGTCGGTAAAATGAGGACCCAAATTGTTGGGGGCAATATGCTGACTCTGCAATCTGCTTAGAGAAGGCTGTAAAGCACTGTGAAGTGGTATATACGTCTAAGTGCTATTGCTATTGCCTTCTGATTCTTTGGAAAATAAGTGGACCCCCCTTCTTTTTTGTGGCAGTCCTTCAAATACTGGAATACTGCTGTCATGTCACACATAGTCCTTCTTTTCTCTAGACTATCCATATCCTGTTCCTGCAACTGTTCTTCATATGTTTTAGTCTCCACGACTTTAATCATCCTAGTTGCTCTGCTCTGCACTTTTCCCAAAGTCTCAACATCTTTTTTTCTAATGTGATGATCAAAACTGGATCAGGTGTGGTCCTACTAAGATTTTACAAAGTGGTACCAATACTTCACATGATTTTTCTATGCCTCTCTGTCAACGGTCCAATTAGCACACCCAGCAAAAGGAACTCTCAGGGTCTTTGAATCCCAAAAAGTAAAACTTTATTGAATACACCATCTTGCAACTGAAGAAGCAAAACTGGCTCTGCTTTTTCCACACAAAACCTTGCTTCGTTAAACAATAGATTCCCTTTCTCCCACTGCTTGAGTGTTCACATTGTCCAATAGTAGAACTTCTTTTTGTTATGGGAACAGTCCACTTCTCCATCGAGCACTTGCAGTAGTGACCTTGGTATTTGTCAGGCTCTCATGGTCCATGAACAACATCTTAGCATCCCATTTCCTCCCTACATATTCAACTCCTCTCACTTTTCATTGGCAAGTTGAAAAGCGATAAAAACTGGAAGGCAATAAGCTATTTAATCTTGCCACTCTGTTGAGCCCTCTTACAGTTACTGTAAGTTTTTGAGCCAGGTTTCACCTAATTACAGTTACTGTAAGTTTTTGAGCCAGGTTTCACCTAATTTGTACTTGTACCTTTGGTTTTTCCTGCCTAAGTATAAAACCTTGCTTTTCTCCACATTAAATTTTATGTTGTTGGATAAGGCCCATTGTTCAAGTCTGTCAATATCTTTTTGGATCCTTAGCTTGTCTTCTGGGTATTGGCTATTCCTGTTAGCTTAGTATCATCTGCAAATTTGATGAGCCCCCTTTCAATTCACTAATCTAAGTTATTAATGAAGATATTGAATAGTACTGGATCTAAGAAGGAACCCCACTGCTTACTTCCCTCCATGTAGAAGTAGTACCATTAAGAACTACTTATTGAGTACAGTTTGTCAGCCACTTAAAAATCCATCTGGTGGTGATACTGTCTATCTCACATTTTTCTAGTTTAACAAGGTATATTGTGGTCTACTTTATTGAATGCCTTACTGAACTCTAAGTACTGTATACTATGTCCACAGCATTTTGCTGGTCTATTAATTTAGTCACTTTGTCTATGCTGGCTTCTAGTTGTAACTTTATTTGTTTCTAGATGTTCACAGATGTTTTATGATTATCTTTTCCAGGATCTTCCCAGGTATAGATGTTAGTATCAACCGTCCCGTTGGCATGTACAGCAAAAGAAACTCCTGGGACAACATTTTTTTTAATCAAGAGTATAACTTTACTGACAGATCCATATAGATACAGAAAACACAAAGTCAGTTCTAAGGTTTTGACATGAAACACAGCATAGTAAAAACCCCTTTTCCTTCCTCGGGCCACCCAGTGTCCATCGTCCACCAATCCAGGTTAAACATTTTATTTTGGGAAAACAGTCTGCACCTTTCAAAAGTCTTCAGCATCTGACCATGGGGTTGCAAGATTTTCTCAGACTGCAAATGGCTCATGTAAATTCCTTTTGTCCATCTCCCCACACATCCCAATCATACCCATCCTACCTCCCTTAGCTTCTTTGTCAAGTTGCAAGTAGAAAGAAGCGCCTTGTGAGTGAACCTTGACAGTTAAGCTGATTGGTCTGTAGTTTCCTGGGTCTGCTTTTTTCCCCTCTTTTGAAGACGGGAACCACATCAACTCCTTTCCAATCCTCAGGTAGTTGTGCTCCAGGATTTTTGAAATATATGGTACAATGGTTCTGAGATAACATCCTAACCCTAATCCTTCAGAAGTTGTGGGAGCTTCATCAATGGAAGCTTTCAAGAAGAGACTGGACTACCATCTGTCAGAAATGGTGTAGGGTCTCCTGCTTGGGCGTGGGGTTGGACTAGATGACCTACAAGGTCCCTTCCAACTCTGTTAATCTGTTAATCTGCCAGCTCCTTCAGAACTCTGGGATGTAATCCATCACGTCCTATTATTTATATTCACAAGATCAAACAGGTATTCTCTTGTCATTTTCTTCTTTATTTTAATTTTAATTTCTAGTCTGTCTTTTATGGTTATGTTTTTGGTAGGCTGGGCTATAATTGCAAATGATGAGTTGTGCAACTCTACTTTCTCCCAACTGCCTGTTATTTCCTTGCCATCTTCTCTTTTTAGTGGACCAACTCTTTCCTTGGCTTTTTTCTTCTTATTTATATGCTGAAATAAACTTTTTAAAAATTATCTTTGACTTTTGTTGCAAAGTCTTTGTTCAACTTCCTCATACTTCCAGTTTTTTTGGGGGGGGGGGTCTATAAGGGAATTAATGTTTCCAATCATGGCCTTTCTAGGTGATATCAGGCTAGCTCTCAACAGCTGATTATATCTTAGATCTAGTCTTCAGAGGGATTGTAACCTGTAGCTGGAGGTTGTAGTAACTTTTTTGCCACAGTGAACATAGGCAGAGCTTGGGTCTCTCCTTTTTATGAAGATATTTAGCTTCAGCCACTATATCTCCATCATCACTATACCTCCATCAAGGAGCTGAATGACTACAGATCGGTTGCTCTGACATCTGTAGTCATGAAAACCTTCAAAAGGTTTGTGTTGTCCAATTGAAAATCATCATGGATCCACTGCTAGATCCCTTGCAATTTGTCTACCAAGCAAATAGATCAGTGGATGATGCTGTTAATATGGCACTGCACTACATCTTTCAACATCTTGAATCTTCAAGGACCTATGTAAGGTCCTTTTTGTAGACCAGCTCAGCATTCAATACCATAATTCCAGAAATTCTTCTTTCTACATTGACTCAGCTGGCTGTGCTTGACCACTATTACAGGTGGATTATAAGCAGCTGGTGAAGCTAGATAAAATCACATCAGATAGCTGTATAATTAGAATAGGTACCCCCCCCCCAGTTGTGTGCTTTCTCCATTTTTCTTTTCTCTCTATATCAATGACTGCATCTCGAAGGATCCCTCTGTTAAAGTACTGAAGTTTGCAGATGATACAGCCGTCATTGGTTTCATTCAAGACAGGAGTGGGTTCCTCCCGATTCGGACCAGATCGCCTGAACTGGTAGCGACCCACTGGTGATGTCACGATGGCATCACGGATCCAGTTCGGTCATTGCCGGTCCGTGAGCACCACCATTTTTTTTTATTTTTTTCTGAATTTTTTACTGTTTGGAAGTTTTTTCTTCTGCTGCTGCTTCAAAAAGGGCCCTCCCGCCTGCCCCGGGGTTTATACTCACCTTTATTCCTTTGCCCAAAGCACAGCTGATCAGCTCCTCAGCTGTGTTTCAGGCTGATTACAACTACTGAGCATGCACGGAAGCAGAATTGCACAATGGGATGTGCGCATGCGCACAAGCGTATCGAGCGCGCACACGCAAAATGTCGTGATGCGAACCAGTGGCAAAGGTAAATGTAACCCACCCCTGATTCAAGACAATGATGAGTCTGCATATAGATGGGAGAGAGATCAACTGGTCCTCTGATACAGCTGGAACAATCTGGAGCTGAACACACTTAAAACTATAGAGATGAAAGTGGATTTTAGGAGGAGCCCTCCTATTCTACCACCTCTTACAATATTAGACAACACAGTATCAGCAGTAGAGACCTTTCCAGAATTTGAAATGGACACCTAACATTAGAAACATCATTAAAAAGGCACAAAAAAGGGTGTTCTTCCTTCATCAACTCAGATGAGTCAGATTGCCCCAGGAGCTTCTGATATAGTTCTACAGAGGAATTATTGAGCCTGTCATTTGTACTTCTATAACAGTCTGGTTTGGTACAACAACCAAACAGGACAGGTACAGACTTCAACAGATAGGACTGCAGAAAAAATAATTACAACCAGCCTGCCTTCCATTGAGGACCTGTATACAACACAGGTCAGAAAGAGTGCTGAGAAAATATCTACAGATCCCTCACATCCCTCACATAAACTGTTTCAATGCCTTCCCTCAGGATGTGGCTATAAAGTATTGCATGCCAAAACAACTATGTATATATACTCTGCCGAACTTTTAATTCCCACAGCATTGTCTCATTTCTCATCTTTTCTCATCTTCTCATCTTTCCTACTGTCTTCTCCTATTGGTTTCTTATGATTTATCAGTTGTTGTTTGTAACTTATGATTAATTGTAACTATGACTTATGACCCATTACTTGCTGTTTATATGTACACTGTGAGCTTACTGTATGCACTGGAGACAAATTTCTTTTGAAATTCTTCTTCAAATTTCACTTGACCATAAAGAATTCTACATAAAAAGGAAAGAACTTGGAACAAATGAGAAAATGTCACCTTAAGGTTTATTTCCTACACTATGTAGCTATCTCCTCTTCTTTAGTATATTCTCATTTAAGGCAATATTTATATTTTCCGTATGCATAGAGTTTTAAGAGCTGGCCATACCTCCCACACAATAACAAAATGATATCATCAGGATTTGCAGCTGAGTTTTCTCAGGCCTTTTAAGGAAGCAGGTAGTGATGCCAGAAAATATTCAGCAATTGCATTCCAGTACTGATATGGAAACAATTGTCATTTCATTAGAAGAGAGTTTGCCACTCTGTCTGCAGAGAGAAGACCAAAAAATAAGTTTCTGAAGGGCTTAGATTTAGATTTATTATTAGAGTTGGAAGGGACCTTGTAGATCATCTAGTCCAACCCCCTGCTCAAGCAGGAGTTCCTACACCATTTGAGACAGATGGCAGTCCAGTGTCTCCCTGAAGGTTGCAAGTGTTGGGGCTCTCACAACCTCCGCTGGCAAGCTGTTCCACTGGTTGATCACTCTCACCGTTGACCAGTGATCAACCGTAAGAAAGTTTCTCCTCACTTCCAGGTTGAATCTCTCCTTGGTCAGCTTCCATCCATTATTCCTTGTTTGGCTTTCTGGTGCCATAGAGAACAGCCTGACCCCCTCCTCTCTGTGGCATCCCCTCAAGTATTGGAACACTGCTATCATGTCACCCGTGGTTCTTCTCTTCGCCAGACTGGCCAAGCTCAGTTCCTGCAACCGCTCTTTGTATGTTTTATTTTCCGGACCCTTTATCATCCTGGTTGCTCTCTTCTGCACTTTCTCTAGAATTTCAATGTCTTTTTTGTAGTGTGGTGACCAAAACTGGATGCAGTACTCTAGGTGTGGTCTGACCAAGGCTTTATAGAGTGGTACTGGTACCTCTCTGGTCCTTGATTGTATCCCTCTATTTATGCAGCTCAGGACTGCGTTGTCCTTTTTGGCTGCTGCTGCACACTGCTGGCTCATATTTAGTTGGCTGTCTACCAAGACTCTGAGATCCCTCTCGGAATCGCTGCTATTGAGTGTGGTTTTGCCCAGTTTGTATTTGTATTTTTCATTTTTCTTGCCTAGGTGCAGAATTTTGCTTTTCTCCGTGTTAAATTTAATTTTATTGGTTTGGGCCCAGTGTTGGAGTCTGTCGAGGTCCCTCTGGATTTTGAGTCTGTCCTCTGGGGTGTTTGCTACTCCCGCCAGCTTGATATCATCTGCAAATTTGGTTAGTTCTCCTGCTATTCCCTCTTCTAGGTCATTTATGAAGATATTAAAGAGCACTGGGCCTAGGACGGAACCTTGTGGTACCCAACTGCTTACTTCTCTCCATGTGGACTTAGAGCCATTGATAATTACTCGCTGGGTACGGTTGGTCAGCCAGTTGTTAATCCATCTGGTTGTGTATCTGTCTATCCCACTTTTTTCTAGCTTATGAAGGAGTAGGTTGTGGTTTACTTTATCAAATGCTTTGCTGAAGTCCAGGTATATTATGTCTACTGCATTTCGCTGGTCTACTAATTTGGTCACAGTGTTGAAGAATGAAATGAGGTTGGTTTGGCATGACTTGTTCTTAACAAATCCGTGTTGGCTGTTGGTTATTACTTGGTTTGTTTCTTAGATGATGGGAGATCTGCTTTTTTATTTTTCCCCCCGTATTTTCCCAGGTATTAATGTTAGGCTGATTGGTCTGTAGTTTCCTGGGTCTATTTTTTTACCTTTTTTGTAGATAGGGACCACGTCAGCTCTTTTCCAGTCCTCAGGTAGTTCCCCTGTGTTCCAGGATTTGTGGAAGATGTGGTGCAGTGGTTCTGAAATGACTTCTGCTGGTTCTTTTAGGACTCTGGGGTGTAATCTGTCTGGTCCTGGCGCTTTGTATTCATTAAGTTCAGACAGTTGATCTCTTACTGTATTTTTGCTTAAGTTGAGTCTTGCCTCAAATCTGTTTTTTATATTTGTGCTGGGTAGTTGAGCTACAGTTTCCTTTTGTGTGAAGATTGATGCGAAGAACGTGTTCAGTAGCTCTGCTTTGTCTGTGTTGTCTGTTACTTCTTTGCCGTCTTCTCTCTTTAGTGGACCGATTGTTTCTTTGATTTTTTTCTTGTTGTTTATGTGTTGGAAGAAGCTTTTTTTTGTTGTCTTTGACTTTTGTTGTGAGTCTTTGTTCATTCTGGGCCTTTGCTGTCCTGATTGTTTCTTTACAGATTCTGGCTATCTGTTGGTACTCTGCCTTGGTACTCTGCTTAGCTTTGTCTGTCATGCCTTCCTCTTTGCTTGAAAGGGCAAAACCCTCCCCATCCCCAGAATAATGTCATTATCTCCAGATACATTTCATTTTTCAGCCACAACAGTTTCTCCTTTCACCAAATGACAGATTTCCTGTGGACCCATAAAGCTTGCCAGAATTTTTAAAAACAACAACTAAACTGTGCTTTTAACTGTTGATTGATCATCAGTTTAAACAATGTAAGTAAAATAAATAAAATCTGACAGACCACTTTCTCCTTTCATCAAGATGCAGGGCAAACAGCAGCTTTATAAGAATTAAATGTAATGAATGTATTGTAATAGAATAATCATATTAAAAACTGAAATATTTTTTCCAGAAGACAAAGATTCATTAGTGCTGACCTTCCCCTTTCCTTGCAATTCACTTTTTAACCCACAAAGACTCTGATCTGTGGCCTGGCTGCACTTTTTGCTAAGCCAGAATGCTGAGTGGGAGCTGATTAGAGAGGTTTTGACTCAGCAGGGTTGAGTGGGGGCCAGCCAGGGGAAAGCAGCTCTAGAGCCAGCAGCTCTGGCCCTCCTCTGTCATTTCAGTGGAGGCATGGGGATCATCAAACTGGGAAAGAATGGGTGTTCTTTTGCTGCCTCCTCTCCCCCACTTTCCCACCTCTGGACATTCAACAGAGAACTGGAGGGAAGCATCTTTGCAACTGCTTGAAAGCCAAGGAGTCAAAGGGAGGCAGGGAAAGGCTGGGGGTGCAATCCCCTCCTCTACCTGGTGGAAACTGCCTGCACTTTCAAGTGAACACCTGAAGAGCCTTTGATGTTGAAGCAGAAAGTGAAGTGTATCAATCCTTTTCTTTTTGAACTATCCCTTTATAGGCTACTGAACAAGTTCCATATTCACTTCAGAAATGTAGCTTGATTGAACATGAGAACTTAACCTAGAGAACTGGAACAAAAAGCAGCCTCAAAGTCAAATTAACTAACAAATCTAATAATGGATAAAGCTTAACTTTTGGAGGTTTTGCCTTTGTCCCCTGTCTGATTATCTCCACAAAAACAGAACTACTTTCAGTGTAGTGGATGGGACTTTCTTCTTTTTGGGGCAGTTGGGGCTCTTAAGGACAGAGATGGGCAGCTGTTTCTTCTCTTACAAATCCTCTTCCTCCACTAAGCCAAATTTCCCCATTCTGAGGAGTTTTTAAGAAGCAAAATGAGTACACTAAAGCTAAATCAACACTGATGTCCTTCAAAACCCTCAACTCAAAACATGGACCCACGTTTTAAATCTGTTCCTCCAAGACCAGTGCCTGTGAGTCACAAAAGCCAAGTGTATTCTGCTAGGCTAAAAAGTGTGTGTGTGAATGTGTGTACACATGCTTATTTTTTAAAAATACAAGAAGTGAGCCATTCTTTTTCTTTTCAAACACTTTTTATGCATTCAAAAGATAGTTTTCCCCTTTATTTTCACAGCAGAATAATCCTTTGTGCTAGGATTTTAATTTCTTGTTTGTTGTGTTAAATTTCATGTTTATTACGGTATTTCTCTGTACATTTTCATATAAGTTCATCAGAGCTATTTTTGAGCTACCAGTTTTCAAGAGTCAGCACTCTCAAACATTCATTTGCTAAGCCTGACACCTGGTCATGCTGTATATGCTTTGTGTCCCCACTGCTCTTCAAATATTGGTTACCCTAATGAAGGCCAAGACTTCTCCTTTCTTGTCTAAGAGTGCCAGAAACAGATTTAAATTATTGGAATGCAGGTGGTGGTTGAATGTTTTGCAAGTGGTGGTAAAAGCAGCTTTGCAGTAGAACACTTTCAGATGGAGGTAATGGTAATAGGATGCTTTCATAACAGTTCTTGCACTGAGAAGAAGGTTGGGTTTGATCTGTTAAATGACTCTTCTATTTCTGTCATTCGTGAATATTTGGAATGATATGTGTGACGCATTCAAAACTGTTTTTGGCATTATAAAAATCCTTCATACCACAGGCATCACATTTTTTCTGCCTTTTTTTGAACTAGGCTTTTAAAGGTCTTCCCACTCCTCTGCTGGGCAGGGAAGTGGATTTTGGGGCCAAGGCCCTATGTCTGATGCAAAGCATTTCTCCTGCTTCAGACCTTGCCTTTTGCATTTGCACTTATTAAAGCTACAGTTCTCAGTACCGGTCCTTTGCAACATTGTGTCTGGAACAAGTGGTAACTACTGAACCACATTAGACTAACAAAGGGAAGGGAGAATGTATTTTTGCACCCTTGTGAAAGCATCATACAGGTAGAAAGCCAGCATATTTTCTGTTATGTATTTCATTGCTTTTTTATAAGTAGCATTTAAAAATGGTTCTTCTCAGATGAATTTCAAAAGTGCAGCCTATTCTGCCATTTCAGAACTTCGTGATTTTGTTCTAATTTTCTGCCTCTCTATCCATACTTTCTGGTCACTTTCTCACAATTGAGTTCAGGTGGTATACATCTATCCTTGTATTGGCACAAATCCATTATAAAATTATTTGCTATACTGCCAATTCATATCCTGCTTCTGTTGGAACTCACAGGCAAATTCTGTTATAAACAAATACTCATTCCCCCCCCTCTGCTTTGTGATAATCCCCCTTTGCTTTTTACAGCTGGAGGAAAACATCTATCAGTTGCAACACTGACTGATATGTTTTGATGCAGCTGACATTATTG
The DNA here is from genome assembly GCA_023053685.1 of Diadophis punctatus similis. Lineage (NCBI taxonomy): Eukaryota > Metazoa > Chordata > Lepidosauria > Squamata > Dipsadidae > Diadophis > Diadophis punctatus. The sequence continues at coordinate 365,882 of JALIGW010000031.1, forward strand.
TGCAGTTGACAACTTTGGAACTCTACTTTGGCTTCTCTAGGCTTCTCCCACACCACACTTAAAGTTCAAATATAAAATAATGTGAAATGATGAAACTTAAAGGAGATAGTTACCAACCATACGTTTGTGTCTAGAAAAAGTGATGGAACAACTGTTAGGCCAGCATATAGTCAAATAGTAACACATTATAATTCACATAATATAAACATACACATTGAAAAAATAGAGTGGAAATTTATTTTATTTATTTATTTATAAGAGTTCTTATAGGCCGCCCAATCCCGTAGGACTCAAGGCGGCTTACAACAGAGATTAGAACTACACATTAAAATAACATCTAAAAACATCGTATTACAATTTAAAAACCATTCATACATGGGGGAGTCATCTCTTCACCCTGCCTGCCGGAAGAGCCATGTTTTTACTGCCTTGCGGAAGGCCAGTAGGGTGGGGATAGTCCGGATCTCTGGTGGGAGTTGGTTCCAGAGAGATGGGGCTCCCACAGAGAAAGCCCTCCCCCGTGGGCCCGCCAGCCGGCATTGTTTGGCAGACGGGACCCGGAGGAGGCCCTCTCTGTGGGATCTAACTGGTCGTAGGGAGGAATGTGGCAGGATGCGGTCCTGAAGGTAACCTGGCCCTGAGCCATGTAGGGCTTTAAAGGTCAAAACCAACACCTTGAATTGCGACCGGAGACTAATGGACAGCCAATGCAGCTGGCGGAGGATGGGTGTTACGTGGGTGTATCTCGGTACACCCACCACAGCTCGCACAGCTGCATTCTGTACCAATTGTAGTCTCCGAATGCTCTTCAAGGGTAGCCCCATGTAGAGCGCATTACAGTAGTCAAGCCGTGAGGTGACAAGGGCATGAGTGACTGTGAGCAAAGCCTCCCTCTCCAAGTAGGGTCGCAATTGGTGCACAAGGCGGATCTGTGAAATAACTCCTTGAGGAAGAGATGGGCCCTGCCATTAGGTTCTATGAAAGTGGATCACTGCAACTAATTGCTAGGCAGCCAGGCCTCCTGGGGAATGGGTGAAGCAAGGACCTTTATTAAGAAAAGTCCAGCTCAAGGTCATATATTATTTTTAGAATATACCGTATTTTTCACACTATAAGAGGCACTTCTACCCCCCCAAAAGTGGGAGGAAATGTCTGTGCGTCTTATAGAGCGAATATTGCAATGGGGGGAGGGAGATTGGTGCAGCGGTGGCATTTGCAGCCACCACCTGTCACTGCCGCCGCCTGTCACCGCCGCCACCTGTCACCACCGCCACATGTCACCACCACCGCCTGTCACCGCTGCTGCCTGTCACCGCTGCCGCCTGTCACTGCTGCCACTGCTCGCCACCACTGAGGAACACTGGAGCCTTTGCTGCCAAGCAGCTGATTGGCGGTTGGATCAGCCTCCTGGAATACTGCCAATCTGCTGTTCTGGGCGGCGGGGATCACCACCGCTGCTGATCGCTGCCACCATCGCCAATCACTGCTGATTGGCGCCGAATGGTGGCACCATTGATGTGGTGGTGATCTGCGGCAACAGGCAGCAGCAGCGATAGGCGGCAGCGGTGGCGATCCCCACTGCCTAGAACAGTTGATCAGAGGTATTTTAAATAACATTGTGAAGCTGACCAGGCTGTTTGCTGCAAGAATGCTAGCCTGATGAATACTGGATGGATGCTGGGCGGCAGAGGCAGAATTTTTTTTTCTTGTTTTCCTCCTCTAAAGCTAATGTGCGTCTTATGGTCTGGTGCATCTTATAGTGAGAAAAATATGGTAACAATGAGGAAGGCAAATATTCCTTAGAGGCACTATTGTGCACAACCCTGTTCCCCTTTTCCTCCTCAAATAACACAGTGGAATCTGTTTTCCTTTCCCTTCCTTAGTTGGGAAAGGAGGTCTTTGGAAAGACAGGATGCAGTAGCTGACATCTATGAAAGGAACTTGGGAAGCAAAGAAAGGGAATTGGCTCCAGTAGATGACGATGAGTGAGAAGTGTGAGAGGCCTGTTCCTTAACACACCCAGAAATCACCTCTGGTCCCACTCCCCAAAGGTCATTTGACTTTCCCTCCAAGATAGGTGTGGCAAAGTGTCATGAAGATTGTGGCTTAAGGTAAGGGAGAAACTTACTTTCATTCTGGGACATTCAGTGTCAACACCTAACTTTTAAAATCATGGGCTGCCAACCCTTTGATCAGGGCAGAAGACTGTGGTTGTTAAGGCAAAGTGGTATTATTGTAAACTGTAATGACATTACTCTTTTTCTCTTCTGCCATGGTATTAAACATTGCAATTCAGCAGCAATCATTAGGAGTTTTCCAGCATCTTTGCACTGCATGTTGAGTGTCCATATCTTAAGTCTGCAACACTATTCCAAAGTGGGAGGTGAAGAAGTCCCCAACACTGTGAGTGTGGTTTGTGGGTAGGAGTCAACTGGTAGTCCAATGATGTAATTTGTTAAGCATTCAATATTGACATGGCAATTCAGGTGTTTTTCTTTCTGTACTCTCTTTCCTCTTCTTGTTCATCATCATTTGTTAAGAACAAGTCATGCCAAACCAACCTCATTTCATTCTTCAACACTGTGACCAAATTAGTAGACCAGCGAAATGCAGTAGACATAATATACCTGGACTTTAGCAAAGCATTTGACAAAGTAGACTACAACCTACTCCTTCATAAGCTAGAAAAAAGCGGGATAGACAGATACACAACCAGATGGATTAACAATTGGCTGACCAACCGTACCCAGCGGGTAGTCCTCAATGGCTCTAAATCCACATGGAGAGAAGTAAGCAGTGGGGTACCACAAGGTTCCGTCCTAGGCCCAGTACTTTTCAATATATAAATGACCTAGATGAGGGAACAGCAGGTAACTAACCAAATTTAAAGATGACACCAAGCTGGCGGGAGTAGCAAACACCTCAGAGGACAGACTCAAAATCCAGAGGGACCTCGACAGACTCCAACACTGGGCCCAAACCAAGAAAATTAAATTTAACATGGAGAAAAGTAAAATTCTGCACCTAGGCAAGAAGAATCAAAAATACAAATACAAACTGGGCAAAACCACACTCAATAGCAGCGATTGCAAGAGGGATCTCGGAGTCCTGGTAGACAGCCAACTAAATATGAGCCAGCAGTGTGCAGCAGCAGCCAAAAAGGACAACGCAGTCCTGAGCTGCATAAATAGAGGGATACAATCAAGGACCAGAGAGGTACTAGTACCACTCTATAAAGCCTTGGTCAGACCACACCTAGAGTACTGCATCCAGTTTTGGTCACCACACTACAAAAAAGACATTGAAACTCTAGAGAAAGTGCAGAAGAGAGCAACCAGGATGATAAAGGGTCTGGAAAATAAAACATACAAAGAGTGGTTGCAGGAACTGAGCTTGGCCAGTCTGGCGAAGAGAAGGACCAGGGGTGACATGATAGCAGTGTTCCAATGCTTGAGGGGATGCCACAGAGAGGAGGGGGTCAGGCTGTTCTCTATGGCACCAGAAAGCCAAACAAGGAATAATGGATGGAAGTTGACCAAGGAGAGATTCAACCTGGAAGTGAGTAGAAACTTTCTGATGGTGAGAGTGATCAACCAGTGGAACAGCTTGCCAGCAGAGGTCGTGAGAGCCCCAACACTTGCGACCTTCAAGGAGAGACTGGACTGCCATCTGTCTCAAATGGTGTAGGAACTCCTGCTTGAGTAGGGGGTTGGACTACATCACCTACAAGGTCCCTTCCAATTCTAATAATAAATCTAAAAATCTAAAATCTAGAATTGCTCTATGAGGCAGACTCTAAATATGATATATAAATAAACGAAATAAATGTATATTTAAGGTGACCAGACGTCCCGATTTTGGCGGGACAGACCCGCTTTTTCATCATTTGTCCCGCGTCCTGCCCGTCCTCTAAAAAGTCCCGATTTTTTGAAAGAATGCACGACTAGGGCATTCTTTCAAAAAATCGGCCTGAAAGGCAGCAGGCCTCTCAGCTCGGGCCGGCCGTGGGCGGCGGGCGGGCGTCCCGCGTTGTTGACTCCTCCGGCGGCGGCTGGAAGCTGGAGGGAGGGGGAAGGGAGGCTGCTCCTCCTCTCCTTCCCCCGCCCCATCCCTAGCCCC